>JARQZJ010000150.1:85000-132500 GCA_030704895.1 Henosepilachna vigintioctopunctata | reverse complement strand
TAAAACCAAACTGGTCGTCTGACATATTTTTTTTGTATTAAAAATCCCATGTATATATGTTAATGTTCTATATGTTAATGGTCTCACAATTTCATCACCCAACATCTTGATCATATTGTCGCCGATGTTCTATATATTCATGGTTGTTTTACTTGTAATTTTTCAAATATAAAGCAACATTTCACGCTCCAAGATTTCCTTAAGTGCAGAGAATATTGCTGTTTTATATTGATCTGTCTCAGATAGCTATGTGGATCTGCGGATTTCCCTTTTAACCAACTTGTGACTTTGTGATAAATAACCCAGATGAAAACTAATTATTTATGCTTTAAGAAGTGTTATTCTTATACTTCCGAATTATTGTATCTTCTTCTACCCAATTCTATTATGAACAGTTCTGCATTGAATTCATCATTCCTTTGTCTTCAACAAATCTTGTCTGGTGTACTATTTCCTCAAAGATATCTCCAATTACGTACTTTATCCAAATTTAATTTTTTTCAACATGTTTTAGTGGTATTGTTCTATATATTCCTGTTTTTGCAGTTCTACTTATGATTTTAATTGAATAATTGAGCGAACAAATATGGCCATTTTAGTTTTATGGACTAACATTTTAAAGAAATAACAAAAATTTAGATTCTTTAAACAATGGCAAAAAACGAAAAATATGAAAGAATATCTCATGCAGCCAGCAAACCTTTAGTATAGCTAGGGTTTAGTGGAGCATTATTGGCCTCTGATAAACAAAGTGAAAACTTATTCTAATAAAAGTATCATATTATGTATGTAAGTCAAATGTTTTCATTGTAATTTATTATATTATGTTTTATACACATTATACATTTTAAGTGTTATTAATATCCCATATATTGAATTCAAGCATACAGTTATGTAAATTTGGCAATAAGAGCCTTATGTGGTCTATTTAAGTGATGAATTTAGAAAAAACCAATTCCCTATTTTTAAAGTATAATATAAACACAATCCATGTGTTTATATTATACTTTCTTCAAAAGATTGAAGCCTCCACACCATAGAACAAAATAGAAAACACCTAATTATTCTTAGTTTTATCTCTGCTAGGGAAGATCTATACATTATTGAATATAGGTTAATACCTTTGTATTTATATTTTGTATTTTTTCCTAATTTCCTAAGCTCGTTGGCGGATATTGACTTTTACTGATAATCAGGCATTCTATTTTTCATATAGGTATTAAAGAGGAGTCCAGTCCTGCATTTGATAAGTGCTTATTTTGAAAAATTTAGTGTAATTCATTATTGTTATGTGATATTGCTGGTCGCCTACAGTTTACTATGCATCTAAAAACCCATTGCAAACAAGTTAATTCTCTTAGTTAAGAATAGTGGATCATAATTTTTATAGTGGATAAAAAATAAAAAATAGTGGATCATATATTTTTAAGATATATGAAATAAATCTCTTTTTTCAAATGCTGTTTTCATGGGGGTTGGTAAGTGAGCCACTTGCCTGCCCTTAAAATAACGGAATCATTTAAAATAATTTTGACGATGCAATCAAATTAATATATTTTCATCCAATTGAAACTATGGCTCTATAAATCCGTTCGCATCGATATCACGGATCGAACCGTCACCTCAGCGCCTTTACACGAGCCGTTTTTACTACAAATTGCACGAGAAAAGTACGCTATTTATTGATATATCTTAGAATTCAATGTAATATCGTTCAAATCTAAAATCAACTTAGTAAAACAATGGTCCTGTTTTAATAAAATAGTTACATGTGCTCATATATGTTTCAGGCTCTTTATTTATTTATTAATCAAACATCTACTTTCTTATCCATAAAAACAATTATATCAATCAATAGTCCATTGTTTTTATGTATAGTTCTCAATGAAGAGTTCAGAGGAAATATAACTTTCAAACAAAATAGAAGCAAAACAAGAATTTTATTTAGTTTATTTTAAAGGCATTCATTTAGAATATTTACAATTCCAATAGTTGAAATAGCTCTTTGAACCAGATGAATTGAAAATATTTTTACTGCTATATCAAGGTAATTTAGTAGTAGCTATAATTTTGATTATATTTTTCAGCTTGATAAAAAATGGCCAACTTGAAATAGTGTCAGGTGGATGGGTAATGAATGATGAAGCCAATTCTCACTGGATTTCAATCATTCAACAGTATACAGATGGCCATCAGTGGTTACAACAAAATCTAAATTACACACCAAAAAGTAGTTGGTCCATCGATCCTTTTGGATTGAGCGTAACACAAGCTGCGCTATTGAAAGAAATGGGATTTCATCATATGCTAATCCAGCGAGTTCATTATTCAATCAAGAAATACTTTGCAAACTTACATCAACTAGAGTTTAGATGGAGACAAATGTGGGGTAAGATTTAAAGTGAAATCAACTTATAATATTAATAATAATCATTATAACTCAGAATAATTGTAGCAATAAATGTACACAAAATGTATTAACAAAGAAATATTAGTTCAATATCAGTAACGTCATTCTTATTGCATAACAACTTAATGGCTAAGGAACAATTCAGCTTCCAGGAAAATAAATCCAGCTTTTTTTGGCGCAATTAGCAGCAAAAAGTCTTTGCTGCAACTACGTTATTGAAGTATTTCTTAATTAGGAACATTAGAAAATCGTTCGATTGCTTGTGTCATGACATATTCTCAATGAAAATTGCTCATTATGGAATCAAAGGAATAGCACTATCATTAGTGAAAACCTTTCTATCAGATCGATATCAAATTGTTCAAACAAAATGGACCTAAGCCTCATGTTGCCTCTGCAGCAGTCAATAACTCAAGAATTTATATTGGAACCGTTATTTTTCATTCTGTGTATGAAAATTATATACCAGGAAACCTCAATTGCCACATAGTACTGTATTCAGATGCCCTACGTTAGCAATAAAACAAGAAGAATTGCGTATAATAGAGAAAAAATGGAGATTATCGATAGAAACGCTTCTGCATTGTGTACAAACAAGCTGTTCCTAAATAGGAATAAAACTATACCCTTAATATTTATATCATATAAATGAACTGTCATCAACTCATACTGCAGTCTTTCTAGGTTTTATCATGGACATACAACTTACATGGGCCAAACCTGTGAGAAATTTGTTTACATTCTGCACAAAGTGGGATTCTCAATAAGGCTCATTTTGAAAATTATAAATGTTGAATCAGCTTTCTAGGCCTATTTGCTCTCAGGATGACTTACAGAGTAGAAGTATGGGGTGTCTTAGCTCACATCAATAAAGTATCGAAAGCACAAACAGAAGTCATAAGACCATTAGAAGGCGTCAGCCTCGAAAAACACTGTAAACCCCTATTTCTAAAAACAGATTATATCATATCAGGTCATAAAACTAGTCATGGATATAAAGTATAAGAGTTCAACACATTAAACCAGTGGTCATATGCAACCATATAGCATCCGCAGCAACAAAAATTTACAAATCACAAGGAAAAGATTGAATATTTATGATAGGCTAAAGCCCCGTTTCCATTACAACAAAACTCTCTGCGACATGTCGCGGCACATGTGCCCGGCACAAGTTGCAGAATGGAAACGGTCTGGCACACGTCGCGGCACAAGTGCCCGGGACAAAAATGTCGCAGCCGACTGCGCGACAAAACATGTGCCCGTGACTTGTGCCCGGATAATGGAAACGGCCTGCGAGTTGTGCCTGGGACTTGCGCATGCGCAGACCACTGTTTACATCCTTCTGACAGCAAAATCTAACCTCTCTGCCTCAGATTCCAACGTGTGTCTCGCGTGGATCGTGTGTGTTTTGTGTTGTGTAGTTATTCCCTGTTAATTTGTACGTCACTGTAATGGAGTGGACCAAATGCCGTACTACCAAACTGATCGAACTGTTTGAACAGGAGTCTGTTTTGTGGAATGTTCGAAGTGCACATCACAAAAACTCAAACAGCCGTGTTGATGCCCTGCAACGAATAAGTGAGGCATTAGGATCAAAAAGTGATGAAATAGAAAAGAAACTTCATAATATTCGTTCGCAGTATCTGAGGGAAAAAACGAAGATTGAGAAAAGCAAAAAGAGTGGGGCAGGTGCCAGTGACGTCTACGTGCCTAAGTGGTGTTACTACTCACTTTTAAGCTTTCTGGGCGAATCGACTGAGAATCTACCACACACGAGTTCATTGAATTTAAATTTGGTAAGTAAAATATTGAATATATGTTGTTGATTCTTGTTTAAATCTTTTGATTTTAATTATTTCAACATCAAAATAAAAAACAAATTATTGCGGAAAGTATATGGTTTAAAACCAAAATCGAGTACAATACAACAATGCTAGTATACTTTCTTTCATTATGAATGTTTTATAACATGATATCATAAGCAATATAATACTAGTGTAATATTAATTTTGGTCAATGAAAGGGCGCACCAGTTAAAAAAAAGGTGTCTTGCCAAAATATGATTAATATTTTACAGTATACAACCATTCTAATAGTTTCTATAGTAACAAAATGATTAGTTTAACCCGTTTTGGGCGCTAGTGAAGATAACAATAAACTTAATAATACACTACTTAATACAAATAATAATAATATTAACTGCCGTAATAATACACTTAATAATAACTT
Organism: Henosepilachna vigintioctopunctata; assembly: GCA_030704895.1. Taxonomy (NCBI): domain Eukaryota; kingdom Metazoa; phylum Arthropoda; class Insecta; order Coleoptera; family Coccinellidae; genus Henosepilachna; species Henosepilachna vigintioctopunctata. The sequence continues at coordinate 127,861 of JARQZJ010000150.1, read as the reverse complement.
GATAAGAATACGCTTTGCCGTCCTAGGCGTATCGTTGCTGCCATGGCAATGGCCGACTGTGAAAAAAGTGAGCCAGTTCTTGACGAACACATACACCGGGATTTTCCCCTTTATTTTTGCACCACCGAAGTCCGGTAAGTTCCTGTCCTTCACTCCTCCAAGTGCCGTTGATGACATTTCCATTGCTGTCTTCAGAGTCGAAAGTCTGGGCGGAGCTGTAGATATTAGCCGAAGAATTTTTCTTAAAAAATTATGCAGATAAGCACAGCTCAGTGTCACCCATTTAGCTGATTCTGGTTGAAGTAGGATGGGTTTTCTAAGTACTCGAAAAACGCTACTCATTATCCCAAAACATTTTCTATCACCCTCCTTGCTCTCGAATGCCTATAGTTAAAGGCTCTTTCAATGGTGCCCTTTACATGTTTTCCCACAAACGGTTTCATCAATCTTTCTGACAGAGCAAACGCATCGTCGGCAGCTATAACATACGGAATTTCCACGCTTCTTCCTGGTAAACACTGTCCATTAGGAATGTTTAGTTTGTTTTGATACAGCGCAGCATATAGGTCTGTATCCAAAAAACACCGGCATCACATTCACGGCCCTGAACGCCTACGTCAACAAATAAAAAGTTGTAGTTTGCGTCACATAGTGCCATTAAAACAATGCTGAAAGTTCCTTTATAATTGTAATAAAGGCTACCACTATTGGCTGGAGCTTGAAGCACAACATGCTTCCCATCGAGGGCTCCTATGCAATTTGGGTAGTTCCATTTTGATTCAAACCCTCCGGCCACATCATTCCACCCTTCTCCGTTATTTGGTACCTGAAAATAATTAATAATGTACAGAAAAACTTTATATAATCGTGTACTATACAATGTACAAAATATACTACTTGGTTCAAAGAATGTAGCTAATTATTTTGTTCTTTTTCAGACCCAAGATGACTTAACCCAAGAACGAGATGAGAGTGTTCCTGAGGATAACGATCCACCCGAAGATAACGACGGGGCTGCTAGGGCTACTAGATCAGAACCTGTCATTGAAGAAGTCAAAAGATCAGCGCAACAGGAATCCCAAGAGCCACCAACCAGAAAAAGAACAATCTCAAACAAAGGAAGTAAGCCACCAGCGAAAGTGGGTGGTTTGGAAAAGAAAATCAATCACGCATATGAAGTGCTAACAACAGCTATGACTACAAATAAGGGTGAGGACGAATGTTTTGGAGAATATGTAGGAGAATCATTGAAAAAGTTCCAAGATAGGACAACTAAAGCTTGGATACGTCATAGTATTTCCAATATCTTGTACCAAGCTGAATGTGGGGGAGCAGGAGTAAACATGTTTCCTCCATGGAACAATAGCCAGAACACATTTTACCGTGCGCAACCGCCGCAAACATTTCCTGGATACAACCAACATAACTATGCTAGTAGTTCTTCACCTAGTCCATACCCTTCCCCTCAAGCAAACAACCAGCAACCACAGCTGTCTCCTGTAGAATTACAAACAAACCAAACCCCAGTAGAAGATTATGAGGTCCTGCAAAATTCTTTCTACCAATAGGATACGATCAAACATAAGAAGTGTTTTATATGTACACCATTGTCACTAATTTTCAATTTACTATGATATTTACTATTAACAGTTACATAAGTACACAATTGAATATTATACGTAGGTATTATTTCATGACATAAAATATTTTTTCGAATAAATTTGAACATATTTACCTGAATATAGTCTTTTAATGATGAAACGATAGCCTTGCACACTACGGGTATAAATCTTGAAATTGACGCTTTTGAGATCCGGTGTAGGTACATGATTGAACTGTAGCTATCCCCTGTTGCCAAGTATCGTAGGGTGGCAGCCAACATTTCTCCCGGAGATATTGGAAGTCGACATGACCTAGTTTTGGTAATCTCGGGACCAATCAGATTTAATAACAACTCAAAATCTGCTGCCGTCATTCGAACAAAATTGTCAAACCCACTTTGAAGACGTAAGTCTCTCATCAGGGAATTGTAGGCTCCTTCTGAATCACGTTTCGCTAAAAAACTTCTGACCCACCACCTTGGACGTTTACGCCTTTTTTTCTTGAGTTCACAGTATGCACCCGCAATAACCACAAAGGCAGAGGCAGCTACGACGTTTTCCATGTTTGTACCTACACAATAAACGCACCTGCTCAAGCACAGTGTCGAACAGGGACTGAGTATTTTTGCAACATTTCTAGGAAATGGAAACAGTAAAACAAAACCGTGCGACATGTGCCGGGGACCTGTGCCCGGCACAAGTCCCCGCGACTTGTAGGAATGGAAACGTACCTTAACTGTAGCTATTAGGCTTGACAACAGATTACCCCTTGAATGGAGAACATTAACCGCAACAACTGCAAGAAAAATACTGAAAGTTTGCTTCAAAAAAAATCTGGTTTACCACCTCAACGAAGTCAATTTTAGTAGAAGGTCAACAAATGGATATTTAAACTGTATATTATATTCATATATATGTTGAATATTGTGTATATGTAGTATGACATGACTTTGATGGAATTAAAATGAAATTATTATCATAATTTTTTATAATAATAAAGTTTGTGTCTATATTTCATTGAATATATTTTTTTCTAATATTGTTATTTTCTACAATAATAACTTGTTAATTTCAGATAATCAAGGTAAAACTGATATGCTTACACACATGATGCCATTTTATTCCTATGACATACCACATACTTGCGGTCCTGACCCTAAAATTTGTTGTCAGTTTGATTTTAAAAGATTACCAGGACATGGTTTGCATTGCCCTTGGAAAATTGCCCCTCAACCCATTACAGATAAGAATGTAGCCATGAAGTAAGTAAACCAACCCATTTTGCTTTCAAATCATTATAATTGTGAATGGAAAATCTATCCACTATATTATTATTCGTGGTGCGAGGTTGTGTTAATTTTGCTCTGCGTTAAAGTTGAATATCTATGGTTTATAAGTGAGGAAACTTTGAGAAACTTATACCAAAATGTAGCTAAGAAACGAATGTGCTTGATATTTCCACAAAAAGTGACGTGAAACTGAAACTTGAACTGAAAATTAGACTAATAGTTGAGTGAAAACAGCAAACCGAGTGAAGAACAGATAAGAAGGAGAGATAATCTGATAAACAGTAAGCATATGACGTGTGAAAAAACTTAAGGACGATCTTATCAGGTGGTCAATTAATCAGAAGATAATTCTATCAGCTGAGACTGTATTTCAATAAAAACGGAAAATGAAATGCAGTGGCTGCTCGTTAGAAGGTGACAAATATACCTTATTTAACTGCGACAGTTGCGGAATTACGAAGTGTAAGGAATGTGGCAATTTTACAGCCTCAGAGGAGAAATGCTTTGCACTATTGAAAAGAAAAGTTATTCTGTACTGCCCACAATGCAGGGAGGATACAGGCAATATTGACAAATTGATGCAGAAAAATAGAAGACTTAAACAAGAGATTAATATCCTGAAGGAAAACAAAACCTCACATCAAAAAATTTGTGATGAAAACTCAGCCATGATAAAGACGGCTGAAGATATGAAAACTTACATAATATCCTTAGAAGAAAAATTAAAAATCTTCAAAAGGATAGTAAAACCAATGAACAACAAAATATCGAGTATAACGTAAAACTGAAGCAAAAAGACTCAGAAAACAATAATTTATTGGCAAAAATTGACCAATTAAAAGACACTTTAGAAAAAACACAGTTAAAGTATAGAAATACACAAGATGAATGTGACAAACTGAAAGAAAAAAATGACAATCTAGAAGTGATGAATGCGGAAAAGCAAAAACAAATAAATGCGTTGAATGGAAAAAATAAGGAGGAGATGCACCTTCACATAGAGAATTGTAGCGAAACTAAACAACTTAATCCTTCTCCAAGCGCTAACCAAAATGATATAATTACAAATGATCAATTAAAAATCATATTCCGAAATTTACAAGTCAATCTCGATAAACAGATTGAGGAAAAACTACAGAAACTCAGCGACAGTTTAGACAAAAAAATCTCTAACCTGAAAAAACAGCTAAACCTACCGCTGAAACCAATACTTTTCAGTGAAGCTACGAAGAATTCGGAAAAATCGAATTCAATTGAAATAAAGGAAAATGTACAAATCCCAGAAAACAGCATCCTACAAGATCAACGGCAACTAATGCATGATATAATTAACCTAGATATACAGAATGTTAAGCCAGTTAACCCAAAAATTGACACTGGAAAAAGTAAGGTAAATACTAAAACATCTCTAAATAAGGCAAAGGATCACACAAACAGAGAGTCGAACACAAATTATGGTATAAAATCTATTGAAACTCAACAGACTCATATAGAAAAGAAAGAGGAAGATTTCAAAATCATAAAACACAAAAAGAAACGTCATCCTGAGATTATAGGAAATAATAAAAACTCAGCTCTTAAAGGAGTTCAGAAAATGGTTTCTGTCTACATCAGCAGAATAGACGCTAACAGTACGGTAGAATCTATAAGGAAACATTTGTTAGAAAATGGTATCAAACAAGTAGAAATACAACTGGGTTATTCTAAATATCCGGATATATATAAATCGTATATAATAACAGCTCCTTCTAGTTTGCATGAAAACATTAAAAAACCAGAATTATGGCCTGAAGGCACGATCATAAGCAATTTTTTATACAATCTGGCAAAATCCAGAGAAAGACTGAAGTAAACATAGTCTCTCCACAAGAATAAAAAAATAGAAATGTCTACTACTCGGTATTACATCAAAATGTACAGTCCATTGGAAATAGCATAGACCAATTAGAAATGTTAATAAAACAGTTTACTAAAAACAATGCAATCCACGCAATCTGTGTAACTGAACATTGGAAAACAAGTGAACAAATGGAAAATTATGGTATTAAGGACTTTGTTCTATCCAGTGCATACTGTCGAAGTGATAATGAGCATGGAGGAAGTGCAATTTATCTAAAAAACGGATGCATTTTCAAAGAGCGCAAAGATTTAGTAAATATGTCGGTAAAAAGAGTAATAGAAATAGCAGCAGTCGATTTAAATTATGAAGGTAATTTAATCACTATTCTTTCACTATATAGACCCCCTGGTAATACAGAAACTTTCTTTAAAATATTTGAACAGGTTTTGGATATAATCTGTTGGAACAAAAATACAGTCATAATTGGAGGAGACTTTAATATAGACCAGATGAATGAAGTGGATGTGAATAGAGCGATTCTACGTGATCTACTCAACTCGTTTGGTGTCTTTCTGACAATACAGACGCCAACTAGGACTACCTCAACTAGCAAATCATGCTTAGACAATATATTTACCAACAACTTACAATATCAAAGCCAAAATATTCCGACTTATATGTCAGACCACAATACTGCACAATTGATTTCCATCAACTTCACTAATAAAACTGAGACCAAGCAATATATTCACAGGAGGATAATGAATAAGGAAAATTTGGATAACCTTAGAGAAAGACTAAAAAAAGTCAACTGGAACCAAATACATGAATATGACGACAAGGACGTGGATACACAATGGAACTGTTTCAGTGAACTTTTTCAAACAGAATTCCAAATAAGCTACCCCTTAAGGTGTATGTTACTAAAGAATAAAAAAGTCAGACACAAGCAGAAAATAGCGATAAAATAAGAACATGCAAAACCAGACTAGACATTCTACACACTTGTAAATCAAAAAATAACATATTTCAAGAAGCGTACAAACAAGTTAAAAAGGAGTACGACAACTTATTGAGACAAGAAAAGCACCAAAGATACAGAGAGCGAATTATAAACTCACACAATAAAAGCAAAACCCTATGGAACATTGTGAAAGAAATAAAGGGCACTGAAAAGAAACACGCGATCCAAGTCCCTGGCGAACCAAAACGAGTAGCTAACAACTTCAACTCTTATTTTTTAACTTCAACTCAAATCATGGCTACCACAACAATATGTGATGATCTTGATAATAATATTAAACGCAACCCGAATTCGTTAGTCTTTCAGCAAATTAGTGAAGAGGAATTGATCAAACTAGGTGCTACACTGAAAAACAAAAGTAGCTGTGGAAAGGATGGAATTCCAACATCAATTATGAAAGCGTGTTTGGAAGAAGTAGCAAAACCAGTTACTTTTATCATAAATAACTCCCTAAAATATGGTATTTTTCCTGAGGAGTTGAAATCTGCAATAGTAAAACCCATCTATAAAAAAGGCGATAAAGAGGAAATGGAAAACTATAGACCAATAAGTCTTTTGCCTGCCTTCTCAAAACTATTTGAACTAGTAATAAGTAAACAGCTAATATCCTTCCTAAGTCAACATAGCATCCTCTCAACCTCCCAACACGCATATGTCAAGGGGTATTCAACACAAACATCCATATATGAATTCATTGCCAACATAGTTCATGCATTAGAGGACTCTGACATTGCAATTGGCTTGTTCCTAGACCTGTCAAGGGCTTTCGATAGTCTGAATCATGGGTACATCTTCAAAAAATGGAACAATATGGAATTAGAGGGACATCTCTGGAATGGTTTAAATCCTACCTTCATTTCCGGACCCAGACGGTGTCGATTAACACCGATACATCTGAAGTAAATTCCGAGACATTACCAATTGAATTTGGGGTACCACAGGGAAGTATATTGGGACCCATAATCTTTATAATTTTTATAAATGATCTGAGTGATAAATTGACTAACAACCATGTATCAGTAATCAACTATGCAGACGACACCAACATTCTCTTGAGGAGCACCAATTGTTTTGAAGCTACACAACTAACCATGAATACACTAAGCCAAGCAAACGAATGGTTCATAAATAATCAATTATGCATGAACAAACAAAAAACCCAGGCAACACTGTTCAAAACTTCTCACGCATCCTTTGTAACGCCAAAACTGATTAGTGAACAGGGTGAGAAGTTGAATCTAGATAAAACAATTAAGCTTCTGGGAGTATGGATGGACGAAAGTTTGAAATGGAACAAACATATTGAGGAACTCAGCAAGAGATTAAGTTCCAATTGCTATTCATTAGGTGTCCTGAATAAATACCTAGACAAAGAGTCATTAAAAATTGTTTACCAAGCGTCATTTGAATCTAGGATTAGATACGGGTGTATGTTCTATGGCAATGCGTCCAATATAGACAATGTTGCAAGACTCCAAAAAAGAGCTCTTAGATACATTCTAAAAATGAAATCGGCGGATTCCTGCCGCGGGAAATTCTGTGAGAATGGCCTCTTGACAATTGCGGCCATTCATATTCAGGAATGTCTGTTGTTCCTATTCAAGAACAAACATCGTTTTGAACAAAAAACATCCACAGAGTACAACACTAGGACCACTCAGTTGAAGTATCCAGCACACAAACTTGCATTTACAGAACGTTGCCCAGAATACATGTGTACAAGATACTTTAACAAGATTCGACCAACAATGAGAGCTGAGAAGAACATCAAAAAGTTTAAAAGTCTTGTTTATGAGATGCTTCTGAAGATGGAGCCATACAGCGTCAAAGAATTCTTGGACTATAACATGGAAAGGTTACCCACCGGATCTTCATAATTTGTACTGTATATTGACACAATTTCATTTCAATGTGTACAATTTGTTAAATTGTTCTACTTTTATTTGGAATAAAGAAGCATTATTATTATTATTATTATTATTATTATCGATCAATCGCTACAAAATTATAAACTGAAATAAAATATCAGAAAAAATTTACCTTTTCCGTCCTCGCAGGTAGCAAACATACAAAACATGATGAATAGTAGTGCAAATATTCCAACCAATACTTCCAAAAGCTTCTGTATGTCGGAACGTCGATTTTGAATATATCGGGAAATTATTTTTTATATTGACTTTGCAGTTTATCATAACCAGTGATTATAATCAATAATTATATTTTATAAAATGGCAAAATTGACAGTCAGTCAATTCTAGACACTTGAAAATGCAGGAGTCTAATAGATATTTCGCATGAATTTTTATATATTACTAGCTGACCCGGCGAACTTTGTACGCCCATTTATTTTTCTCTGAATATTTTTTAAAAAGCCGGAAAGATATTTGTGCTACACTATCTTGTTTTTAATATTTATCCTGTGTGGAGCCAGGTACTTACTATCTTACGAAGGGACTGAAATACTTCCTGTTATTTCAAATCAGTCGAATTATCAAAAAATTCCTATATTAACACATTTGATGTATTGAAAGTGATTAACTTGTCGGTTCTATAGTTGAACGGCATGTTTCTAATTTCGTAGCAAGTAGTTGTCCCATATATCTCGTCATTAATTATATGTGATATTTTCTGGATATAAGTCAAAAAATGGAAGCCAAAAAAATAGAAAAAGTTAAAGCCAAGGACTTAGAATTTGACGTAGATAGCAAAATATACATAAGCAGTGACCTTACAAAGTACAATCAAGAAATTCTTCGACAAGCCGAAATTTTCAAGAAGGAAAACAACTATTAATTTGTTTGGTACAAGGAAGGAAATATATATCTGCGTAAAACACAGTTTAGTAAACGAGTGCACATTAAATCACTTGAAGATTTAAACAATCTAAAAAACTAAATCTGAACATTATGTATGTTAATATAAGAAGCCTTAGAATTAAAATAAATGAAATTGAACTCCTTCTTGAATCTAATAAACCCGACATTCTTGTGCTCACGGAAACTTGGTTATATTCTACTGAGCTTGACTCGATTAAATTCAATGGTTATCAAATTGAACATTCGTGCAGGAATAATGAAAGAGGAGGTGGTGTGGCCATATTACTGAAAAATGACTTTAATTATGAAATAAAATCAAGTGAGAGCAATGCAACAGAGTTTTTACTTGTAGAAATTAAAAAAAAAAACTTTCATTAAAAATTGGTGTAATGTATAGAAAGCCCAGCACATCGAAGACTGCGTTTGTTGAGTATATAGCCGAAAAACTTTTTACATGGAAGCACATGCTTCTCCTTGGAGATATGAATATCAACCTTCTTGAAGAAAACAACAATTACATGGAAACTGTAAAAGGCCAAGGATATGTTTTCTTAAATGATATCAACTCAAATAATGCAACCCGAATAGATGGACAAACAGGTACTAAAACTATTATAGACCATGTTCTAACTGATATTAATCTCACCTATCAAATAGATCTGACAGACCATTGTATATCAGATCACAAAGTAATACATTTATAAATTAATCAAGAAAATACTTTACTCTCAAAAGGAAAACAACAATACATATCTAAATTGACTAACTTTCTGAAACTTGAACAAAATATTACTGCAAAATTAGAATCGCTTAACACTGATAACCTTGGTTTTGATGGATTATGCAATATTATCAGTGAAGAACTGGAAAAATGTAATTCCTTAACTGTAAGAAATTACACTAAAAATATAAAAGAAGGTTGGTTTACAACTGAAATAAAATATCAGATTAAACAAAGAGATATTCTCTATATAAAATCGAAAAAATTTCCAAACAACAAAGATTTTCTAGAAAACTTCAAAAATTTGAAAAAGCTAATTAAGAACAAAATCAAGTTTAATAAAAAATGTCATGTGGAAACTAAATTTCAAACTAACCTTTCACCCAAGAAAAAGTGGAATATGCTTAAAGATTTGATAGGAATGTCTAGCAAAACACCCCAATGTCATGAAATTAAGGTAGACAATGTTACTTTAAGTGATAAGCAGGATATAGTAGAAGCTTTCAATCATTATTTCGTCAACATTACTATCAATCTGGGCACTTCAAATCATTCATCAAGTAATCCTACCTACATAGAATCTACCATAGATCGTTCCTTTTATATAAGATATACTACGCCAGAAGAAATCCAAAAAACAATCAAACAACTTAAACCTGCTGCATCTCCTGGACATGATGGCCTCAAACCAATAGTTATCAAGAAACTTGCCAATGTCATATCACCTATTATATCGAATATTATAAACCATCACATTCAAACTGCAACATTTCCTGACAGTCTAAAGTTAGCAAAGGTAACACCTATTTTCAAGAAGGGTTCTAAAGATGATCTAGGAAACTATAGACCGATCTCTGTGCTTCCCATAATGGCAAAGATTTTTGAATTAGTGTTGCAAAAAAGACTTTTGCAATATTTAGAAGAAATTGAACATATATGTAAAAGTCAGCACGGTTTCCGTAACAAAAGAAGCACCCTAACAGCACTCACAAACCTTACAGAGATCATTTACTCAAGTATTGAAAATAATCAAAGTGTAATGGTTATTTTCTTGGACCTTTGTAAAGCGTTCGACTTGGTTGTTCATACAATTTTACTTCAAAAATTATCAAAAATTGGAATAGTGGGTAGGGCCTTGGATCTTTTGGAGAGCTATCTGCAGAACACACAGCAGTTCACTGTGCTAGAAGATAAAAAGAGTAGTACTGATGTTCTAAAGAGCGGAGTACCTCAAGGCTCAATACTTGGTCCTCTACTCCTCCTCATATATATAAATGACCTAGTTGATTGTAATATTATCGGATCTCTGTCTCTTTTTGTGGATGATACTGCTATAGTTTATAGAGGAAATTTAAGTGAAATAATTATGCATGCCCGGAAGGATCTTGACTCAATGTGTGATTGGGCCTCTGTCAATAATATTGTTATCAATCACAGTAAATGTAACTATATTTTATTTAATAATGCAAGTAATGGCCAACCCTGTGAATTAAAAATTAATGGCACTGTTATAAATGAAGTACCATATACTAAATATTTAGGAATAACTATTGATAATAAACTCAACTATCAACACCATATTGAGGAGCTGATTAACACTCTGAATGCAGTCTGTTTTTATGTTAGAAGAAATGTTAATCTGTTGAATATTAAAACTAAATATTTAATTTATCACTCTTATGTAAATAGTAGACTTATGTATTTGCCGTGTATCTGGGGACAGGCAAGAAAAGTAGATCTAGACAAATTGCAAATTGTTCAAAATAGATGTGTAAAATAATATTTGGTCGGCATCCGAGAACTAGCACCAATAGCTTATACAATGATCTAAAAATACTTACAATTAGAGAAATAATTAAACTGGATTCGTTGCTTCTAATTTATAAATAAGAAATAAGCTTTTGTATACAGACCTACATCTTTTCTACATCAGTGAAATGCATGAATATAGCACAAGATCTAATCAACACTATTATATTCTTCCACCTGCCAAAAATATAGGACAAAAAAAGTCTCACATACCGCAGTAAAATGGTTTAATGATCTTCCAGATAATATAAAAAGTGTATCATCTTTAGATAAATTTAAATTGTTTAGTTCATATGTGATAATAGAGTATAGCCTTAATTAATATCCACACTTCATATATATAATGCCTGTTATGGATTCCTGTAATCTTTTTGGGCAATAAATAAATTTTAAAAAAAATATATTTTTTTTCAGTCTGATATTGAGTAGCTTCAAGTTTAAGTTCTTTATGTCTGCTGGAGGATTATTATATTCCATTAGTACTCTAAAAAACAAACAATTCTGGCCCAGTGTCGTATTTTTATGCTGCAGGTTAAAGTTGTCTTTTGACCTAGTACCATATCGGTGTATGTCACAAAAGTTTATCAGGTTCTCTTGCAAATAGCTGGTGCCAACCCATGCTTTATTTTATGAACAAGTATGAGAGACTTCATTCGCAACATATCACCAACACTAAGCCATTTCAAAGCATTTAGCATATCAGTTATTTTAGAGTATGTATTGCACACAAATATAATCCTCATTGTACTATTTTAAAGGATTTGCATCCTTTGCATATCTATTTTGTTGGACATGTATAAAATAGAAACTGCAAAATTAAAATGTGGAAGTATAATCGTATTGTATACGGTTTTTCTCGCCCACATTGTCAGATAACTACTGGATCTATACAATACTCTTAATTTTTGCAAAATCTTCTTGCAGATGTAGTTCACATGGTCCCTGAAGTTCAACTTGTTGTCTATTATTACTACCAGATATTTTAGTTGTTCAACAATTTCAATTTTCTTTTCATCTATTATATTTATAATAGTTCTATTCATTGTATTTTCTTTTCTAACTTTACCAAATAGCATTGCTTTTGTTTTCTCTGCAATGAGCCTCAAACTATTGAGTTTCAACCAGTCGTTAATACTTTTTAAGTTCCTATTGATTTTATCTAATACAACATGTACATCAACGCCTGAAACATATATTACAGCATCATCTGCAAATAGGTGGAATATAATATGCAATATACAAGTGTTCAAATTGCCCTAAAGTATACATCGGCCAAAATATCACAATACATAAAAGAAAGAATAAACGGTCATAAATACTCCAAAAACAACACGGCTTTAAAAAAACACGAACAAGAAGAAAATCATACATTTGACTTTCAAAATTATAAAATATTGAACAAACAAAATAACTATAAATCTAGAACTATATTGGAAATGATTCACGTTAAGAAAGAAAAAAATGCCATAAACGATAAAACAGATACAAATAGTTTATCTAAAATATACTATAATATCATAAAATAAAATTTAAAGTCCAAGAAATGCACGCTCATGAAACCAAAGATAAGAATTCATCGGAAGATGCGCATTTCCTAAACAAACGAATCCACAGATGTTACCTGTATACCATAATTCTCGCACTAATCAGTTTTACGAAAGATATATGAAATTGAAGTCGATTTCCAAATAACATGAACCTGTAATATTCTTGAAAAAGGCCTAGAGCCGAAACATATGTAGAATAAACAATTATTCCATCAATTTTAAAGTATGCTCATTCCCAAGAAACCTTCACACTATATATATATATATATATATATATATATATATATATATATATATATATATATATATATATATATATATATATAGAAAAATATTATTCATAACAGCAAAACTAATGAAATTCACTAATTATTGTTAAAGAGCCTCTCTATTATTGGACCAATACAGAAAAAAATCAAAACTCTACAAATCCAATGTTGTGCTTGTTCCTCTTGGTGATGACTTTCGCTATGATCATTCAACCGAATGGGATGTTCAGTACGGCAATTATCAGAAGCTGTTTGAATACATGAATGCTCAACCTGAACTTCATGTTAAGGTTTGTAAATCAATAAGTTCATCTTTCACGATATGATTTCACTTCATAACTTTTTTATGTTTATATATATATATATATATATATATATATATATATATATATATATATATATATATATATATATATATATATAGTGTAAACTCCATGTAACGTCACTCGATTTAACGCCAAACTCCCTAAAGCGTTGAGATCACTCGTCTTTGGCTGGTTTATTTTGAATACAATGATACACTCCATATAGCGTTATACCCACTCTCAGAAACGACATTAAGTAATAAAAAGTATCTCTTAAGTTGCCAAAATTAGTGATATCCGTGCAGATGTGTACGTTCTTTTTTCGCTTTATTATCCTAGACCGTAATAAACTCGACTTTCGGCATCATGCAAACCAAACTTTCTAGAGTTCTAAGAAATTCGTTATTTTGTTCACAAATTGGGATTGCACATGTAGACTGGTGTTGACCATCACTAATAATTAGTAGTCATGGATTTAATACGTTATCACATTCATAGTTGCCCAGAAATTTTCAAACTATAAACATGACTTGTAAAAAAAATTCCTTTGTATTGACGAAAAAGTTTTACTGATACTGATAAGAAAAATACTTCCTTTATCACCACAATGCCTCAATATCGCAAGACGTGAATAGAACAATTTAAAAAAAAACAGGAAAATCACTGGTACAGCAAAAGACGTCAGACAAAAATAACAGAATATACGCAATAGCATTCAAATAAGATAATTTTTTTTATACATAACTACCTTGAAATGAACTTTTCCTTTTCATAATTCTGATTTTCCTTCTCTTCATTTAACGACAAGTCCCTATAACGCCATAAAATGTATAGTCATTTCATCATTGGTGAAGTGTTTGAAAACTCATTTATTGATAAGAATTCCCGATATTTCGACACTTTGTGTGTCTTCTTCAGGAGAAAAACATGAAGCAAAGTAATGACTCAAATGATCAAATTGAATATGTAAAAATATAAAACTACTTACAATTAGAGTTTATGCAATGATAATAACAGAACTTACATTATTCGATGTTGATGATAAACAGGTTATCATCAACAAGCTTTATTTAAATTATAAATAAAAAGTTGTTACATGGAATATATTCTTCGATTTAAACCAATAATCTGAGGAAATTTCAATGATAGTAATATATATATATATATATATATATATATATAGGTATTTTGTTATGAAAGATTTCATAGATATTACAGTTATAATCATGTGTGTTCATTACTAATGGTTAGAATGTAACGCTATAATGTACATGAAGTAACACTGTTTTGTTTATATTTTTCACTTGTATAGATTTCTACTATTGCTTATATAAATGTAATCCAGTTAAGTAATTCTATTATAATTTTAGGCACAATTTGGGACATTAACAGATTACTTTGACGCTGTTTTAAAAGAGTTGAAATTGACTGAGTTCCCAACCTTAACCGGTGATTTTTTCACTTATTCAGATAGAGATGATCACTATTGGAGTGGATATTATACATCTAGACCGTTCTACAAGAGAATGGATAGAGTTTTACTATATTATATCAGATCTAGTGAAATTATACTTGCCTTAAACTATTTTAAAAATGGTATTACTACTGAAAAAGACGCAGCATTAGAAAAACTTTTACTAGAAGCTAGAAGATCTCATTCATTGTTTCAACATCATGATGCCATTACTGGTACTGCCAAAGATCATGTTGTCAAAGATTATGCTACGAAGTTAGTTTTCTCAGTTTATTAAATATAACAGAAATATTCCATATTTTTTTATTGTAGAATGTTGAGTGCTTTACAAAATTGTCAAAAAATTATCCAGTATTGCACACATAAGCTGTTATTGAAACCAGATGCAGTGATAAAAGATCAAGATGAGATTTTCTATAATATCGACGATATAAGACATACTTGGAATGAATTAGAGGAACATTATCCAATTGTAATTGGTCCAGAAGTCAGAACAAAAAGAATCATTATTTTCAACTCTTTAACATTTACTAGAATAGAAGTGGTTACATTTTTTGTCTCCACACCACATGTTGAGGTAATTTATTTGATATTTATTTGATTCTAACAAAGTTTATCATTGGTAGTTACCATACAGTGGTTCAACAAAAATTTATTGCAAAAATCTAGTAAAAATTTAGTTTTACTTTTTGAAACTAATCATTTTCAGTTTATTAACTCGATTTCATTTTCCTTCTAGGTTCTAGATCTTTACGGAAAGCGTATTCACTGTCAGGTGTCGCCAATTTTTGAGTATGGTTCTACAATATCACAAACAAAATATCAGCTATCGTTTATAGTTAATGTTCCCGCATTTTCTTTTGTGGCCTATACAATAAATGCTATTTGGAAACATGAATTAACAGAGCAAGTATATTATCAATATAATTTTTCATTGCCAATTTCTGATATTGCGGAGTTTTCTCTGATAAAAGCTAATTTTGCAGATCTACTATACATGCTTCAATAAAAATTTATAATCAATATGCTGATAGTCAACGAGGATTCAGCGCTTTCCCTTCTGTTGAGATATTTCCAAGTGCCAGGGAATTCACCTTGCAGAATTTAAGGGTAACTGCCTCTTTTAGCAGTTTTGGGATGCTGAAAGCATTGAAAAGTGCTACCCATACTACACCAGTTCATTTGGAGTTCATGAGGTACTTGTTTTCATAATGATCACATATGTTTTAAAAACTAAATGCTATTATTAATTTTTGTCAGATCTTCAAATAGAATTACTTTCTTTGAAATGGAAACATTATTACTGTCAAGTTTTTCATGTTCTTCAGATAAAACAATTACATCTTCAGTATTCAGTGCTAAATATTTTGTATTTACATTAGTTCACTTGAGTAAATATTCGCAAAACAGTATCTCAAGTAAATGAGTGAAAATTTTTCTGCAGGTATGGAGTTAAGCATATTCCAGAAACAAGTGGAGCATACTTATTTATGCCTGATGGAGATGCCCTCCCTATTAAAGTTGATAATCCTGTTGTGAATGTAGTTGAGGGCCCAATTATGTCTTTTGTTACAGTACAATTACCTTATGTAAATCACATTGTTAGAATTTATAACACATCAGGTAAATGTTCCTATTACATACCTCAAATAATAATTAAATTGATTCATGTGTTGCAATCCAGGTGCAGACGGATTAGGTTTAGAAATAGAAAATGTTATTGATATTGCAAAAACCATGAATTTTGAAATTGTAATGAGACTATCCACAAATATAAATAGTGCAGATGAATTTTTCACAGATCTCAACGGGTATCAAGTATGTATTTAATGAGATATATTATGAGCCGTTGGGAAAATTTTTAAATTAACTTATATTTTTTTATTTTCATTAAGGTCGTTAAAAGGAAAAGATTATCTAAGCTGCCTCTACAAGCAAATTTTTATCCAATGCCTACAATGGCATATATAGAAGATCAGGACTCTCGACTTACAATTGTCAGTGGTAGTCCATTAGGTTGTAGTTCACTTAAATCTGGTCAAATCGAAATTATGTTAGACAGACGATTGAAACAAGATGATAATTTAGGTTTGGGTCAAGGTGTGCTGGATAACGTACCAGTTAGGCATTTCTTCAGACTTCTTATGGAAAGAAAAACACATCCTTGTAAGGTAATTATATATATATATATATATATATATATATATATATATATATATATATATATATATATATATATACACAATACATTGATTATTTGTTCATATATTTTATGTTTATTAGATGTGCTCAAAAGCTTCTCTTCATTTATGTTTTCAGGCATCTTCAGCTAATCATCCATCAGGGTTTCCTACCCTATCTAGTTATGTTGCAATGCAGTCTTTATTGAATCCAGTTATAAAACTCCTTAGAACAGATGATGAGGATGCAGTGTCTATGCTTTCCTATATTGGTATGGAAAGAGAATTAGGAGTAGATTTTTCAATACCTTCTTTGCGTACTGGTGTGTACTTCAAAGGAAAAGATTATATTGGCTTGATTATTCACAGGCAGTTCGTAGATGTTTGTTTCTCAGATAGGGTACTTTTAAAGCAATTTCATCTCAGTAATGGCAAGGTTAGTGAAGTTTGATTAATTTCATATATAATATATATATATATATATATATATATATATATATATATATATATATATATATATATATATATATATATATATATATATATATATATATATATATATATATATATATATATATATATATATATATATATATATATATATATATATATAAATGTATAAGTATGGTTTTATTGCCAGTTTTGATATGTTTATTTTTTAAGATAATAAGAATAATTAATTTATCAATAACATGCTTTTTTGATTGACGCAATCTTCATTCGTTATAATTTACCTAAACCACTCAATTATATACTTCATCTTCGTTTTATTTTTCAGATTAATATTGCAGATTTGTTTCCTGTGCTTTCATCATCGCTTATGTTCAAAACGTCATTATCTTATTTATGGAAACGACAAGAGGTTGTGATAAAAGCAAATATGACTTTATGTCCTATGAATCTCCAAGGATTCATTATACAATATTGAAACCAATACAAGCTTTATTCAAATAAGCGATAATTCAAAAATCAGATATACTGAAGAAACGTAATCAAAATTATTTTCAAAGATATTGAAATTTATTTTTATTACTTTTTTTGTGTCGTTAAAATATTGTTATTGGAATTTGATATCAAATGCTTGAGGTGAGAAACTTGAGAATCTGTGAATAGGACATTTAATTTCAGTCTATACAAAAAAATTGAGATGGAATATTGGAGACAAATTGCAACATGAAATATATGTAAGGTATATTACGTCATTTTCCTAATGGATAAAATTTCCATCGAAATGAGTATTGATATTTAGCTGCAATGGAAGTATCTGATTCTCAAACTATTCCCTCAGTCTCAGTTGATTATTGCTAATGTTAATTTTAAATGCTGTGAAAAGTTTTAATTTTACATTTTTTTAAATACTCAAACTCAAGTTGACAAACTACATTGAATACATACATTTGTACGCATTGTAGTGTATCAAACCATAAGGAATATTTAGTTAAATTTTTAGAAATTAAGTTTTTACTAAATATACCTTAGAGATTATAATAAGCTATGTGTAAATACAAGAGTTTTTCCCTGTTTTAATATAAGATGTTTATTATAATCCTCTGGTATTCCATTGTATATTTTTAATTAAATGAAATTTTTTTTAAATTAAACTTACAATAATATTTTCTGGACAAAACAATTACATAAAGTTTCAAAATTATCTGTTTTTATAGCTAATTTAGGCCGTCGTATCATGTTATTGGTCCCACCATATTAAGTGAAATACTGACACACAATAGCACGTAAACTATTCGCTTCATAAGAGTATGAAACGGTCCTCTAAAAAGTAGAAATCACAAAGTTGCAAGTATTTTCACTACTATCACTGATATATGTCATATATGACATAAACTCGTATATTGACTTTTTTGTCATCAAAATTTAAAATACAACAGTCAAGTTTTTAATTTCTTCGAAAGAACTTACATCTTGGCACATTTTTTATAAGAATATGCTGCTTATATAATTACTCCCATAATTTAAAATTGTGTGAATAAAATATTTCATTTCAATATAAGTTATGTAGCACCTTTATGTACGATTTACAGACTGTAAATTAGTTTTTATTATATGTTAATTGTTATCGCTTATGTGCAATTGTAAATTAAATACATATATTTCCATTACATAGTTGATAATCAATTCCGACATCAAAAAGTTCCATATCTATCACAACATAACTTCTTTCAGATATTTGTTGGACTATTTCTTTGTGAGAAAGTGCATTATAAATTATATTGTATCATATCAAACCTTCTCTAAAACCATAAATAATTCTATGAATTGAGAATGGATTATATTATTAATTTGCTTTCAAATAAATTATTTTTATTTTCTTCAATTCAAACAGAAATACTTATATTCGGAAAAATTCATAAGGTAAAAACATTCCCCTCTTCTGTAAAAGAAATGTAACATTTAGTCAAAGTCATGGACATTGGCCAAACCATGTATGTTTGAAATTGCAATTTGAGAAGCAGAAGAAAGTTGTAAAAGTTTGAAATTTTGATTTGTTCAAATTGAGTAATAGGTATATAAGAAAATATAGAAGCCAGACTATTTCAAAGGGTTTGATATATTCAGCCAGCGTTCTCGTGAGCGAACGTCTGGAAAGTTCGAGTGAGAGCGTTTATTAGCTGGTCTCTTGGTTGCAAGACGCGCTGCGCTGTCATCATCTGAGCCGTTGAAATTTGACAATAAAATTTTTTTATGTTCGAATTTTTAGTTAACATTTATTTCAAACAAAAGTCGATGTAAGGTTGAAAGGATATAAATAAACGAACATACATGAGCAAATATATTCAGTGTTCTGTACCTGAACTTATTGTAACAGAAAAAAGATAATTAAACCTGTAATAATCTATATATATAAAACAAAGTCGTTTTAGTTACTCCACTTATAACTCAAGAACGGCTGTACCGATATGGCTGAAAATTGGTGGGGAGGTAGCTTAGAGCCAGGAGACGGACACAAGATACTTTTTGTCCCGTTCGGCAGCGTTCCCGTGTAACTTGACAAGAAACGTCAGTCACTATGAAAGGTTGTATGAGTTGGTTGAAATCATACTATTTTAGCACAAAGTAGTAAGCATCAGTGGTTCTGTGGTAGAATGCACGACTGTCACGCAGGCGGCTCGGGTTCGGTCCCGGCTAATCCAAGCTTAGCTCTTTTACTTCAATGACAAAAGTTTTCACTAATTTCATTCAATACACATATATTGAACATAATTATAGAGCAGTCGAATATTAAATTCATATAAAGAACAATTACTGTATTAAAAACAAAACACATTATATTCTTTCAAAATATTTTCAATTAATTGTTAAATTTAGGTCAATGACACTTCTGAGGCTGTTCTTTGAAAATTTTCGCAAATTTTGTTATTAATATTTCTATATATAAAAGAAAGTCGTGTTAGTTACACATTTATAATTCAAGAACAGCTGAACTGATTTGGCTGAAAATTGATCGGACGGCAGCTTAGAACCAGGAGAAGGACATAGGATACTTTTTGTCACGTTCCCGTGGGACGTGACATAATACGTGGTATAACAAAACGGATATACCACAGCAAGGATAATTATGTCGGATGGCATTTTACATCAAATTCGTGTCAGTAAATGAAATCCCGACCTTCAGATGAATGAGTAGATACATAATCAGGCTTTGATATTGATCGAAGACATGTGTTACCTCATTTTCGGTAATTTATTAGTCAGTTTAGGAATGAAAGCGACAAATCGTGAAATGAATGACGCATTTAATCAAGAATTTGAACGGGAACTTTTCCGTTGACTTGAATATGATCACCAGAAATTAGATTTAATAGTTCAAACGAATGTACCCCTGTTGAATCACCAACAAGAGGATGATACAATGATGAACGCAATTGATGATGGAAATGGTGGTTTATATTTCCTGGTGGAACTGGTAAGACATTCCTCATGTCAGGAGTTTCAGCCACTGTTAGTGCTAGATCAAACATTTAGGTTGCAGTTTGCTTCTTCTGGAATAGCAGCCTCATTACATTGTTAGAAGGGTGGCGTACGGATGACTCATTCGGCATTAAAATATCCGTTAAATCTTCAAACTATTGAAGAACTAACATGTAATATTGCAAAACACTCCGCAATTGCCAAAGTTTTATTAGAATCAAAAATCAGCATCTGGGACGAATGCACAAAAAAATAAACGTGCATTGGAATGAAGTTAATGATAATTAATGAAGATGTTTTGGAGTTGCATTACAGAACGATACATCTGCTGAAGGTTACTCTGAGCAATTACTGACTATCGGTAATGGTCGAGTACTTAGAATTTCTGTAACTTTGTCTCATCAAAAGACGAACTCCTCAACAAAGTATTCCCAAAAATCATAACTAAACACAAAAATAAGGAATGGTTGAGAGAGCGAGCAATTTTGGCGGCTTAGAATAAAAATGTAGATGACTTAAACTTCATAATTCAGAATGAGATCATTGGTACACTGTATTCTTTCAAATCAATTGAGTGTTTAACAAATGAAGATGACGCACCAACTATCCTATTGAATTTTTAAACTCCTTGGATGTGCCGGGATTACCACCCCACAATTTACGACTAAAGGTTGGCTCCGTAGTAATCATGCTTCGAAATATAAACCAACCAAAACTGTGCGTTTGGTGATAAGGAAATTGATGAAAAGTGTGATTTACACGACGATACTCAAAAGAAAATTCGAAGGTCAGGAGGTTCTCATTCCAAGGATCCCGACCGACATGCCGTTTGAGTTTAAACGACTTCCATTTCCGATCCGACTTGCATTCGCCATGACATTAAACAAATCACACGACCAATGCTTGAAAGTTCGTGGTCTGAATCTAAAAAATCTATGTTTTCCTATGGTCAATTCCGAGTATATGTGGCATGTTCACGGGTCGGAGGACCATTTGCGTTTTTTTTTCTTGCACCTGATAATAAAACGAAAAATGGCGTCTATCACAAGATGCTTTACTAAACAGTGGAATCCATGCACTAAAATACATGGTCAATCATTGAAATAAAATACTTGCATTTTTAATTTACATTAATTATCCAAATAAACAATTGCCCTTGATAAAATCGAAAGTCTGCTCATTTATTGCTCATTTGGTGGAACAAAGTTCGGCGGGTCAGCTAGTAATGAATAAATTCAGCATGTTTAATTATTAAATTAATGAATCCATAAATAATTATAAATTATTTTGAATGAACAATTTGTTTATTCGTGGTCATATTGCTCTTCCACGGCCGACTTCAAACAAGCCTTGTAATGAGTATCTCGCAACCATGGTGATCTATGAAATATTACAACTCCGCCGTTAGTTGAGCTTACTAATAGAAATAGGACGCTTCTCAAAATTTTCGCACTTTGAAGTTAAATAATTTGAGCTTTTGGTATAAATTCTATATTTTTCAATTGTTTATTTTGTAATATAAGTGTTGTTAATAATTTGTTGAAATCTCAATATCAAGCTATAAAAACAAAGTGTTAGTGTGCTTACTGAATACTTGCAAATATTTTTTTTGTGAAATATAGTGTAGAGGATAGGTGTGCCTTAGATGATTCAGTAAGTTTCAAGATTGGAAGAGGTAAGCTTCCAATAAGTATATTCTCTAAAAATGACGAAATCTAAATCAAATTATAACAGGCGGGTGGGCAACTATAGTATCGACCTTCAGTTTCCCTAAAAATGAATTTTTAACGAGTAAATGGATGAATTATATACCACGAGATAAATAAGCTCCAACAAAATATTCAATTGTTTGTGCCTTACATTTTCCTGAAACTGATATCAGGGAAGAGAAATTTCTTTCACCTGGTGGGATTGTAAGCTTAAAAGAACAAGATGATTCCCTAATTCGGTTCTTTCTATTTTTCCAAATTTACAGCATTATTTGTGAAAAAAAAGTGATGTTGCCTAGGAAAAGCTCAGAGGAAAGGCGGATGAAATATTTAGCACACAATGATTATTTGAATAACATTTTTGAACAGTCAGATTCAATTGTCAATTTTCAAGATTTAATTATTCATTACTACAGCAGTAATATAAAAATTCCTGATTGTTGGAATGAGTTAACAACAAAATGCGTTTTTACCTTCTTAATTTAAGTGAATAAATTTTTACCATAAGTAACCAAATTACAGTGAATAAAGACATGTTCGTATTGAATATAAACTTAAATTCAATCAGTTGAACTTATGTACTTGACATGTTAGTAACGGTATTTTTGAATGGAAAAGTTAATTTTAGTTGGATTTTACCTATTGACTTCAAATTGGATAGGTTGTCTCAAATAGAAAATTTGTTGATAAAGAAAAGCTTGTTATTTATATGAGAAATCGATTAAAATTAGTTGTTAATTAATAATATTTTATAATAATTAGTATATAATAAAATATGCTGGTTTAAATAACCTAAGAATTTTAATTTCGTATAATCTCACTATTTTAAGCTTGTTTTCGAATGAGCCCTTGAAATATTTTTGTTGTTGCTGTGCATGTGGTGAAGACACTAAAAATATTATGTACATGCTGTGTTCCATATTTTCTATTATCTTATTGAATGACTACACAAAAAAAAATGAAGCCAAACTCGAGAAAACTGAATCAAAAAGTAAACGAAGAAAATTCAATACTTTCATAATTAATCAAAGTTAATTAGAAATATAATATTTATTCATGCTTAGGTAAATAATTCAATTTGAATACTTCCTACAGCGTTTCTTTCAAGGTTCATTTTCTCTTAAATAATTGAATACATTTGGTTAGGAAACTTTTCACTAACTAATAGAAGTATTTCTTACGCAGTGGGGCTTAATGGAAAATATTGTTGCTTCTTGCTAACGTTTTACATTTTTCTGTTGCTCACAATAACCAATATAATATTTAATATGTTATGAATACGAAATATACAAAAAGAGCTGAAATAATGCTTGAAACTTTGGGAACGACCGACTAGGAGAGTAGACTAACGGTTAGTAGACTACCGGTTGGATTTTGGCAACACCGACGGACTACGTTCTTCGTGACCTGTTTAAAGTCGGCCGTGGCTCTTCAAATGAGCTGATACACCGTAATCTGCTTCATTTGAAGTTTCTGTAAATATTGAAATACATTCGTTCATTATATAATAAAATCAAGAATTTCATAATGTTGAAATTTATAGAAATTACCTGTTGTTTCATTTTCATTGATAACAACGTCAACGGGAGATTGTAAAACAAAAACCATACTTTTCCACAGAACTATAGGCCAATAAGCCTTCTGCCAACATTATCGAAAGTTTTTGAAAAAATTATACTCAATAGAATAAAAAATTACATAAAAAAAATGAAATCACACCTATTATTAATGAGCAATTTGGATTCCAAAAAAACAAAAGTACAACGTTCCAACTTGCTAGAATAACTGATAAAATCACAAAAAACTTTAATAAAAATAAAACAACGTCCATATTAACTTTAGATATCGAAAAGGCTTTCGATACAGTCTGGCACAAGGCCCTAATATACAAGTTACATTTTTCAAAATTTCCATTATTTCTCACAAAAACAATAGCAAGTTTCTTACACGGAAGAACATTTCAAGTTAAAGTAAACAAAATGCTATCAAATCAAAAATGCATAAAAGCAGGCGTTCCCCAAGGAGCAATATTATCTCCGACGCTCTTCAATTATTACGTTAATGACATATCTAAAACGAAAAAAACAGAAATCGCGCGGTTTGCTGATGACACAGCAATCATATCCGAAAGTTGGAAAACTGATCAAAATATAATTAAAATTCAAAAACATATCCATATCTTAGAGAAATTCTACGATAAGTGGAAAATTAAAATTAATGCTGAAAAAACTAATATCACTCACTTCTCCACCAAAATTAAAGATAAATCTAACATCAATCTATCCATTTAATCCACAGTAATTGATAACACAAATAAGACAAAATATCATAAAACGATAAAAAATTAACCTTCAGTGAGCATATAAAATCACAAATGAACAAAGCTACGGGAATTGCTAAAAAATACTATCCACTCATAGCTAGAAATCGTAAACTTTCATTAAAACACAAACTTTTAATTTATAAAACAGCCATAAGACCAATTATATTATATGCTTGTCCCATTTGGAACCGAACATTCAAATATAATTACAATTCACTTCAAAAATTTCAAAATAAAATGCTTAGAACAATCACAAATTCCTATATTTTCACACCGATCCATGTCATCCATAGAAAGGCTAAAATTAATACAATACGACAGGAAATCAAAAAACAAACTAGAAATTTCTTTGACAAACAAGCTCCACATTCAGTATACACCAAAAATATTATTAAACAAAGTTCGAAATCATTACCCTTCAGGTTAAAACACAAATTAATCCACGATATAATTTTCGAGTAAAGGTGTGAATTTCTACCTGTATTAATGTGTAAAGATAGGAAATTATACCTGAGTAAGAAACCATGAAAAATAAGCATGATCATTAACAGCTGAGTTGTAACGTGAGTTTTATTTACCTAAAGTCTACCGTACACTCAACGATAAATTGAAAATTAATATATATTAATTTATTTTTTTAATTTAATTAATTAATAATATATAATATGAAAATTTTTGTGAGAACATAAAATTGGCACAAAAATAAATTAAAACATTCCATTACAATTAAAAATAAAAAAAAAACAAAAAAAAAACGTGAGTTTTATTTACCTAAAGAGAGATTGTGGTATGCATGCACCAACGAAGTTAAAACTTTTGTCTGACCTCAATAGAAACATTTCATCCCTGAAGACAAGTTATATGAGCATCCAAAATCCGCTGAAAGTAACATAACTTTGTGAGAGTGACAGCGAGCGTCTCATGACCTCAGAAATCACTCTCTCTCTCGCACCTATACTTACACTATATCACTGGTTACTCGCACTCATCTACAACATTTCGGAAGGTAGAAAAATCCACTTAAAGAGCTGGCTTTTTCAATTGTTCATTTTTGATAACGGAGAATATTATGTATAAATATTGAAGTCCCTCAAATATATTTTTTAAATTTTCGAAAAAATAACTTTGTGAGCTTCTGGTTTGATATTGAACCCACTGAAATGGTCTAATTTTTGTATTTTCTTATATATTCAATTTGAACATTTCAAAATTCAAACTTTCTTAAGACTTTTTTTTACTCCTCCAAATGCAATAAAATATGGCTCTGCCAATAATCACAAATTTGTAGCCAGTCTTTGGCATTGTGTTTAGATAACGCAGAAAATGTATTGAACAAGGTGGCCTCAAATATCTACTCAAACTTGTCACTCAGTTGTGTTAGTATATTTTGCTGCATGGGTTACTTTTTTGTTTTTTGAAGTTATAACAATTTCTCTTTGGAAATGATGAATTGAAATCAGAGCTATGATTGATATTTCAAGGGGCTTGAGTGAGAACCTTCATTTAGTAAAAATATTTCTTTTAAGGCGATGTATTGTTCCAAAATAATGTCATTCATAAAGTCATGTGTGATCTACATAAATGGTTTTGCGCATTGAAATTTATACAAAATATAATGAAGGCGTTAAATGAATATTTATTTCATTCAAAAATTCATGTGAATGCTTCAATATCAGGAGGGCAGTAAATGTAAGTTAATTAATTAATGTTTAGGTTTTGGATTTCATCTGTAGTGTTAAAATATTTAAAGTTTATTTCTACAATATATTCTTTTTTATGTTTTTTGTCAATCCTTCTCTGTCAGCTTCATGTATATGTTCTGTCTTAAAATGCTATAACTTTAATATTGAAAGTACGAGTTGTCTAAAAAAAAAACTTCTGAATTTTATGTTGTCTGACGTTCATACGTTGCAATGAGTAAACAGATCTTATTAGATCTTAGAATTAACAGATCTTATATTCTATTGGACTGTTGTAATCATTTTCGATTAAAGTAAAAAAGTTCTGTTTATTCTCAGAGACATTTCAAATTATTAAGATTATTGTTAACTAATTAATAAGATATAATACGAATGTGATTTTTGGACCAAAAGAGTCCATATAGCTTTATAATAGCCTTACTGCTTGAATGAGTAGTGGATCGTAGTTGAATTGTTGACGGTCGAAACGCAACTGTTTTTCCAATAGTGAAAACTGTAATCTTTACAAATGATTTCGGAACGAAACTGAAGAAACGGAGGAATAATATGTATAGTCCGGTATGGTCTAGTGGCTAGGATACCTGGCTCTCACCCAGGAGGCTCGGGTTCGATACAATAAAACAGAAAAAATAAATACCTAGAGACCAAACGATTATCTACACATATTTGATCCCTCATATATATATATATATATATATATATATATATATATATATATATATATATATATATATATATATATATATATATATATATATATATATATATATACATCAAGATGATATTTGTCAAAATCGAAATAAATGTACAGTAAAACTAATGTAGGAACTGTAAAAATTATATGATTGGATTGAATTATGTAATTAGTTTAGGTTATTTAATATTGAATAGTGCAGGCGTTTACTTGATGTAAATCCATTATAATTGAATATAAGCTAAATTTCTTGAAAACACTTGAACGTTTGATTTACACTTTTATTAACATAGTATGTTTCGTCGTTACAAACGACTTCTTCAGATAGTGTTCTTCAGACAGTATTATATTAGCATCTGAAGAAGTCGTTTGTAACGACGAAACGCGCCATGCTATGTTGTCAATAAAAGTGTAAAACAAAAGTTCAAATGTTTGAATTTTAGCTTTTATTAAGTTATTTGAGGTTAAATTTTTACATAAATTATGTATTACTTTATTGTGTATATAGAAATTTTGTTGAGTTGAGTTGAGTTCGATTCTTACCGTGTTCTTGGACCGTTCATATCGTAGGTTGGAACAATGAGGTTTTATATGTATTTGACCTTCGCTCTTTGAAGAATAATAATTGGAAATTATGTTCATTGTAGCATAACTGTTCAATTTGATTAAAACCGCAATTTCTACATCTTTCACTATCGTTATAATTACTGTCATTGTGGCTATACCGAAGACATTTATCTGTATCCCCAAATTGCTTTTGATTTTGATAGTAATTTATTTTGAAAATTAATTAACCAAGATATGGATACATATCCTATTTTTCTCCTTGTCTCACTCGCCTTTTAAACTGTTTAGCATCACAGATTTGTACTTCAGAAGCCCGCTCTAAGTACGTCTTCCTCAATGATAACTACCATACAGGATACTTCAGCAGTAATGTATAAATTGTGATTATTTCGATCTAAAAAGCCGTCATTTGGTTGACTGCTAAACCAGAGTTAACTGTAATTCCTATACTTCTCTTACTTTTTAATTTTAAAGAGTCAGGTTATTATTCAAGTAAGGACAGAGAACAGATATCCTATAATTACCCCATGGTAATATAGAAAAAATTACTAATCTTAAAAAATGATAAAATGAAAAACTAAGTTATAAAGAGCATTCCTGAAAGAAACTAAAACAATGTGCTTTAAAAAAGCAGAAATTAATTACGTTAATACTTTTGCAATGACGAAATAATTATATAATAATTAGATTGCAGCTGGGGAAAGACTGTTCCATACATCAAAAAATTCTGTTGTTTAAAGAAGTGATGCTTTGTACAGGAATGAAAAGTTTCCATCCTCAGCTTCAGAAGATGGCCACGCAGTCGGGTGTCTGAGTTGAACTAGAATTATGTTAATTACAATTTTTCTGATAAGGATTCTGCTAAAACAAGAAATGGACTAATTTCATTATTTGCAATGTTATCATTATTTTTTATCTCATGCCCTAAGTCCAATACAAATTGGAAGTAATTAAAAACACTATACGCGGAATATATGGGATCTTTATTTCTGTGTTTATTTCATCTACTATATTTTATTCTATTCTATGTTTTTCCTTTAAAATATTTATTTACTGGTGTCTTATTTTATCACACTAGAGTTTGTAGTTTGGCTGCATCTCTTCAGTTCATTAAATACAAAAGATTTTAGGTACTCTTAGAATTTTTGAGTACCCCAAAACTCAATCACTTCAATTTCTAAGCATTTTAGCCCAATAAGGAAATAGAAATGTTGACATGCTGGAAAGTAATATCAAATATGAAGGGGTAAGTAAAAAAACAGTCTTTGATTATATAAATCTTAAATCTTGGTTACCTCATTACGATTTATATTTTTGCCATATTTTTGTTGAATTGCAGGTCAGCAGGAGTTTCCAATTTTGCACTGAACTATTTTACTAAAAGAAATATTTTCTTAGGGCGGGTTGATAATATTCAGAGAAGTCAAGTTCTATGGTAAGTTGGTATTAAAAAGCTTCAATAAGATTAATTATTCATTTGCGATTTGTAGGGCTGAACCAATGAAGAAGAAAAAACGTATAGATCCAGCTGTTGTAAAAGCTCGTGAAGAAAGGAGAAAGAAGAAGTTAGAGAAACAAATCAGACGATTGGAAAGAAATGCACAACAATTAAAACCTATTGATGAATGTGAAATTCCACTGAATATTACAGATGAAAGAGAGTATGTTACTATACTGGCAATACATAGTAGTATAGTTGTATAGTATAGTTTATTCTATAAATTGAGAATCATTTTCAAATAATATAATACTTTTCAGTATTAGAAAAAGGGAAAATGTTCCATTGCCAGAAAATGTATTAGAAAATCGTGCAGTGTTACAAAAAATGTGGTCTATATATAAACAAGATCATCATTTGAAAGACATTAAAATGTTGGATCGTATAATGTTTTCTCAACAAAAGGCCTTAGATCAGTTGAGGTTGGAATCAGAAGAATTCTATCAAGAAGCGATTCAGGTAATTATTTTTTTTTTCATAGCTCTCAATTTCTTAATTAAATTATAGACCAAAGAAAAGCTGCAATCTGGATGTATTTATAAAAAGATCAGCACTTGAATTGGAAGCAGACAATAGGCCCATTCTGTGAAGAGGATGTGGATGAAATTTTTAAAAACATATATATATATATATATATATATATATATATATATATATATATATATATATATATATATATATATATATATATATATATAATATAAGGTGTACAACTTTGCTTCCGCCGTTTTGCAATAGAATGAGGTAAGTGGTAGTCGAAATAAATATATCGTAGATAAGGTTAGGTATTTGTAAACATAATGCCATCGAAATATTAATTGATTTGAGTCTGTATCATAAAGTTATTCTCGGTTGAACATGTCGGCTTACGAGCCAAATTCCCGTCATTTGCGGGAGGTTTTAATTTTCTGCTTTAATTTGAAAAAATCTGCGGCTGAGGCTCATCGAAAGAGACGAAAAATGGGTTCATTACGATAATCTCAAGCGCAGAAAATCATAGGATATCCCGGCCATGCCTACGTCGACGGCCAAACCGAATATTCACGGTTCCAAGGTCATGCTCAGTATTTGGTGGGACCAGCTCTGCGTAGTGTATTATGACTTGTTAAAACCTACTGAAACAATCACAGGCGATCGTTATCGAACGCAATTGATGCGTTGAGCCGAGCATTGAAAGACAAACGGCCGCAATACAACAAGAGACACAATAAAGTGATTTTACAGCATGACAATGCTCGACCCCATGTTGCGAAAGTGATCAAGACGTAACTACTTGAAGAACGTTAAAATGGGAAGTCCTACTAAACCCGCCGTAATCTCCAGACGTTGCTCCCTCGGACTAGCACTTGTTTTGATCAATGGCACACCACCTAACTGACCAGCACTTCCGGTCTTATGAAAGATGACCACGTTTTTCAACGCGGGATTCGTACGCTGCCCGAAAGATAGGAGAAAGTACTGGCCAGCGATGGACAATACTTTGAAATAAATGTATAACCGGTTTTTTACAATAAAGTCTCGAATTTCGGAAAAAAACGGCGGAAGCAAAGTTGTACACCTGATTATATATATATATATATATAGAAATCAAAAAATGTTTGTTGCGGAATCTAAACTAGAAAGCGGTAATAATAAGTTCATGGTATTCTTCTAATTTTGTTTTCATGATTTTTTCAAATAATTTCCCTACTCTTATTAATACTCAATTTCTCACTCTAAGGTAGTAGAGTGATGGGAATGTAGTTTTTGACACTTTTTTTATTCAGGTTTGATTCTGCAATTGCCGTTATAGTGCCAATATTTCCAGATTTGATGGAAAAAACTGTTTTAGTTCAGTTTGCTCATAATATTCCAAGTTGTCTGTTCTATTGCTGGTGCACAATTCTTACTCTTATCAAGTATTTCAAACTATGTAGTCTCTTCTATTTTTATGGCAGTCAGTTCCTATGGTCCATCCACCAAAAAGGCACGTTGATCAACAAGTGTTTCTGTTTATTCATAGTTTATATTATACTCATATTTAAACACATCTAGGAAATGTGTAGCAAAAACTTCTGCTTTCTACTGTTCTGTTTTGTATTCTTGATTATTGTCGTCTAAGATTGTTATTTCCGATATTTTTTATATGTTGATAGCTTGTTAATTTCATGTTGAAACGATTTTGCTCTGTAAATGTTGATTTTTTCACAGGCTTGAGTCCAGGTTTTATTGTATTCATTTATTTTAGTTTTGAAGCTGGTATTAAGGTAGCGCTGGTATTCCCTGCATGTTTTGTTTTGTCTTGATCAGACTAATTATGAAAGGAGACAGTTCATGTAAAAACGAATGATGCTTCGCCATTGGTGTATAATTTGTGATGCTTTTTTAGAGTTTGTAGTTGAATAATGTGATGTAATTTTCATTAATTTCTGTATGTCTGAGTATGTAGTTGGTCATCTCTTCCTTAACTTTATTCATTTCACAATTATATATAGATTATTCTCTCTCTTTGTTTGATATAGTTTCAATGTCCTTGTCCAATTCAATAAGCATTGCCAGGTGGTCAGATCTGAGGTCTGTCACAAGTTCTATACTTTTGATATTATCTTTTATTGTGATTGTAAGAAATGCAGTGCATTGGAGAATAAATACATTATTATGTATATTATTTTCCAGATTTGCAGAGTAGATTATTAAATCTGGTGTGTTGTCTGGACTGTTGTTCATTTATTGATTATTCTTAATACCTTTTAATTAATTTTAAATAGTTGAATACCTAATATTATCTGCAAAATGGTTACATCAAAATTTCGAACTGTAATTCCAAATATTAATAGAGATTTCAAAAATAAAAAAAATTAAATTAAGAAAACTCAATTTTTTAAAATCTTATAAATTTAATGATTCTCTGTTATTCAGCAAGAAAACTAAAATTAAATTTGTTTAAGTTTTTTGAATATTGCGAAATGCATTATTTGCATAGTGTAATTTCATTCCAACTTTCAATTTTGAATACATTTAGGTAATTATGACAGCAATAAAATAAACAACTGTCATGACGATGTCAACCATTTTGTGATTTGCTAAAATTACACTATTAAAGGATTCGCGCTTATGACATTGAACAGGGTGGTTGATTCTGTGACTTGTGTTTGAATATTTGTATTTAAATATAGTTAGAATTTCCTGGTAAAGGTTTGGACCATTTATTTGTATATTTATCCTAAGTGACTGTAAGATTAATAATTTCACCTACTGTGGGGTAAGCTAACAATTTCATACATAATAAATAAGTCAAAATGAGTACGGAAAGTCCGGGACCTTCGATGTCCCGGCTAATGCTTCAGTTATCTCCTAAAGCAAAAAAAAAACTACATATAATGTTATGAATGATAAGATCTCATTAGCAGATGTTGCAGAATTGCAGATTGAAATTTCAGAATTATACAAGCAAGCAAATATTGATCAAGATAGAGAATTGATCAATGAATTAAATATAATATCTCAAGTTTTGTCTGATAATAAATCTAATTCCAGTAGTACGGATTTTAAAAATAAATTTACTTATAATAATACTGATCAGGGACCATATTTTGTGTACATTGAGGAAAAAAATGGAAATATAGGAAATATTCATCCTCTCAAATTAGGAAAATATTTATTTGAAAATAATAAAGGAAATCTTAAAATTAAATCTATTAAAAGGAAAGGTAAAAATAGGGTGGGTGTTGAATTTGAGACTGCTAATGAAGCAAATTTATTTAGTAAAGAAGTTCAATTTGAAAATTGTGATATATATATTCCAGCAACTTATATTACTAGTATGGGGGTGATCTCAGACATAGATCCGAGTTTTACAGAAGAAGAGATTACTAAGTTAGCGGAAGCGAATTCGGAAATTATCAAAGTAAGACGACTGAAAAAACGGAAAATCGATAATGATAATAAAGTAATTTATGTTGATTCTAATTCATGCGTATTAACATTCAGGAATAAAATAATTTCTCCATATGTAACTCTGTACCACAATGTGTTAGAAGTAGTACAATATGTCAGTCCCGTAATTCAATGCTTCAATTGTTTGTTGTATGGACACACAGCGAAATTATGTAGGGGTAAAAAAAGATGTAACAATTGTGGTGATGAACATGAGGAGGAAAATTGTATTAGGGAAACACCTCAATGCTTTTATTGTAAAAAAGATCATAAAGCTACAAATAGATTGTGTAATGAATTTGCAAACCAAAAGTTAATTAAAGAAATGATGGCGGTACATAAGTATACATATTATGAAGCTAGTCTTTTAATAAAAAAGAAAAATACAAATTACTCTCAGGTAATAACCAATGATAATTATAATTTTCCGCAACTACCGAAAACAGATATAAAAATAATTAATAATAATCTCCCTCCAACAATTACCCAACAGACATACGCACAACAAACAGCTAAACATATACACACAACTTCAACCCCTAATTTACACTCGATTAACACAAATAAAACACAAAATCAGAAAACAGTTACTACGTTTGTCACTAAAAATCGGCCTCAGAAAAGTAAACCGGGTTTTAATAAAAATAAAATAGAAGAATGCTTAGTAGATTTCGTTCCGGAATATAAAAAAAATAAATTATCGGACTGGCACAGAAGAACAATAGAATTTCAAGAAAGCAACCCAAGTTTGGGTATAACCCAAATAAATAATACTATGGAAGAGGAGGAAACTCCCTTGCTAATAACTTCAGGTACACCTGTACAATCTCAAATTAATGATTTTAATCAAGAACATATGGATGAAGTATAACCAACAGCAATTATTCATAAAGTCCCCGAATAATAAATTAATTTTACACAATTATTTACAAATAAATTAAATTGTAAAATAAATAATAATTATGTATTTGAATATATAAATTGATATACTTTTGATCTGAATAAAAATAAACAAGTTACAGTTCACTTAATTCAAAAAAAAAAAGGTACAAATTCAATGCCCCAAATAATAATAATATCAATATAAGTTCAAACAATAAGTCAAAATTCTGCAATGGAATATCAGGTCAATATTTACAAATTATTTAGATTTGATGGGTAAGTTGCAAGATATTGATCCAGATATTGTAGGCCTAGCTGAAACATTTCTAAAACCAAGTAAAAGAATACATATCTCTAACTATAATATTGTGAGAAATGACAGAGAAGATGGGCGGGGAGGGATTTTGCTATTAATAAAAAAACATATTAAATTTATTAACGTAAATATAGATTTACCTCATATTGCAAATAAATTTCAATATCAAATAATTAAGGTGAATAACCTCAATATAGTAAATTTGTACAATCCACCTGATGTCAAATTAGATATAAAGATGTTAAAAAAAATTGTAAGTCTAATCAAGGAACCTATGATTTTAATGGGGATTTTAATTCTCAAAGTCATATGTGGGGGTCTTCATGGCGTAATTATAACGGACAAGTAATTGAAGAGTTTATTGATCAATGTAATCTCAATATCTTAAACACAGGCGCAATAACGAGATTTACTGGACCAGGTAGTGGTAAAAGCGTACCTGACTTAACTTCATGCTCTCCTAATTTGACAATAAATTGCAAATGGGAAGTGATTTTTGACCCAGCTCAAAGTGATCATTACCCTATTATTATAGAAGTAAATAATAAAGATTACATCATCAACATAAATCTATATTTTACTACTAGAAAATATTTGACTGATAAAGCAAATTGGAATAAATATAACGAATCAATAGAGTCACTTAGTAGAGAAAAAGAAAATTTAACTCTGCAAGAATTTAATTCATTAATAATACAAAGTGCGGAAAATAACATAGAGATTAGGGAAAAAAATAGTATATTCAGAGCAATTTGGTGGGATGACGAATTAACACATATGGTTCAGATGAGAAAAGTTGCCTTTGGGGAGTATAAAAGTAACCCCTCTATGGAATCTTATGTAAGGGTTAAAGAAATCAGGGCCAGGACTAAATTATTAATGAAAAAAAAAATTAAATCTTTCACAAAGTTTTGTGAGAATATTAACTTTTTACCTCTTAGCACAGCGTGGAAATCAATAAAAAATTCAAAAACTGCAAAACAGCACCTAGCACAAACGATTTTCCTAATTCAGAAATTTTGAATGACCTAATGATTAATCTCACCCAGCCAATTAAAGATATCAATCAGATAGTTAAGATCAATTATAATCAATATCCTAGAGTTCAAAAAGCTAAACCTTTCAGTTGTTTAGAATTGGAATTCCTATTTAAATCATGTAAAGATTCGGCTCCAGGCTTAGATTCAATATCGTATATAATGTATAAAAATTTGAATTCCAGTAATAAAAATAAATTAATCGATATTTATAATGCGATATTATGTAATCCAAATAACCTGAAAGGGATAAATCAAATTCTAATCCTTCCTTTTTCAAAACCAAACAGACCTTTAAATCATATCAATAATATTCGTCCGATAGCCCTAGCACCTTGTAGTATAAAAATATTAGAAACGCTCATAAAAAATAGAATAGAGGGTATTATTGAAAAAGCTCTACACCATAATAAGTTAATGTTTGGATTTAGGAGGATGAAATCTGTGAATGACAGTCTGACTTATCTAACATCATATATTTATTACGCTTTCTCACAAAATAAATACACAATAGTAGTTTTTCTAGACATTAACGGAGCTTATAATGACGTCAACCTAGAAATTCTGGTAAATGATTTGAGGAGTATAAACATTACTAGTGATATTATTTCTATTATAGAAAACCTTTTAAAATATAGAGAAATGTTCATTCATTCGACAGAAGAAAATAAAAATCTAGGACCCTTTAGGAGCGCCAAAGGGCTCTTACAGGGATCTCCACTAAGTCCGATATTATTTAATTTATATATGAAAGATTTAATAAAATGTGCGTCAGACGGTGTAAAAATTGGGCAATATGCGGATGATACCTATATAATGTGCTCTAGCAGTGATCTAGGTTTTATATATGAAAAAATTTCTGAAACTTTAGATAAAGTACATAATTGGCTGAAATCGAGAAATTTGAATCTATCTTCTGAAAAATTCTCTGCTGTATTATTCAGTAAAAAAATTAATCATATTAACTTACCTTATATAAGTGTAAATAATAAAAATATTCCATGGTCTAATCAGGTAAAATATTTAGGAGTTATCTTAGAACCTAATTTAAAATGGAAAGCGCAGATAGAACATACAACCGGCAAAGCTAAAAAAGGAATAGATTTAATTAGATGCTTATGTAAAACTTGGTGGGGCTCACAACCTAAAAATTTACTTGTACTATATAAAACTCTAGTAAGGTCTCACCTAGATTATGGTGCTCTAGTATATGGACAGTGTACTAAAACAAACCTTAATAAATTAAACACAACACAGTATCAAGCACTTCGAGTCGTTATGGGCTTTATGCGATCAACACCTATTAATGTATTGTTAGCGGAAAGTGGTGAAGTCAATGTGTTGAAGAGGAGAAAATTATTAGCTGTAAAATATTTGTCTAAAAATTATCAAATTTCAGATAATATTATTATTAATCAAATATCGATCTTGAATAAATGCCAAAATTTTTGGATAAATAAAAACAAACCAGCCTACTTAGAAGCTTTTTCATTACTTCAAAATCACAGAAAGAATATATATCATGATAGGCAAATACCCTTCTACTCCTTGAATTATGAAGAACATGTTACTCCATGTACTGTATACATTTCCGACTTACAAAAATCGGATATTGGTGTTGATACAAAGTTTCTTGAATTTTCGGAAAATAAATATAAGGGATATCACAGGATATTTACGGACGCGTCGGTTAAAGAATCATTAGCTGATACAAGTGTAGGAATAGGAATCCATTCACCAACACCCCTATATAATATTTCATATAAATTACCAAATTATTGGAGTATTTACTTAGCAGAAATGTTAGCGATAGGAAAGGCATTACAATATATTGAGAAAAGAAAAATGGACAAATCTGTTATATTTTCGGATTCGTTAAGTGCATTGATTAAATTAAAAAATTGGAAGCTTGACTCGTCAATAGACATAATTACAATAACAGTAAAAAAAATATGGACCAAATTACTGAACAAGGGGTATAAAATAGTGGGAGTATGGATTCCTAGTCACAAAGGTATTATAGGAAATGAAACAGCGGAAGGTTAGCTAATGAAGGAAGAAGTAATGGGAAATTTTTAAATTATAGAGCTGGACCGAAACAAATATATAATCAAATAGTACAGAAATTAAATAGAGAATGGGAAACAGAATTAATTCAGTGGGGTAGAGTCAAAGGAAAAATGTATACATATATGAGAAACAGAGATAAAGTTGATAAAATAAGTAAACCGTATGTAATGTTAGAATCAAATATGTCAAGAAAGCATATAAGTACAATAATGAGAATCAGATCAGGGCATTGTCTCACTCCAGAACATTTGTTTCCTATTAATATACTTCCAACCCCATATTGTGAATGTGGTGAATTAGGAACAATTCAACATATTTTTTTTCAGTGTACACGGAATATTGTTAGGTGCAGTAATTTATATAAACGATTAGAGGAATAGGAATTTGATAAACCTATAAATATATATCATATTTATATCTATAAATATAAGTTATTTTTACACGGAAATTAGAGATAATTGAAATACTAATAAATTTTTTAGATCAATCCAAGATTAAGCTATAAATTGATAAATAAATTTCTGTTTTCTTTTTTTATATTATTTCATTTGTATCTTATTTGTTGTGTAAATACTAACTAATGGTTCTGATATTAGGTGTTTGTACAATGTCATTCCCATCCCTCCTTTAGGGGATTACAGGGTGGGCGTTATGGGGTATAACAGTTAAAAGATTCACACTACAATCATCTGGGTACATCAATAATTGAAGCCCAAGTCTCCTCTCTAGAGGAGAGTAAGAGAAAAA
Organism: Henosepilachna vigintioctopunctata; assembly: GCA_030704895.1. Taxonomy (NCBI): domain Eukaryota; kingdom Metazoa; phylum Arthropoda; class Insecta; order Coleoptera; family Coccinellidae; genus Henosepilachna; species Henosepilachna vigintioctopunctata. The sequence continues at coordinate 89,601 of JARQZJ010000150.1, read as the reverse complement.
GAAGAAGAAAAAATACACTATTAAAAATATCACGATATGATGTTAAGTAACCTATGTAACATTTTATTAAACATGTATGCTTCTCGACATTTATTTAAGAAATAAAAAGTAAAGAAATAAGTAAAAAATATACTTATTAGTATAACCAAACAATATTCGATTTTATTATGTGTAAAAGGTAAAAAGCAGTTTTAAAAAATTTAAAATCATTTAAAAAAATATTGGTGATAGTTTCATTTACCATTTAAAATAAATTTTGTGAACTCAATTATACATAAAGTACAGTTTGTATGATTTAATTATTTTATTTTTGCAGACTGATTTTCACCTAATTCCCTTTAGTAGTCAGGGCCCTGTCCAGACACCTGCAATTGATAACTATGAACCTCCTGATGGTGATTATCTAGATATTTCAAAAAAATGGGAATAATGTAAATATATTTTATGAAAAGTAATTGGCCTAAGCAGTTCACTTATTTGACCCTATTTTTAAGTTGAGTTTATCAAACGTTTTCATATCATTTATATGTGCAGTTGTGCTTATACTAAAGAAATAATAAAACTTGAAATTCGTGTGTTGACTTAATACTAACAAGTGATACAAAGAAACAGCATATTTTTTTCCACACGGCACATCGAAAGTTTTGTATGTAACATAAGGAAATTTTCGCAAAAATTAATGATTTATTGATTATAAAGTAATATATTTCACACAGATGATTGAACAAACTAATTGATCGGATGTTAAAACTGTAGCCTTTCTATTCAAAGTTGTAATCCTAGTTTTCAATTCCTCGATATTAACTGGTCTAGTTTTGAACACGACATCCTTTTTAAGGCGTAAGGTTCGGAGATCTTGTGGGCCATTCAATAGAACCGTGCGCCTAACTATCCTGTTGGTAAAGACTTGGCCAAGATACCTTCTGCGTAATGCGTATTTGCACGATCCTGCTGGTACCACAAGTTTTCAGTTGGTATAGCAGGGTTATTTGCGTTAGGCAATAAGATCACCAGAGTGGATATAACATAATCCTGTAGAAATTGAAGGTACCTTGGATCGTTTAAGGTTTCTTCGAAATAGTAGCGTCCAATAATTCCAGTTTCTACAATCGCCGCTCAAACATTTATTTTCTGACAAAACTGAGTGTGATGTTCTCTCATCCACCATGATTCTCCTTAGCCTAGTACTTTTTTATAGCTCAAAGGTCAGCATTGCACATTTCCATTAATCTTTGACAGAACTGCAACCGTCGGTCTGGATCGTCCTCGGAATATTCTTGCGCCAGAGTCATCTTATTGGGATGCCACTTTTCCAATTGTAAAATGTTATGTGCAGTTTTAATTAGGACATTTTGATTTTGGCTAATGTTTCTTAAGTTGTTGTAAACTTTACAACAACATATGCATATAATTTACATATGCTGGTGGGTTCGACTCCCGCGTAATTTTTGGCCGTTCGGAATAGGTGTTAAACACCAACGGCTCTTAGAACAATGATAATAATAATTTTCCTACGTTGTTAATAAAACATTCTATTTGATCCCTTCATTCATTTGAATACTGATGTTAAAAAGTATCTTGACCAAGTCTTTGTTAACAGATGTATTGGTAGGCGTGGTTCAATTGAATGGTGCCAAAAATCTCCATACCTTATGCCATTTGTTTTTTTTTCTGGGTCCATTTGAAAAATCGTGTAGACCAGATAGTATCAAGAAATATAAAAATAGGATTACAAATGAATGTAACAATATTACTTAACAAACTCTCAATAAGGCCCAACAAGAATGTATTGACCATTTTGGATACCTACTGCCAGGCACAGGAAGGACTTCAGTTTGAACATTTGATAAATTAGTTTGTTCAATTAATTATGCAAAACCGATTACTTTGAATTCAATAAATCATTAATTTTCTCGAAAATTTCCTCAAGTTACATGACTTTTGTTCTGCTGTGTGGAGAAATATATGCTCTTTCAAATAGCAATACGAAAAATAACGGCTGCATTTTGAAAAAATATCAATGACGTCATAGCCCAAAGATATAACGCCATCAATACTACTAAAATGTCAAATGATGGGAATATTGAAATAAAAGTTGAGTGTCCTCTGATTTTTTTTTGAAAAGCTTATTCTTTCTAGATAATGAATTTATTCTTACTTTATGTATACTTAATTTCCTCAGCAAAGGAAACGAAAGAGATTAGATAAATATTTTATCTTATATGATCACAAAAAAATATATTAATTACATTATATAATAATTTCCTGTTTTTGGACGATACTTATCTAATACTATTTCTGAGGATTTTCAACAGAGTAAATCATTTAATGGCATTTTGTGTTTAAAATCATGAAAAAAGAATAATTTCCAATAATCATACTCTGTTGATCACGTTGTTCTTTTGAAAAAATTGGAAGCTTATGGAATAAGAGGCAATCAACTGAAGCTGATAAATTCATATCTGGAAAATAGTTTCTATACTTATTTGTTTAAGCAATGTTTTTGTACTCGTAATAACATGAAATATGTTTCAATCAACTTTATTGCATTGAACTAAGTGTAGGGCGAGAATATTTAGTATATTGATTCACTTATGAGGTTAGACTTTTTTTTCATGTTAAAATGAATAGAAATATAAAAAAATAAGATGCCATATATAATTGGTTTGAAATTAACAGCAACCGATCAGAACATCATGAAATTGCCAGAGACAATGACAGCGCAGCGTCTTACGACGAAGAGGTCAGGCGCCAGTGTTGCCAGTCGGGTCTTGTCAGAAGTTACCTGAAGTATAAAAAAATTTAACCTTTTCGTATAAAAAGTAACCTTTCATATTTTTTTTACTGAAAAGGTACTAAAAGTTCATAGAATAGAATATTAGGTATATTGACTTATAGAATATGAATACACATATGAATTTCTTATCATTTTTCTTTATTAGTTGTTCTAATTCCAAAATTTATATTTAATTATGTATGTAACAGTATATACTTATAAAATTTATATTTTATAAGTACATACTCTATATTTAAATTAGTGAATTGATACTATAAATAATTTTTACTGAGTATTACCTGTTTTTTTGACTGCTACAAAGATATGAATATTACTAGGTATAATAACGAGTTTTAGTATAAAATTATTGTATCAATTAGGTACAACAATTGTGATTATGAAACTAAACGAATTATATGAAATTAAAATGATGAATGAAGAATACATGAGCGAAGACAGCACATCAGCATCTGAAATTTAAAAATCGCATGTGTTTTCTGTTTTTTCAAATGAAACTTTAAATAATATTTTCTCGGAAAAAAAATTGCCAGTTTGTGAAAAAATAAGAAAAAGCAATAAGTACCGGTCTTCACCATCATCATCACTATCCTTGCTGTATTTTATTCTAGCATGCTTTCTTTAATGGCATTTTTGGCATATTTCTGTGGTCCGGTTTCATCAGTTTTAATTGGCTGAAAACTTGTTCCACACATGCGTTGGAAAATGGCAAAACGAGCAAAACCATTATTATTTCCTTCAAATTTGGGAGCATGGGTTCTCCTGTCCCATCTGTCATTTTTAGAATTTTATACGAGTATTCTTCGACTGGCAAGTCAGGCGAAATGGTTAATTCGATAAAGTCGAGAAAACCGCGTTTCTTCCATTCTTTAAGTAAATTTTCAGCATCACTAACAATATTTGGACCTTTACTTCAAATTTTTGCGCTTTGGTTGGATTTAGATCATTTTCTGATAAATCAAAAAGAGGATCCTAAAAAACTAAAGCGTTGCATTATTTGTGCTAAAGCTTCGATATAAAAACATAAACATGTTTTTAGAAAATCGGAAATTTGTGTTGGAGATATTTCTCTCGAAAATTCATCTATTGCTGCCAGTGCTGCCACACCTAAATATATCTTCTCAAGTTGCAAATAGAATCTTGGATTGCCATACTCTATTTTGTAAGTATCAGTAGTCCTACAATAATTGAAATCCATATAATTACTGGCTATTGTTTCAATTAATTTGTGTACTTATGTAAGGCATAAATTCGAAATAAATTTTTGTAAATGTATTATTTATATTTGTGAGTATGTATTCAGTTATTTTGCTTAGATCCCCGAATGCTTGTTATCGGTATCGGTATCTCGAATCGGTTTTAGTTCTACTGATAACGAAACTTACCAACATGAAAAATTCTAAAACGAGCGTTCTGTTCACGTTGCTTTTATGTAAAAAATTAAAAGTTAATTCTACAAATTCTGAACAATCACCTGAAAGTTACCTTTTCATTAGTGTAACCTAAAAGTAACCAAAGCAGTTCAAAAATCACCTAAAAGGTTACAAAAGTAACCTTCTGGCAACGCTGTCAGGCGTTGTACTATCTCTCTCTCTTTCTTCCACTTACGCGATAGCATACTGACGCTATAGCACTGCCACGGCCAACTTTACTACAGGCTATGAAGAGCGTAGTCCGGCGGTATTGCCAAATTGTTTTGAGTGGTATACTCTCCTAGTCCTTTGTTCCCAAACTTTCAAGCATTATTTCAACTCTTTTTGTATATCGCGAAAAAACAAGAAATATTATTAGTATTTATAACATATAG
>JARQZJ010000150.1:0-80000 GCA_030704895.1 Henosepilachna vigintioctopunctata | reverse complement strand
CTATTTTCCAATTTTGTCTTAAAGTAAAATTTTTATTTAACAATATTGATAATTGTATTTCTTCTATATCTAATATTGATCTTATTTTGATGGCATCTAATATATCTGTGAATAAAATATATCTAATATATCTGTGAATACAAATCTTTAAATTGAAAAGTTTGTTCGTCAAGGAAAATAGTTCATTGCGGGAGAAATTTTATTGGTAATGAATGTGTGGAATAATTTTTCCATTTTTTACTCTATTTCTAAAAATTGGAATTATATAACATTATTTCCACGTAGCAAGGATTACTTCTGATTTGAAAGTTAAATAAACTACAGATCACAGCGATCCTGTTTCAAGAATATTGCAGGTATACTATCTGAACTCAATACCTCCCTAATAGCAATATAATTAGCAACTTTATATGCCAATATATATCAACTTTTTGTTTGTAATTAATAGTAAGATCTTTGGGATTATTTAAACACCTGCAAAATTATTTTTTAAGGGATCAGCTAGCAACACTTGAAACTATTTATCTAACTGCAGTGTTTTAGGAAGTCCTTTATCTTGCTAAGTCCATTAATATATTTCCAAAACATGAACAGGAATTATCATGAATAGATTTTTCTACTGCCTCTGTTTATATAGTCAAACATCTATATCGAGTAGAAACAAATCAATCATGGTTCGTATTGAGACATGTTTGCTTAATTCTATTATCAGCAGCTTTATTTTATATAAATTTTTTTAGGTCTGCAGAAAACCAAATTGGGAAAATAGTCCCTTTCTCATGTTTTATTTTTGTTTAGTGCTTCAAGAAAAGTTTGTAGAGAATTTTATTTGAATTCATTCAATCTTGTGTAGAATTTTTATTGTAGATTTAGAAAGCAGTTTTTATAACTAAGTGATTCTATATTTGCGATTTAGTGGTTGTGCATACATATTGTGTATACTTAGATACATGCATATTTAATATATTTAGATGTTTTATATTTGTGATTGTTTAAAGAGCAGACATTTCGGCTGTTTCTATATTCTTTAGAAATGATGTTTGTCAATTGCTATAGATTTTTTGTGCATATTTTATAATGGATCTGTATATGATTTTACAAATTTAAACTTCATTTTTGTTACTAATTTCTGTGCCCTTATAGGTCTTTTAAAATGTGATCTTGTTTTGTTAATACCTTGAAATTTATTTTGTATACAATCCAAATTCATAGGTGCTTGGTGTGATATATCAACAAAGTATGTTATAAAGCAGCGGTCACAGAAGTGATGCTTTGGCTATTTTGGATGGATATTTAGACAACATCCAACATCTAACTGTACAGTGTCTGGTACATCGTTTTCAAAATTATGTTTTATAGCATGTGCACGCTGTTTTCGTTTTTCTGTACGAATTCTTTGGATGGAAGTTTTGCTTATATGAAAGTCGTCAGTGTTATGGCCAAATGCTTCAATAGTTGCTTCAATATTAAAGACAGAATCTCTGATAGTTACCTGACACTTGTCTAATACTGCCACCAGTTTCGGAGTAAAGATATTTTTCTTCACAGTAGTTTTAATAGTATCAGGCTGTTTACTCTGAATTGGAATGAAAAAATCTTCTTGCATGGCTGTTACTTCAGAATTAGAAGAACAAGTTTCTTGTAATGGCTCATGAGAAGACGTAGAGGGTGTTATGGATGCCAAATGGATGGAAGAATTAAATAATATTTTAATAAGTGAGTGCGTGTCTTTTGTGCTTCTCAAGTGTCATCAGTTTTCAGACGGATAAACTTAGAATTAAATGTGGATAAATATATCTGAGAAAAATTTATACTGTGAACATTTCAAAAAAATCGATTAGATACTTAAATAGTTTGGAAAACAAGAGTAACTATATCAAACGAATAATACACTATCGCCGAAATTATAAAAATCTTTTAGTATTCAAAGATGTAAAACATCTGGACTGCATCTATAACAGATCTGTGACGTTTAATAACTCAGGCATTGAACAACTCCATTAGTCCGGCAGTGGCGGAACAATTATCGGGGCAAATTGTTGCCGTCCTGATCTCACCCGTCAGACCTACAGGTGAGATTCCTGACGTGTGATGTTGTTTGGACAACGGACCTAAAACTCAGCATCCTCAATGCTAAAGTATTATGAATGTTGCAAAAAGAAGGAATTCAGTCATGCTTTTTGTATAGTTTGCTTCAAACAATATCACATCAGTTGTTTGGAGAGAAAAAGCTCGGCCACAAGACTTGAAAATGGACTTCTGCTCTGCTCTACTGAATGTCAAAATAGATACTCCAATGACAACAATAAGAAAAAACAAGAAATTGATTATTTGGAAAGGTTAAATAAGGAAAATAATAGATTGAATGAGTTTATTACAAAAAGTCAAGATGAATCAAATATGGTACATAAAACACTGAAAGAAGAAATAGAAAGATTGGATCAGGTCATAATTGAAAAGGAGCTTCATTAAAGCTCTAAAACGTCGGAGTGCAACATTTGATAATGAAGTATTTGCAACGGAGAAAAATTATGAGGAAAAATTAGTGAATCTAGAAAAACATGAATTGGAAATCACCAAACAAATAATGAAGCAGACATAAATTATAAATTGCAGAATGATCTATCATTAACTGCTAAGAAAGGAGATGAACTACTGGAACAGATAGATGAACTGAATCAAATAAAAAAGATTATGCTCACGTCAGTAGAAGTACTATCAGAAGAAAAAAGTCTCAATCAAAAGGAAATGGAAAATCTTAAATGGAGGGTTAAAGATGTGGAGTTGATCAATTTGAAGGAAGAGGTGGAAATTGTAAGTAGGAATGCAGAACTTAAAGAGGACTAGGTAAACAGAAATGTCTATGACAATGATAGTATGGAAAAAAATCTTAATAGAGAGGATTTACTGAAGACAATGAGGGAAACTGAGGAAAATCAAAAAGTATACCAGAGAGAAAGCACCCAGATATTCGGCATAATAAAAAAAGAAGGGAAAACCAAAATGCAGGTACCTAATGGTTTCAATGAAAGGAAAAGACGAAATCAAACCAACGACATAAGAGAGACTATGAAACATCAGGTTCAACTAACAAGTCAGGTAGGTTAAATAATGGCAATATTGAAGACAAAACGGTTTCCTGATGGGAGAAATACAGCGATGAGGGAGAAGAGGAGACATTTAGACATAAACAGATTCGAAATGAAGGCACTTCAGGGACACTATTTTCCACACCAAATATAGTTATTTAGAACACTTCTGGAAAGACGCAACTAGTTGAAGAGGTTCAACCTTTGTTAGAACCGCTCAAAAACATGAACAGGCCGGATCCTATCAATTCAAAGAGAAATGAAGGAGATAAAGCCGAATCAATATCATGGACAAGCAACAACAGTGTTCACAAGTAAGACACAAGCAATAAATATGCCCAAAAACCCATTGCACACGTTCTCCGCAAAGCTCTAGGACATGAAGAGTCAGATGTAAAAGATCCAAGCGAAGAATACGATTGGCAAACACGGGCACAAAGCGAAATAGAGGGCAAAATTCATACAGAAAGACAAATAAACGACTGGGAACATCGGATGATAATTCTACTGGTTTTCGCGGAGTGGAAAAGCGACTATGGCTTTATTTATATTGAGTTCAGAGGAATGTTGATTTGAAGCAAATATTGAAATGCATTAATAATAAACCTGGATACGAATAGTTTGATATTCAGGTGACCGAACTCCCCACTGAGGAAATGCAAAAAATGTTTTCGTGTAGTTAACTGCACCTTTTTCGACTGAAGGATGAGATGTATAATCCTAGTTGTTGGCCTACGAATGTAGGTGTGAAGAGGTATGACTAAATACAAAAAAACTACCAATCAAAACAGATAAAACCAATGATGGTGAATTAAATTTAAAAGGAAATATTTTAGTGAAAAGAAAGAAAAATTAATATTTATACTATTGGTTGAATAATTATTTTCAAACTTTTCGTATCTAACTGATTGAGAACTTCCTTAGGAAAACACGTTGCTACTTCACTTAATGAGTCCAATGTAACTGTTTCTTTCACGCAGGTGACATGTTCATTAGCAGAAGATGTATTATTTTTTAATTACATTTTTTATTATATTTTCATTATCAGAAACAAACTCTACAAACTTATATTAATCTAAGTATGGTATCCTAATCAAATGGATACAATTCACAACTTTAAAATATTTTTAAATTATCGCAGGAGAAAATCGAACGTGTGAAATGAATCGTATCCTGATTCCGATCAAACGTAAATTTGTGTAATAAAGCCTCTAAATTGAAATTTGTATGTATTTTTAGCACGTTTCCGCTTCATATGAATTCGATAAATCAAAGAAAATATGTAATTTTTGCTTACATGTTTAAATTCTATGTTAGAAAGATATACTTATAAAGATATTACAATATATTACGTATGTAAATATGTATAATGAACAAAAAGTATAATTTTTAAAAAAAGGAGTCTTAGTTCGATTTTGTTAAAGATTTGAAAAATAGTGGAAATTGAAAGTATCATTGCAAAGAATCTATTAAAGTTAGCCTCGGTCGCATACAGGTGTTTATTGTAGATATAGCGTTCAGAATATATAACTAAATTCAAAACACTACAGGTATTTTATGCAGATATAGCGTTCAGAATATATAACTGAATTCAAAACACTTACAAAAAAATCCTAGAAAATAAAAAATTAATATTATCTACGAAGTGCCAAATCTCCTGTTACCGACCGGGTGGACGGAATGAGGAATGCTCATATTTTATAGGGCTCCGTATTCCGTCCATTACTATTTGATCGATAAATCAATGAAAGTATGTAAATTTTGCTTGCATGTTGAAATTTTAATGTTTCAATGAATCATTAAAGTATTTGAAATAAATAAACTCAGAACTTATCACTGCATTCTTCGAAAAAATCCAGATATTTGTTTTCACTAATTCATGTTTGTTCGAGCTCAATATAATATGAATACGAAAGCTCTCGTACATTTTGTTGAATTGACCGGCTTTCGGTTAACATATGAAACAGAATTCTTGATATGTGACATGATGAGTGAATCTATTAAATGCTTTCTATTTCACAACTTTTGGTCAAAATTTTGAATGTTTTTAAGTAAAAAAACCAAAATGGTCGGATACAGGAGACCGGTCGGAAACCGGTGCCTTTACGTTATATTATTACGTTATTATAGTTGTCCAGAGCAGTTTTCCAGATTCTTGGGATTATATCTCAATAAACCTAAAAACCTATAAAATATAATCTAAATTATATAATATCTGAACTATTATTCATATATTTCAATTATTTTAGGGAAACTAATCTATTCCTTGTGCATTGTCGACACCTTTGTCGTAAAATATTTCTCTTCTATTTTATGGTTGTCTCCAAACCATAAAAATCCCATCTCATCACTTTCAAAGACATATTCATAGAAGTTATTCAGGTGCGAGTCTGTTGTAACATCAAATTTTAAGTTTTCATCATATTTAAATGTGTTTAGACAATGTATTTTAAATTTATCTCCCGTTTTGATTTGCATTGACTGCAGTTATAGCTAGCAAAGTGTACTTTAGTATCTTATGTTTTCCCATGCGTACATCCATATGAATTATCTACATTTTTGTTATACATTCTCTCTAAGTATAATACCTTAACTGCACCAAAAAAGTTTAATGTTGAAGTTGTATCTTAGTCAATGGCCACTAATTAATTTCATTTGAAGTACTCTTCCCAAAATTTATGACAGTCGTACTTTTTCTAATTTTTTTTGTCTACTTTTTCAAAAATGAGGTTCTATAATTGGATTCAGTTGTATCAACTCTTGTTACTGTATTTAGTGGCCTGAAACGTGTGCGGTGTGAATTAAAGAGTTCTTATGGAATTTAGCCAAGTGTTGACTTATATTATTAAGTTGATTTATTGCAAATATTCAACCCGCCCTTATCCTTGTCAACCAAAGTAAGCAACTTCTCAACAACAATAGCATTCTTACGTAGACATTTGTATGTGTATTTTTCTATTTTGTTCTTTCACTGACTCAGGAGCAGCAGTTATAATTCTAGAAATAAAAAAATAGTCCAAAGAATCATGGGAAGATGCCATCAAAAATAAGCAGAATACAGAACCCCTTTCGGCCGCCCTATAATGCTTACGTAATTCTTGAATGGCACCAAATACTAGCAATGTTTATTTTACCAACTCTTGTGGGAGACGTCAATTGACTTGGTGCGAATAGTTTAACACAAACTGTAACATGCGTGTCAAAGTGCAGTTTTCGTCACTTATTATTACACAATATACTACAACGTGCCTTTAGATAAAGTAAAGCAAGATTGTGTTTTATTCATTGAATTTAATTATATTTATATACTTTTAAATCAAATTAAAAAAAATTAATTTTTATCAAAATTATATTCTATTGTCACCATTTACTACTTTCAACTACAACTACATTCTTGTTTTAAGAATTGTGACAATTACCTTTTTAGAAATATATAAATTTCGAATTGAAGCAACTTATATGTTTGTTATACCCAGTATTAACAAATTATCCAAAGAAAATATTACTTTTTATAAAATTGCATATCTTTATAAGCAGTCATCATGAAAAATAATAACTTCAGATAATATATTACTCATATTTACTGCAAGCAGATTTTTCGAGCGATACGAATTTTTAATATGATAACACCTATTATGAATAATGGTGGAAATTATCGTGACCTCCAATGCATCATTTAGTTATCACATTTTAATTATATGTGTATCACTTTAGTTTAAAAAGTTTAGGTTGCCAGTCTGGTAAAAATGAAACGAAACGTTTATTGTAATTCAATAAACTGTACAATAGAATACAATATTACAATAGAATATATCTCGTATTGTTTGTACACATAATTTAATCGAATTCTATATATCTCGTATTGTTGTACACATAATCAAATCGGTCTGTTCGTGAATTTGAACAATTTGATTGTAATAGTGAGATTGGGTATTTGACTATAATACATATTTTATGATATTTCTCGATTTTATCACTTTTACATGAATGTTAAATTAGTCTTAAATCATTCGAGGAAGACGCCAAGGAGGTTCAAAATTAAATGATACCTGGTAAAATAAATAATATAACTCGAATGAGGTAATACAGTTATAATAATAATAATAATATTCCTTTATTCAACAGTCATCATACTTTTCAACAAAATTGTATCAGAACAATGAAAGTGAATTACGTCCAAATTAAATTTACAAAGATTCTTTACATGTTTCGAAATATTCAGTTAGATTATATGGTTCACAATTAAGTATAAATTCATATATACTTTTCTTGAAGAGCTCATGTTTTCTCATTTGCTTCAAATATTTAGGCAATGCGTTGAACAATGAAATGCCCATATAGTGCGGTCCTCTTTCTGTGCGTGTATAAGTATGTTGCGGATAAAAGAAAGTACGTATTTGTCTTATATTATTCTTGTTTCTACAGTTTTCAAAGTAGAAATCCTTACTATGTACATAAAGAAGTAACCTATATATGTATAGGCCATAAACGGCCAGTATTCCATTAGATCTGAACTTACATCTACATGATTGCCTATATCCCAGACAAAACATCGTTCGTAATACCGATTTTTGAGCAACAAAGATCTCCTGGACATGTGAGGAGCTACCCCAAAATATAATGCCGTAGGACAGGATTGACTGAAAATTAGTATAATATAAAACTTTGAGGACCCTATATCTACCTGATCCCTCAATACCCTAATAGTGTAAATGACTGAATTTTGTGACTTTTTCAATGCTGTTGTATGTGTTTCTCACTTCAGATCTTTATCAATGTGCACTCCTAAGAAATTTACCGACTGCTTAATTTCAATTTCAATACTGTATTAAGACAGGTTTTGACAGCGACAGTACCTTCAATCATCACCAAAAAGAAGACAGTTCGTTTTCTGCATGTTAATATTCAGACACAATTTTTTCTTTACGCCATTAATGCGCATCATTCAAAATTTTCTTTGCCTTATCAATTGCGGATGATACCGAATCTGATGTTACCAAAAAGTTCGTATCGTCGGCGTAGACAATTGGATGACAACTAACACAGACTTTTCTTTGGCAGAGAGAGTTAATGTAAATGACAAAAAGAAGCGGCCCCAAGATACTTCCCTGTGGCACTCCCACGTTAATATATTTATCTTCGGAAAAGTATTTTTTACCCCCAACGGAGACATATACTCTCTGTATTCTGTTCTCTAAATAACTGCTTATTAGCTTCAACTGGTTACCTCTAATTCCACATTCTTCAATTCTCGTGAGCAGTATTTTATGCTGAACACAATCGAAAGCCTTTATCAAGTCCAAAAACAGATCAATAGGTATTTCTCTATTTTCCAGGGATGTTATTATTTTGTCGACGATAGGTTTAGTAATTGTAGCAATGGAAAATTTAAACATCTTAATGTAAATTAATGATAAACTAGATATTTCACTGCTATTGTGATCTTGATTTCACCGACCATTGTCAAGAAGATTTGACTTGAACACTGAATAACGTATTAATGATTACAACACAAACCAGGGATCGGCGTCTTTTGAAAAGAGCTACAAAATTTTCTCTTGCCAAAAATGAATACTACTTCTAAAAATTACATTTTTTCTAAAAATAATTTATTCATTTATAAGAAAAAATATCTATTCAGTTAAAGGTATGTAGTTTTTTTCATAACAAATTAAATATGGTTTTATTTGATAATTATTCATTATTTAAATGAAAAATTAAACCAATGAAACATTCACTTACAACACTAACTTGTACTCCAATAACAAACAAATGAGCAAACAAATTCAATAGGAGCGATGTCTTTTCATCGTTATTAAAGTGGAAAATTTTAACTTTACTAAACAATCTAACTTGCACTCGAAAATAAAAAAAAACAACACAATAGGATATATTTGTGCAAACTTATTCAGTGGCAGCCCTGGTTTTGCATGGTTTTAGAAAGTTTGGATAAATGGTTAGCTGGTTTCTTACTTCACTTTTAATTATATTCATGCAAGAGATCGAATACTTCGAATCGAAGATACTCAGCAATCCAAATGTCAACTTCTTTAACTCACTGTAGCAATCTGGAATACTATTGCATGCTTCGAATATAAGTGACTCAACTCGCGGCAATTCTTTTAATGCTGCCCTCATACATTTGTGGACTCCAACTCTTCAACTTACTTTTTAAATTTCTACTCCATGAAGCTTTACTTTTTAAATCGATCAATTGCATTTCTGAATATCCAATATTAACTCCAAATGGCCCAATGTGAATTTCGTTACTATTAGTGTTGAGATAATTTACTATTAAGTTAGAGTGGTTTTCTTGGTTTTGAACTGCGGAAATCTGTCAGCAAATTCATCTTTCATTTTTTCTATAACTGTGCTGAAGTAATTTAACGCTGAAGTAATTAAACTTAAGATCTTCTGCAAACACAATTAATTTTTCTTCGTAACACACCAATTCTTCTTATAATAATAATAATAATAAGTTCTTTATTTTCAACAGGTATAACACCCAATTACAGAAAATAATAACATTATATATATTGAATACATAACTAAGTAATAACTACAAAATTTAGAAAAAAAGATTTAACTAAATAATTAAACAAAAGATTTAACAAAGAGATTAATCTAATCTAAATAAAAAAAATAGTAACTTATAACTACATTATAGCATTCAATGAAATATCAATGGGTATAACATCCAATTACAGAAAATAATAACATTATATATATTGAATACATAACTAAGTAATAACTAAATAATTAGAAAAAAGATTTAACTATACATTAAACAAAGATTTAACAAAGAGATCAATCTAATCTAAAAAAAACATAGTAACTTATAACTACATTATAGCATTCAATGAAATATTACAGATAACTCAATCTAAATCAATTAATTCAATCAATTTTCGTTGTTCACATAACTCCTGATAATAGATTCTATGGAGTCAAAGTGAATGTCACAATTACTGGCAATTCTATTCAGTGTAGACTCCATGAACCAAATCGGGGATTGCATAAGGGAGTTGGTCCTCGGAGTCTCTAGGTGAAATAATTCTGTATTACGAGAATTTTGCCTAGGAACACGAAAATTCAAAGCGGACAAGAGAGGAGGACAATCAATACTATTGTGCAGTAATTTGTACAAGAATTTGAGTGATAAAGTTTCTCTCCTGCTCTGCAATGAGATAAAACTAAATCGACTCAATAATTCGTTATGATTGACTCCTCTCTGTGGATAAACTTTATCCTCCCTCCACACTAAGAATTTCAAGAACCTTCTCTGAATAGCCTCAAGATGGCGTTGATGGCAAGTGTAAATGGGATGCCAGATCGTGCTGCCATACTCCAACTTGCTACGGATTAGGGTATTGAATAGTCCTATCAATGTTGAAGAATTCTTCCAAAACATAGGCTGGGTTTCCCTTTCTTTGCAACTTTAGGTTCAGATCATTTAATTTTTCTGTGATATCCACCATAAAGTAAAATTTTTGCAACCATTTGTCGTTCTCTAATTAAGCTTGGTTAATAATGCATTTTTCATTGAGGAACGTATTTATTTCAATCGAGCACAAAGCAAAACGTTCCTACACCTTATCTTTGGAAACTCATCGCACTTTGTTATGATGAAGAAGATCGGAATAATGAGTCTCCATTTCGTTTAATAATTCTTTAAATTGACGTTGGTAGAGATTTTTTAACAATAAGCAAGATCTTTTTTACACAATCCATGACCTCAACTGTTACGACCGGAAATGTTTGAGCACAAAGCGCTTCCTGGTAACGAAATAATGGTTTATTTTGCTCTGAAGAATCGTTGTTGTCCCTTTATTTTTTCTTGTCGTATTCCATCAGTTGCTATTGAAACGATTTTATTGTAATAGATCTTATTGTCTTTGAGGCATTTTTGCACGGCTTCGCGATATCCTCCCCTACAGTTTGTCCCGAGAGAGGTAGCTAGCCTAGAAGTACTTCTTTTGAACCTTGAGAAGAAATATACCTTTCAAAATGCTGTTTTACCGGATAGTTGCAAATCTTTGATTGTTTGATTCTTTGATTTGCATCAGAAAAATTTTTTTTTTCAGGTGCACCTATGAATCAATCTTTGACATACTCACCATATTTGAATGGTTTACCTTTTCATGCAATTTCTAGTGATACCGTGAAGCTTTCCGGATTAACATTACTCGAAGATTGCGTCAAGTTACTAAACATGAAACTTGATTGCTGTTTTTGTTTTTGGAGCTCGTCTACACCTTTTTTTCGTTCTTCGCCAGCTAGATATTTACTAGCAATCTGAGAATCTTTTATAGTGAAGTGTCGATATAAATTTGATTTCTTATTGTGTGCGAGTTTTCGTGGCAAAAGAGACAAGTTGAAAGGCCATTCGAGTTGCATATGAAAGCGAACGATTACGTCCAATCCCGATTGAATAATTCCCTTTGAGTTATTTCCTTTTTTTTTATAGATATAGATGCCAGCTTGCGGTGAAGCTTTATTAAAGAATTTTTAAAATATTTATGTTATAAATAATATATTTAATATATAAATTTCATTATGCCCTGCTTCTTTAAAAGAAGTTGGCATAATTGAATAGAATTGATTTAAAACATAATTCAAATAAAACTAAATAGTTTTTAATTTTCACTATAATTTAGTCAAACACAACAATATTGTTTCGCCAACACAGTTGCTTCATCAGATGTAAATCATAAATTAAGTTTTATTACTTTATCATCTACATGTGATGAAGCTACTGTGTTGGCGGAACAATACTGTTATGTTTGACTAAATTATAGTGAAAATCAAAAACTATTTAGTTTTATTTCAATTATGTATTTAGATTTTAATTAAATATCCGCCCAATCGATTAGTGATTTAAAACATTTGAGTTCGATACTTTTCATTAAAAAACTTCCCTAAATAAAAGAAATAATTCTTTAATAATTTAATTATTAGAATGAAACTTACACACGAACATTGTCTCACTCTCTCAAGTACTGATTGACTATAAGTACCTACATGGTTTCGTCGTAACTATGCATCATCTTTCGTGACAAGTGTGTGAGGTGATCGACGACTGACACGAACGGACTTGTCAGATCGTGTTTATCACGGTGCAGTTGAGTTTTTATTTTATATATTTGTTTGAGTTTTTATATTATATATATATATATATATATATATATATATATATATATATATGTGTGTGTGTGTGTGTGTGTGTGTGTGTGTGTGTGTGTGTGTGTGTGTGTGTGTGTGTGATAGATATACGCAAATTTAAAGTATGTTCAAAGTACTAGGTATGTTAAATGTGAAGCAAAGGATAGGATACAGAACAATGGATTTTATTTATAAGATGAAACATCATAAGTTGCTTATTTACCTTAGCAATAGACTGAAATTAGATGATTTTTATGTTGAGAGTACTAATAATAAACGATCTCAGAATCTTATATATTCTGGTGGGCTAAGAATGTTTAATAAATTAACGGTGACGATGAAAAACTGTAATATTTTTAGAAAATTTAAGAAGTTGTTGTATGAATATGTGATAACTAACTTTGAATAGGGAAGGTTGCTTTTTTTGTATTGATTGTTATATTAGCGATGCTAAATTAATGGTTATTATTATTATTATAAAGGTGTTATGCCCAGCTATTCCGAAATCAATGAAAATTGCAAACATATAACCTCCTTCAAAAGCAGCAATTACAAGTCTTTAAACCATTGAATTTATTGTAGAAAACACTAGTTTCGCCTATTACGGCATTATCAAGTATCTATATACAATATAAACAAAAAGTTTGTTTTATAGATATGAGGACACAGAAGGGAAACAAAGAAAAAGATGGACATAGAAAGGATTCTAATCCTTTTCTTTTTTGTGTGTACTTAGCATGAGCGTTTAAACAACGAAAAGTGTATGCATTATAATAAGCAATTTTTTAACCTACAAATTTATTAAATTGTCTGAATTATATTGGTAAATAAGATAAGTTTCAGGTGTCATAAAATCAGTGTTCCATTTCGAATATAAGAAGAGAATCGCAGACGAGAATAGAAATCATTGAATGTTTAGAACACGAAAACTGCTAGTATTGAAATATTTCAACGAAAATAATCAAAAATACACAAGAACCGTCAAGAATAGACTACTAAGTCATTCTTGCTATTCAAGTTCCCCATCACTATTGTTTAAAGTGATATATTAAAAATTGTCATTAACTTTAATTCATGATTTAAATATTTGAATTACAGCTCTGTAAGACCTTCGTCTATTCCATCTAATATCCCATCAAGTCTCAATATTACTCCAATACGTACTAACCAGCCTTCTTCAATTGGACTTCCCAACAGTAGAAGGATACTTAGGCCTAGGACAGAGCCACGTAGCTACGTTGAAAGCCCAGACATCCTGATTAACGGCACTTTTGATAGACCTCGAACAAACGGTAACTCGGCAGGATACTCCAGTGACTCTAGCGAAGGAGAGATGCCACCCCTTGCTCCCATCAAAGAAATGAGCCCTTCTGAAATAAAACAAAGGTTAGTGTTTTATATGTAAATATGTGGTATTTATTGAGATAGACTCTTCGCCTTCAAATTTCATGAAATTCATGTAACTTGTTTATTTTCTACTAAAAAAAACGAAAATGAAGTCACATTTTCAATTGGAAAAACGATTAATTCAACATATTCCATAATAATTACCTTGTAATGTCAATTAGCCCTAGTATGTTGCCTATTGAGCGCATGTCACACATTGGTAAGTTTTGATAAGTGTTGATAATAAACAAACAATACTCATACACATATTATAAAACAGAAAAAAATCAAATTAATCATAAAAAGAAGAGCAGGAGTTTGAAAATGCAAAATTAAATGCTTAATTTTCAAAATCATTTTTCATAATTAACATCGAAACACCTCACGAGCATACAGCTATTTTACAATTAATCGGTAATAAATAATTGAAATTGCAATAGCTACGACAATTTTTAATGTCACATGTAAAGATTATTAATAGTACTATAGGGTGTTTTTTTAGAGGAATTTAAATTGCAATAAAACAACGATGGATCATTCGATTGACAAGAATTTTTTTTATTCGAAAGATAATCTTGTTGCATTACATTTTAAATATGATTTCTGGCATATGACCGCCACGGCTGGCTCGGATGTAGTCCAATCTGGACGTCCAATTTTCTAACACTTTTCTTTACTTTTTCTAACATTTGTGGCCGTATATCGGCAATAACACGGCGAATATTGTCTTCGAAATGCTCAATCGTTTGTGGCTTATCCGCATAGACCAATGACTTTACATAGCCCCACAGAAAGTAGTGTAGCGGTGTGAAATCACAAGATCTTGGAGGCCAATTCAAGGTCCACAACGTGAAATTAGGCGGTCACTAAACGTGTCTTTCAATAAATCGATTGTGGCACGAGCTGTGTGACATGTTGCTCCGTCTCGTTGAAACCACAGCTCCTGGACATCATGGTTGTTCAATTCAGGAATGAAAAAGTTAGTAATCATGGCTCTATACCGATCACCATTGACTGTAACGTTCTGGCCATCATCGTTTTTGAAGAAGTACGGACCAATGATTCCACCAGCTCATAAAGCGCACCAAGCAGTCAGTTTTTCTGGATGTAACGGTGTTTTGACATACACTTGAGGATTATCTTCACTACAAATGCGGCAGTTTTGTTTGTTGACGTAGCCATTCAACCAGAAGTGCGCTTCATCGCTAAACAAAATTCGCTTATGAAAATCGGGAACAACGGCAATCTCATTTTGGGCCCATTCGATGAATCTACGCCTTGCTTGATGATCGTTTGGCTTTTGATGATGAATTGCCAAACCAAACTGAGAATAAATCACTTCTCAGCTGTTAAATCGGTCGCCATCTTCAACAGTAATATCAACTTGAAAGTTAGTAATCATAGCTCTAAACCTCTAAAAAGTTAAACACCCGTTAGTTGTGTACCAAGTCCCAGATCCTCAGATGAAAATCAACGGAGTTTATTTGTGAAATGTAAAATTTTCCGGTTTTCGCGAGTTTTCTCCGCCCCTATTTTTTCGAATAAGTCGCTTGACGGCTCATTTTTTTCGTAATTTAATTGTCTGCAACTTTTGTATTGATACTACCCAGATTGCTAAATTATTCAAAAGTTACAAATAAAAATGTGAAAAAATCGCGATTTTTCGGTCTATTTTGTTAATAATAAATTACTAAATGCGAGTTCGTAGTCGAAAACATGGTACAACTAAACTATGGGGTACCTTTAACATAATGGCACAGACGATTTGTTGATTGTATTAATGTCACAAAAACGCGTTTGTAATGCTCTATTGCTTGTCCTATTACATCCATAACCTTGTGGCATACCATTCATTAATTTTAAAGAATTACTTTAAAATCTTGTTACTTGTCCGTCGTGTAACTCTCAATAAAACTTCGCTGATATTTATTGGACTTTTATAGTAACCAGTAGTTTAATATATAATAATAATGGTGGAATAGTGTCAAACACTCGGACAAATCAATGGAAAGTTATTATCACACTAGGTCGTCAATTGTAAGTTTGGTAGGTGGTCTTAAAATTATCATGATCGGCATGAATCTGTTGCAAATCTTGTTAACTATGTCGCAGTCCATAATATTATAATCCGTATCTAGTCATTTCTTCTTCTGAAAAATGTTGACGAAGTTTTGACAAATCTACAACTTGCAACCAATAGTTAACTAGGAATAAGTTTTACATTTCAAGGTGTGTTATTTGATACGATAATAATGTATTTTTTGTTGATTAAAAGAACTCACAGTTCCGCTTTAACCTATACTAATAATAATTAAAAAATTTAACCTATACTAATATAATCAAAAACCAATACTTCACAAACATAAAACTGGGAGGACTTACTCTTTCTTCCAAAATTCCTCAACGGTTACTTCGATAATCTCTATAAATTCATCAACTCCTCTTCCTTGCGAAACTTTCATTTCATCAGTTACTTCAAAATAAACAAAGTTTGCAGGCTTGAACTTGTATCAACACCAGAAATATATGATAACAAATTCTATATGACTATCTGTAACCGAATAACCCGACTGTTCAAGAACTTCTTCTCTTGCAATAGCCACTACAGGAAACTTTGCATCAAATTTAAATTACATTACATTAAATTTTTAATGTAATGTAATATAATTTTAAATTACATAATTAATTTTAAATAATATGATATTAAATGTATAATAATTTAATAATAATATCTATTGTGTGCCTGTGAAATAATGATGTATTTTGAGGTATTATCTCTACTAAGATAGAAATGCTATGAGCAATAAGAGAGTAATAAGCAGACAACATATCATAATAGTCTGTCTTATTTTGTGTAAATGGTAGAACCTGATATAATTATCATGACTATTGACAATTTCATCCAATTTTAGATCTCGTAGAAAAAATAAGATTGAAATTTCAAAACATATTTTAAATGATAACAGCTACTTTACAAAGAAAATTTAGGTACAGCTTTTTATATAAATTTTTTTATTTCGCTAATGTCATCTATTCAATTGTCTTTATAGGGATAGGTGCTTGAAACGGTTGAGAGAAGAACTACGGGCAGAGGAGATGAAGTTAGTTCTTTTAAAGAAACTAAAACAATCTCAACAATTGAAAGAGAATGTTGCAGTCTTACCACCCTCTTTACCGCCATCTGCCCTACCACCATCGGGACTTCCTAGTGGTCTTAGCATAACCCCTACAACGGTTAAAGTTCCTACCCAAAAGAACCCACCATCATCTTCTGTTCTACTAAGGCATCCAATTTCACATAGACCAGCTCAAAATAATGTTGCTCCAATGCTGAGAGGTGTAAGTACATATACATATATATGTATATATATATATATATATATATATATATATATATATATATATATATATATATATTTTATTATTTCGAAAGTTTTTAGCAATAACAGGCTTTTTTTGATATGAAAAAGTTTATTTTTGTTGACGTTTCGTTGTTATATTACAACTTTGTCAAAACTGTAATATAACAACGTAATATAATTTTATTGCTAAAAACTTTCGAAATAAAATATCTTTCTTAAACAGGCAATAAATCAATTTCAAGAAATATATATATATATATATATATATATATATATATATATATATATATATATATATATATATATATATATATATATATATATATATATATATATATAATAAAATATGAAATTAATTAAATTAAATTCAATTTAAAATTACCATTAACAAAACACTGAATAGCACTACATTCAAAGACATATTCGAAAGTCAAACTAATGATATCTGACCTGACAATAAAATTTTTAAATTTATTTTGGCCATATATTACAGTGCTTCCATGGCAATGTAAAGGCCGACAAAAACTTGTTAACTGGCAGTATCCTGGAATAACATAATTAGGCAGTTTCTCTGTACTCTGACAATGTTCGGTAAATCAATCAAATCAAAATGACTATGAAATATCTTAAATTATATAACATTATATACATAGAATGCTCTATTAGTAATTGCAATTTCTAGATATTTTGACTGAATATTTTGTAGTTTTCTTCATGATTTGGGAGCCTTAAACTTCTTATTGAATACAAAACAAAATGAAAATATATAGTATATTGGAGAACTGAATTCAACAAAGATAAATATTTATACAGCAACCACCTCCATCTCGAGTTACTGCCCATCCAATACCTGTTAATTCTTCACCTATAAACAGTCGAGGAGCTAATCTTTCTGTGCCACAGCCACCAAGATCCTATATAAATAGAACTCAAGCTTTTCCACCTGGTGTTAAAGATTTATCACCCTCAGTGACCATCACTCCTGCTCCTCCACAACCTCAAAAGGTATGTTTGAACAAAATTATTTTCTTTATTCAAATAAAAATGTTGAATATGCCATCTGTTATGGTCACTGCCGATAAAGAGGAGTTCGTTTTGTGGTACTTCTATTGAAAAACTAATCATCCAATTGTATGAAAAAATGGTAGTGCTTATAAGAAATCAAAATTTGATCTGAAGATATATATGTATACTTTTCTTTGCTCATTGTATCTGGTTCTAACAGCTAACAGTGTTTGTCATTTGTCGTATTAGAATTTTATGAATGCACTATCGCCTCCTTTATTTTATATTTTTTTAGTTATAATTTTTATACATGAAGATACTTCTTATCTCTCACAGCCTTGTGCCTCTTCATTTATTTGTTCCATAGAAAAAATATAATTTAATTAAAAAATTAGCTGAGAATATTTTAAAGTAACAAAAAATTTTATTGGCATAAATTTAAATAATTTCACAAAAACTTCTAACAAACAAAGAAATTATTTTGTTGAATTAAGGACCATGTTCTTTCAATCAATTTTCATTTTATCCAAATGGGTAGACTGATGGACTGCAAAAGAAAATTACTTTCTTCAGTATAAAATTATATTCGCTATTTCCTAAAATAAATATTATTACATTTATAGACTATTAATACGTTTCTCAAAATCTGGAAACTTCTGGAGATCAAAATTGTAATGCACAAATAAAAATTTCAATTCACCAACTTCCAGAATATATAAAATTTAATATATATATATATATATATATATATATATATATATATATATATATATATATATATATATATATATATATCTCTAATCCGATTTATATGGGACCGAGGCTTGTTCGGATTACTGAAAAATTCGGATTACAGAGGTATGAATAAATAATGTTTGTTTCCAGAAAAAAGACAAGTAATGTTCGTTAAAAAAGCAAATTTAATATATTTTTCAAAAATAGAATTATTTCCAAAAAAAATAAATTGCTATAAAATATAAGTAAGTACATATGAAAGTAAGTACATTTTTCTTTGTAGCCTCTTCTTTCATTTTTTTCAATAATAAAATTTGGTGGTCAGGAAAATCATTCTCTGAGCACCATTTCAGGATCGTGTTGAAGCATGTTAGAGCTGCTTCATGTTTTACTTTCTCGATTCTATCCTGTTCCGGTTCCTCGTTTTCTTCATTTTCTTCAGTTTCTACTGACTCAATAATTTCCGTTTCTGTAAGGATTTCCTCATCTCTGTCATTTACCCATTCTTCGACATCTTTGGTAGTTATGTCTTCACCAAAAACATCTGTAAGGACATCATTAATCATTTGCAAGTCATTTTTTGTCTTCTCCTGCACTTGCAGTATTTTCTCTCTTAAAATTGTAAGGGGTAGAACGTCATTTGCATCGAAGTCCTCTTCTTGAGTTGGCTATAAGTTTTTCCAAGACTTTCTTATTAGTTCCAGGGTGACGAATGACCAGGCATCTCTTAGGGAGTACACTACATCTTTCAAATCAAGATTCTTTAGGAGCTTTGATATGTTTTCTTTCTCTTCTCCTGCGATCTTCAGAATCAAAGATTTTCTGTAATGCAATTTAATATTTTGGATAACATGTTGATCCATGGGTTGTAGTAAAGGTGTGCAATTTGGTGGAAGGAACATTGTTTGAATTTTTCCATCACCACTGATCAGTTCGTCTTCTTTGGGATGGCCAGGAGCGTTGTCCAATAAGAGTAAGGCTTTTGGGGGTAGTTTTAACTCGTTAATTTTTTTTCATACATCAGGAATAAAATCATTGTGGAACCATTCGAGGAATATTTCTCTAGTGACCCACCCCTTTTTTTGTCCTTTATAGCAGACAGGAAGATTCTGGCAAGTTTTGAATGCTCGGGGTTTGTTGGATTTTCCGATTACCAACAGTTTCATTTTATGAGAACCAGAAGCGTTAGAGCAGGGCATGAATGTAATGCGGTCTTTACTCATCTTTCAACCTGGAGCTGTATTTTCACCTGCATGAGCTAATGTTTTATTGGGAAGAATTCGCCAAAAAAGGCAATTTTCGTCCGCATTATAAACTTGGTCTGGCACCAGATTCATTTCTTCAATTTTTTTGAGGAATTTTAGTTTGAATGGTTCCACTGCACTCACATCCGCAGATAATTTCTCACCAGAAATAGTCAGTTACCGAATGCCGTGCCTTTTTTTGAATTTTTCTAACCACCCTTGACTAGCTTTAAAATCTTCTCGACCTGTTATACGAGAGTAAAAGAATTTCGGTTTTTCACAAATAAGTTCACCAGATAATTGTGTATGGCGAGATCGTTTCTGTAAAAACCAGGTGAAAAGGGCATTCCCAACTTCTGGATTTTCACTCATTCGAAGTGTTCGTCTTTTTCCGGTTCCAGCATCGGAAGATGAAACGAATTCTTCGATAGATTCCCTTTTCCTCTTGATATCGCATATGGTTGATTTTCCGATGGAGTGAAGTCGTGCTAATTCTAATACACTTTTCCCACTATCCAATTCTTTTAGAATATCGCATTTTTTTTGTAGTGTCAAAGTCGTATGTTTTCGCGGCATAATGACTATAAAGCTTACTTGGGCAAACAACAGACAGAGACTGAAAAATTATAAATAGATAGGATCGTGGAAGGTGGAGTTCAAAGTTTGCAAGTTCATACAAGTTTGTATGCTTCGAAACGCATAGAATTTTGATTTTGTTCGGACTATAGAGGTAAAATGAATGGTTATTCGGATTATAGAGGTGATCAATTCCAATGTTCCGAGGTTCGGATTATTGGAGATTCGGATTAGAGTGTGTTCGGATTAGAGAGGTTGCACTGTATATACATTTATATTCGAAAAATGTAATTTCCTTGTGTGTGTGTTACTTGAAGTGGAGACAAAAGATTAATTGATAGCAGGTCTTTAGATCTAAGTATGTGTTAAGAAGATGTAATGTGTTACACGCAAGCTTATACCTAGGTATTTTACAATACAAATAGGTATATGCCAATCAGCAGTAATAGTGGTTGATTCTTGTAATGAATTGATACGTTTCTCTATGAATTTGACATTTTCTCAAGGAAAATTCATCAAGTTTATAATAAAAATATCTAACCAACTTATGTTTACATCGTAAATTCCTTACAAGTTTCTTTAACACTCTTGCTTTGTGAAATGATTTATACAAGCTGAGTCATTGAACACATTTGTAAATATTTTTATTGTTCAAGTTTTTAAATAATATATATTTCAATATTCTTAGGTAATATTATGTATTCCCTTTTTCCACTGCGATTTGTTTTTCCTTTTTCATTTTGTTATGTTTGAATGCTAAATCTGGATTTTCATTGAAATTCCAGTAATTGTAATTTGCTTTCTATATTTAGTATTGACAGTGGTGATAAATAATTTTGAGCAAAATGAATTAAAAATTTGTTGCGTATTTCATTAATTGAAACAACTCTGAACTTTCGGCGATGTATTAACATTCAAAACTTGATTGATTACGACTTCATTGAAGTGATCCCCAAGATGATTGTTGAGCAAAATTAATTTAAAATTTTATGAGGATTTTATTAATTAACACAAATCCGTACCGTTGTTTATCTGGCGTTATTTGATTGATTGAAATGTGATTTTACCCTGCGTTTTGATTATGAAGTTTTTATTATGTTTTGTTCTGCTTTTTTAAAGGTTTAAAATTTTACAAATTTAATGAACTATCATTCTTATATTGCCAAAATAGTATGTATGTAGATCCATTTAATTTGAAGGTATAAATTATGCAGTTGTAAGCATTTATTTTATGCAGTCAGTTCTGTACTGACGTTTATTCACGGTGTATTCTCATAGTAAAGTTTGTCTTCTCAAAAAACTTTCGGAGTTTTTTGTCTTGTATATATGGATTATCTCACCCATTTTAATATTTTTATGCTACTAAAGACCCAACCCATGAGTGGGATGGAGAATAATAAAGGATTGGGATTTAATGGAGGTCAACAGCCTTCTGCTACTAATATGAGTGATCAGGTAATTTTAGCTTATATCATCCTAGTGCTCTCATTGATGTGAAACTCTTTAAGATATTTAATTCGCTTTATTTTCAGGAGCGACCTCGAGAAGATAGCCAAACTCCAGCACAGAGACAAGCGGCTGCGAAATTAGCATTGAGAAAACAACTGGAGAAAACCTTATTACAAGTGAGCTATTTTATTAATTGACGAATCTTTGGCTTCGTTTATATATATATATATATATATATATATATATATATATATATATATATATATATATATATATATATATATATATATGATAATAGAGGAGTATTACCATATAATTGAAATCAAATATTGATGAGTTCTTGGCAAATCCTGATGAAGAATACAACCATATTCGAAATATAGACCAGATTAACAAATTGGTTGTGTATAGATAATAGTGGCCCTATTATTTGACGAGAACTCATCAATTTATGATGAATAGAATAGAATACGCTTTATTTTCATAAAAAATAAAGTAAACTCTATATATATATATATATATATATATATATATATATATAAATTATAGCCGCGTTATAGATTTATAAAATCTCGACGTTTCGGCTTCCGTTGTGAAGCCATCTTCAGGAGTTGAAATAAATTAGTAAAGGTAAGGGTAACTCGGTTACGTGGCCTCAATCTGCCTACTCCACGAACTGAATGAAGGAAAATGAGGAAAGTGAACTGGTTACGTGGCCTCAATCTGCCGACTCCACGAACCAAATGAGGGAAACTAGGAACGATAACCAATAATTCGGTTGCGTGGCCTCAATCTGCCTACTCCACGAGCCAAATCGTTTCCAATAGCTAACTCCGAAGTCTCAACCTGCCTACTCTTCGGAGTCAACTGTTGACTTAAATTAGAATTAGTAGTAGTAGTAAACTTTATTTAGCACAGCTAATACACTTTACAAAAAAGACAAATTATATATACAACATCAAACAACATATTTCACCCTAGATATTGTTTTTTACAAAATGATACAATAATTGTTTGAACTCATTATGGTTCTTACATAATTGGTTCGGATCTAGACTATTAAATGCAATCATTCCTTTCGCACATAAATTATTTAGGCATTTAGATGTACTGCACTTATCAATATAGAAATCATTTTGTTCCCTAGACCTTGTTTGGTAACCATGTACATCTTCAACGTATTTTACACTGTCAAAGATATAGCTAGGAACCTTGCCATATTTTATTTTATAAACAAAGTCTAGAGTTTTATATACTATATGCTGCCTAATATTTAAACAACTTAGTGTTTCTAACATAAGTGATACAGGTGTGTACCTATTGCACTTCAATATAATTCTAAATGCTCTATTTTGGAGCTTTTGCAACTTTTGAATATCATTTTGAGGCGAGGTGTATAATACAGTTGAACAAAAGTTTATATGTGGTAATATTATCGACTTATACACTAAATACTTTGTAAAAACACTAACATAATTACTTATCCTTGCTAAAAAATTTACTTTTCTTGAAATTTTACTCATAACATATCTAAAATGATTTTTAAAACTCAAATTTTCATCGATAATAACACCTAAATACTTTATTTCACTGACTTGTTCCAATGGTACATTATTAACTTTGATTTGTATATCATACTCTAATCTAGATAATTTTGCTTTGTTTCCGACAATAATAAATTTAGATTTATCAGTATTCAATGAAAGATTGTTATCACACAGCCATGTATGCAAACTATAAAGGTCACTATTAATTTTATTAGCTAATTCTTGTGAATTGTTGCCCGCAGTATACAACATCATGTCGTCAGCAAATATAGAAATTTCACAATTTTTTACATACTTAATTATATCGTTTATATATAAATTAAACATTAACGGCCCTAAAACTGTTCCTTGTGGAACTCCATAATCACAAATTATTGGTTTGGACAAATAGTTTCCGTATTTAACATGTTGTGCTCTATTATGTAAATATGAATTGAACCATTGCAACACTGTTCCAGAAAAACCAAACTTGGCAAGTTTTTTTAATAATAACGACCTATCAACAGTTTCAAAAGCTCTACGTAAATCCAAAAATACTGCTATTACTATTTCATTTTTATCTAACACTTTTAGACCATTTATCACAGATAAATGTGATAACGGTTTCACAAGAGTGCTGCACTCGGAAACCCGATTGACACTCCACAATAACCTGTTTCTATCACAAAACTCGCTTACTTGGTCTTTAACTATTAATTCCAAAATTTTCTCGTACACAGGCACTGTATTTATAGGTCTGAATTCCTCGCATTTCTTAGTTTTCGGTTTTTTGGCACTGGTATAACGGTTGTCATTTTCCATTCTTCAGGAAATTCGCCGTAACATAAAGACATGTTCACAATGTCCAAAATCTTATTTGCCGCAACCATGACGATATCCCTGAATATATCTGTTGTAATTCCATTTTCCCTCCACCAACATTTTTTAATTTCTTTACATACTTTTTCAGGAAATTAGTCCAATCTTCATACTTGTTGATATTACTCAGCACATATTCATGACCATTCACCATACTGACACCAATCACAATATCCCTTATACTGTTTACAAATAAATATTAAAATTTTCAGCAATGCCTTCATCTATACATATCTATACGTATAATAGCTTTATTTTCTTTATTAACATATATTGCTAGATACATGAATAATTCTTTTTTAAATTAATTCCACACTATTAAATTAATGAAAAACAATAGTCGACACTTTTACCCACAAAAAGTTGTCGTCTGATTTTAAGTGATTAAATAACCTTTGCTCGTATACCCAACGTCCCTAAATCTCCGATTATTTTTGTATATTCTTCCCAAAAAGGATAACTCTTTTCTGAGACTAATTCTACAACCATAAAATCAATTAAAAAAATAGTCGACACTTTTATTCGACCCAGAAAAAGTTGTCGACTGATTGTAAGTGATTAAATAACCTTTGCTCGTATACTCAACGTCCCCAAATCTCCGATTATTTTTATATATTCATTCAATACATGGATAATTCTATTCTTAAACTAATTCTACAACCTTAAAATCAATTTTAAAAAAATAGTCGAGACTTTTATTAGGCCCAGAAGAAGTTGTCGACTGATTTTAAATATTGCACACTTTTTCACCTAACATGTTATTAAGTTCATCAAACAGTAGGGACGATGATGAATGTATAAATTGTACCATTTTAGTGAACATTTTAGGTGAAAAAATTTGCAATGCACTGCCCGGTTTTCACCCATATACTGGTTCTGATTATACCTGCAGTTTCTTCAAGAAAGGCAAATCGAAACCTTTTAATATTATTTTAAATAATGAAAAACATCAAAAGATGTTTGCTTCACTTAATAGTTTTAGTAGTATCTAAGATAAAGAGATGAAGGACACAATTCAGGAGTATACTTGTGAAATGTACGGTATATAAAATTGCACATATGTAATTTTTACCGATTAATCATTTTTCAAAACAATATTTCTGCTCTTTCGACTCAAGAGGCTTTTTTAATTGAAATAAGAATTTATGATTCAAGTCTAATGCCACCTTGCTGGGAATCATTAAAACAAAAAATCCTCAGAACAATTTATGTGAATGCGATGTGGGAAAATTGTATGCAAAAACAATGTATTGTTATGGATTATGAGGAGTGTGGATGGATATGTGATGAAGATAAAATTACGAGATCGCCAAAGATGTTTAATGGTAGTCCTACACCACTTCAAATAGAAGAGGTTATTTTTAATGACGATAACAATGAATTTTACAATAAAGATAATTATGATGAAAATGCAGACAGCAATGACGATGGTGGTAATTTGCCGAATGATAACGATGATGTAAATAATGAAGTAGATTTTATTGACGATAGTTACATGTAGAATTAACGTTTAATCATTGTACGACACTTTTGTATCAAATAAAACTGATATATATATATATATATATATATATATATATATATATATATATATATATATATATATATATATATATATATATATATATATATATATATATATATATATATATATATATATGTTACCTATACAAGTTAAAGCTTCAATTTATATCCTTCTTTCTCACAAGACTTACAATACAGAAATGTATTGTAAGTGTTCCGAAAACTATAACACGGAAAATAAATGCAAAGTATTGATTAGATATTTATTTAATGCATGAACATAACATAGGCTATTTGATTACTTAAAATTAGTCGACAACTTTTTCTGTGTCGAATAAAAGTATTGACTATTTTTTTGTAATGTATTGTTGACTATGTATTGGATGAATATATAAAATTAATCAGAGATTTAGGGACGTTGAGTAAACGAGCAAAGGTTATTTAATCATTTAAAATCAGTCAACTTTTTCAGGATAAAATAAAAGTGTCGACTATTTTTTTTCATTAATTTAATAGTTGTAGAATTAATTTAAAAAAGAATTATCCATGTATCTAGCAATATATGTTAATATTGAAGATAAAGCTATTATATGTATCTGTATAGGCGCTATGATTCTTTGAACTAGGTCGACAGTCGGATCCGGGTAAGTGAAAGGTGTGGACCATATTTTTTTTACTAATTAGAGGGGTTTTAATTTTTGGAACGCCTAAAAAATTCATGTATTCGATCCATTAAGAAAAATTATGAAAACAGTACCTTCGATCGTGGTCGACTCACAGTCGTGAATGAATTGCGCTTGTCGACCTTTGTAAACGCAATTCTGCTTATCAAAAACTTCAATTTCACTTTAATTTTTTTCATGTATCTTATAAGTTATGATAATGTCTGAAATCACAACGGGAAGTGAGATCATAATTTTGCACGCGGTCAAAATTGTTGCGGGTGTCGACCTTTAGTTCTATGGTTTCTCGGTCAATAATTCAAAAAATTATTCATTTGTCTGATCCAAAAGACTTTTATACGGCCGGTTCTCCGACTAAGATGTTTTCTTAAAGAATTTACGAAACATGTTTTCACCGCTCTTTGATCTGATAAATGCGACTAAACAAGTAGTTCTGTGCGTAACGACAATTCGATATGATATTATCATTATATGAATTTTTTTGCTCAGTTACTCTCATGCGTTCTTGAACCAAGACATCACCACCGAAGGATTCAATAAAGAAGTAAAATGTCGAGCTTTCAGTTTTATCAATATTTAATCGCCAGCCAGTATGTGCCGAGCAGTCCCAAAGAAAAGTTTCTCCATCAGTTTATTTAGAGATGAACTAAATCAGAATCAAGTCTTGGCCCAAAATTTATATTTTTTCTGAAGTAAATTATACTACCCCTGTGTTTACCGCACTCTCGACAAAAGTCGGAAGCAATTGAAAAACCTGAACTTTTATAATTTTTCAAAACCCTCCTTACTGCGGTGATATTCAGAGTAATGCTATAATGTCTACATCTTGACTATTTAAGAAGTTTTCTACTTGGAATATGGAATTTCCTTTGGAAGAATTTTGAATCTAATTATTTTAAAGAATCGAAGATATTTTAAAATATTTTTCTGATCGAGGTGTTGCAAAAAGGGTTTATCGTTAAGAGTATGATTTCATTAATGTATTCAGTGTGTTAATCAAAGATATTATTTTTTGTTTTTAGTTTTTTTGACTTGGTTTCAATATCAATTCAATTTTCTGTTGTTTCGCTAGCGTTTGTGCTATATGTCATTGGCGTACGCTCCAAATTTAGTTCTTTTTTTAAGTTTATCAAATTTTTTAATCAATTCAGTTTTAAGTCTATTGTCTCCTCTAGCTTTGTTCCTATATTTTCAACTGTTTGTGTCAAGTTTTGGAATATTATCTTGAAAATTTTTCATTTTCTTTTTACGTAATTGATCGAAAAGAGCATCACTTCCAAATTATACTTTATATTTTTAATTTTTTCTTATTACTTCGTTATTATCCGTCGTATAAGGTTGTATCTGTTGTGATTTCTTTTTTTGAAAAATATATGGTTTCATTCAGTACTTCTAACTTCAGATTATCGACATTTTTGAGTTGTATCAATTTGCATTTGTTTCAAAACATATTCTGAAGGTGTGCTTCTGAATATGTCTTTGTGTCGATATTTTCTTTGAGGTTTACAGTCTCGTGCTTCAACTTTCGATATATTTTCCATCAGTATTTCAATATTTGCTGTTTAAAGCGGAATGAATTACTGTTCTCTTATATAATGCAAAACATTTCGTCTCAGAAGTAGAGAATTGAGCACACTCCGTGTGATTCAAGTGTGATGGACGTGAAATTTATGGTTTCACGTCAATAATGCTTAAAAGGTGACTTTATTTGTCACTCTTCAATTGACCTTCACTGCAAGTCATTCTCATCTTACAAAGTTTCCAGTTATTTACGCCTCTGGTAGTATTAACACGTTTCAATGCACATATTTTCACATCATCCTTCTTATCACTTTGTAATTGTTTATTTCTTCAATTTCATTTTAGTACTTCTTGTTTTATTAGTTTATTTTTCAGTTATATTCTAGAGTTTACTATCTTTGTACTTTCATAAAATTTTCTTTTTTGATGTAGTCAAAACTAATGATTAGTTTTGACAAAGTTGTGATATACAACGAAACGTCAACAAAAATGAAGTTTTTCAAAAGAAAGTTCTCAAAAGAAGCCTGTTATTGCTAAAAACATTCAAAATAAAATATCTTAACAGGCACTAAATCAATTTTAAAATATATATATATATATATATATATATATATATATATATATATATATATATATATATGATTTATATTTATATGTGTATGTGTGTATAAAATACAAATTTTTTTCACAAACGTTTAATAAATAATTTTAATTCTAATTTAGATTCCACCACCGAAACCTCCTCCTCCAGAAATGCATTTTATTCCAAATCCTAGTAACACAGAGTTTATATATTTGGTTGGTTTGGAACATGTCGTCGATTTCTTAACGAAGGAAACAAAGATTCCACTACCGCCTGCGCCTTTTTGTTGTAGCCAGTGTAACTCAGACTTTACTCCAGTTTGGAAGTGGGAAAAAATTAAGAGTAAAGGTACGTTTGTAAAAACTAATGAGACCTCAGAATGTTATTTGTCAATTTTTTAGGTAAATTGGTTATTTGTGAACAATGTGTTACAAGTAATGTTAAGAAAGGTTTGAAAGCTGAGCATACAAATAGATTAAAGACCGCATTTGTCAAAGCTCTACAACAGGAACAGGAGATCGAGCAACGTTTAGCACAGGTAAGAGAACTAGCTTCATTTATAGAACACTTTCAATCGTATATTACAAATAAATGTTTACAACCTAATCAAACAGAAACCCTATTTTACAATACAGGAAATATATGATTGTTTATTACTGTTGGCTGTAATCATCAAACATTAAATATATTTCTTATATCGAGTCTTCTTATTAAAAAAAGTTTAAAAAGTTAAAGTTTTGAAAATTTACATTACATGTTAGACACGTCTGTGAATCTAAGCTTTGGATAGGTTAAATGAAGACAGAAGATCTCTTGGTTCAAACTCCAGGTTAGGTATGACATGAAAAAATGGTTAGTTAGAAATATGGCTCATGACTTAAATTCTTGGTTGTAGAGATTTAAATGGTTGTTTTAATACAAACTTTTAAAATGAAGATATATGTGATATTTAGTTTTTATAGCAGCCAGCTGTATAACAAAACCAACAGAATGACACTTTCTTTGTGTTGATTATTATTGTAATGTATGCTTGGGAAGAGGTGAATTTAATATAACATATAATTTGATATATATATGGAATAACTGAAATGAATTCCTGTTAGAACATCTGATGGAACAGTACATGTTATCTACTAAAACTGGAATGTGAATATGTGCAAACTGATATATAATCACAACTCCCTTTTAGTGAAATTATCATAATCTCCCCTTATTGAAATTTAACACATATTAATGGAAACAAGTTTATCAATAACCATTATTAAAAGACAAAAGTCAAGTATATTTCACTATAATATTTAATTGCCCTTTTTGGTCTGATAATTGAAATGTACTTTTCCTCAAAAGTATTTTTACTATAAAACTAACACCAGATCCTTAGTTTCATATAATATGAATGTTCTCATTTATAAAAAACTATTTTTCAAATGCAGGCTTCTCTGTTTCAAATAACCTTTCCTAATAATATTGTTTAGTTGGGGAGTTTTGACTTTTAAAAAAAAATACTTTGGTCAGAACCAATCAAATTCAATATATTTTTTGCCATTATAATACTATTTTTGCTTATTTTGTTAATAATTTTTTTTAAATCACTTGGCAATTGAGGTGAAACCAAATCTAGCAAAACGACGTAAGATTTCATTATTGGATGTAATATAATTATAATTGTGCTCATTAAAAAAACTTCAAAAGTCTCATGAATCCAAGCAGAAGCTGAAGCCTTGCCTTAACTGCAAAAAACCATAATACTGAAACTAATTCCTCTGGAGTAATTATTGATGATACAGTTCCCACCCGATTTACACAAATCTTTTATTTCCTTATTTACTCTATCGGAAATATGACCTTGCCAAAGTTTCCATTCCATAAAATTCATGTTATAGATGCAATTACTTCAATATAACTAATTTTAAATTATGCTGAATTGGTAGTTGATTATTTCAAAGTAGGCTGCCTTCTTCTAGGCATAATTCTTTTCGAATTATGTAAAAAGATTTATAATTATTGCCGATTTTTTGGGTCAACTTTACGTAAATATTCGATTACGTCCGTGAAACTTTTATCTAATGTTTTTTCTTACTCAAAATCAATTAAAAAATGTTCATTATTTACTAATTAATTCATGAAATAAATCATCAATTCATCCAATAAATTTTCTATAAAAGAATAAAGTAGGGTCAGAAGCAATTGAGATAAATAAACAGGTCTATTTTGAAAATAAGGTACAAATTCCAATCATATTGATACCTGGGTAATATTAATTCCCATGTAAACGGTTTCTTGAAATATGCATATATCCTTTGCTTGATGAAGAATTGGAAGAAGTAATTTTCGGCCGGTAATTAATTCAAAATGACGTGTGTTAAATATTTTATATGATTTTTTCCATTTGAGCATATTTAAGTATCAGATAAGATGCCTAATGCATAAGTAATATGTAATTTTTCCGTCATGTCACTCTTCAAAACCTCTACATCATCACTTTGTCGCACTTTACAAGCATACCACCATTTTTTGTCCCTCTGGCTCCTCTGATACCAACTTTTAGTTCAGCGGGATTGATATTATTTCTTAATCCTGTTTATATATATATATATATATATATATATATATATATATATATATATATATATATATATATATATATATATATATATATATATATATACTGTGATTTTTCTTGGGTTTAATTATCATGCTGGGTATATTACCTGTATTTGGAAGCATTTTATATGCTTGTCTCTGTACTATCTCGCTAAATGAGGGATGTATACTTTGTTTTCTAATTTTTCGATATTCTGTCTCAAAAGTGCTATTATTTCATCCTTGCTTTCTATTATTTTGATTTAATCTTTTATTGTATTTTGTAATAGTGTATGAGAATTGAAACTTACGCATTTCGGGCACTCAAATTTCGGAATTCTTTCACACTTAAGTTCCAAAACTTTCACCTCGAATGAGGATACATTTCCGCATCCTTTACATATTCCTTATTTACAATAATTGTCGCACCTGTATAATATTTTATTGCTGGATCCGC
This sequence comes from Henosepilachna vigintioctopunctata, assembly GCA_030704895.1. NCBI lineage: Eukaryota > Metazoa > Arthropoda > Insecta > Coleoptera > Coccinellidae > Henosepilachna > Henosepilachna vigintioctopunctata. Next base: position 48,236 of record JARQZJ010000150.1, on the reverse strand, counting down.
AGACGATTCCATTTTCATTCATTCCATCTCGGAGAATGAGAATGATATATCGACATGAGCAGCTGTCATACAGGTGCCTCAACTTATTTATACTTTCCTATATGAGTAAAACACTATTAAATAATGACTTCGGAGAACGTCTTTAGCACCAGTTTAGTACCAAATGCATGTGGTGAATAAGTAAAATTACCATAGTAAATTATTACACAGTAAAATTATGATAGTATTTTACTATGTACTTACAATACATACAGTACTTATTCTGATCAAAAGTGAATAACATATGTACCATTATATTGGCAGTACAAATTTAAACAATTGCACGTCATGTTTTGGAAATATTAATTTATATTCCTCTAGTGATTAGGTTGGTTTTCAATAATTGTTTTATATTTGCCATATAGACCACACTTATATTCGAACAAATAATACAAAATAAAAATCAAATCAGTTAGACCTTGACTTGAATTTTTACAACACAATTTTTTTACAATTAGTTCAATGAATTTTTAACTAAAATCTTAGAATTAAAAATTTGTAGAGCTAATTCTTTTATTGATTGCTGAATTTGTTAGAAATATTGTCAAAGTATTGCATTCACACAAACTTACTGAACTGAAATCAAAATTTGCAATTCTGTATCCATTCCTGAAAAAGATGTGGCAATGGTAATTTCTGATACAATTTGATACTTCAAAATTTTCAAAATTGTGAGATCAAGCACATATAAGATTTTATATTTATTACTCATTATGATATTATCATGTAAATGTTATCTAAAACTATAAAGTTGGTTAACACTTTATTAGCTAGGAATAGAATTAGAGCATGCGTTGACATTCATTTATGAGAAACCAAAAATGCTCTTTATAGACCCTAAGCCTAAGAGATTGATTTAAAGTTGGTAAATGCACTAGTAAGAAAATATGGGAGTCGGCGCTTATTCACATTATATGGCTAACCATTTTTAAATTATACTGCATAATATTGTCTATTTTGAACAAATTTCGGGTCGATATTGCAGTTTAATATACTGTGGTTGAAACTTTCAGAAGCAAAGCGATCTTGTACACATAAGTAAAAAATCATTATATACTATAATTGAATACGTATTTATAGCTTACTAATTTAGTATCATCCATTATTCAAAGCTTTCATTGGAACGTTTCATGTTCAAATGGACATCAACCGTAATATCGTATTTTCCATATTATTTTTAGTAAAATTTTCGATAAACACTTTAGTGACGAGATTTGTTTTATTCTACAACCGAATATTTTTCCATGATTCACAAAAATGACTGAAGTTATTTAATTTTTGCACTGTATGTTGGAAAACAATTTTTCCCTTTCATTGCACATTATGGAAACCAAATTAATTGGTAAGCATTCAATGAGTCATAAAAAACTTTGGGGATCTGTATTTTATGTTATAATAAATTTCAATAAACATTTTAAATGTGTAATATTAATGTATCTAATTTATATTAGTAAAAATTATATTGATATATTATTCCTGGGATTTTTTTATTCTTTTACTTCATTTCAGAACGGATCGTTTTCATCAAGTAGTCCTGCGGCATCTCCTGTGACACCTGAGGTGGTTTCCACCCCAAAAGCAGTCACACCGACACCTACTCCTACTCCTGTACCTAGACATGCTGTTACACCACCTACACCAAGTTCTCAGCCTACGCCACCACCACCCCTACCACCACCACAACGAAACACACATGTGCCCCATCAGGATAAATTTTCTCAGAATGCAGCTGTACAAGCCTTGCAACAACAAATATTAAGATGTAAGTAATTTTTACTTGGATATGCATATTAAAGTTTATCATTTAACATTGAAAGTCGGTACGGCTTTCAGCAAAATCCTGTTGAACCTTTGCAGAAACGAATTTGAAATAATTTGTTTTATGCTTATTGAGACAATTTACCGACAAAGTGGGTAGGGCAAAGGCACCACCTATGGCCACTTTACTCTTATTGATTAAATAATGTACATCAATTCTTAATTTTGATGAATATCAATAATAAGTATCAACATTCATTATGCAGTCATTATTTGATTGACCAAATCTAAGGAAAATGCATGGCTAAAAGTAAAATAAAATGGCCTAAAGTGGGGAATTTTGAAGTTTGTGGTAAAAAAAATCTGTAATAATTTTATTTGATATGAAATCGGTAATTACACTAGATTTTCTGAAAGGGCAGATCTTGAAACGTAAATGATATTCAGCAGAAATGTCTTTTCCAAATCCTGCATTTTTCATATTAGTAGAAAAATTGAAAAAACCTGAAAGTGGCAATAAGTGGTGCATCTATCCTATATAGGGAAATAGGTATATATAGAGAATACACTGTCCAGCGATTTACCGTACACTTGGTTCAATATTGTTGAAAATTATATTCATGCAGATTCAGAACACTTCAAAATTCTACAAACAAAATTTTATTTACCTCAGATATTTTATCCGAGTGTTGACACAACTCTTCAAGTTGATGTTGAGGGAATTGAACAATTTTTCTGTTTGGAATTATATTAACAGCTTGTCGCGATAACTTGGTTTCTTCGAGACGTATCAGGACACATGTACCAATTTGTACATACAATCTATATTAATATTTCTCAGTTTTCTCTATATAGACATCAGTCTGTTGCAACACGAATATACGTAGCCTGCAGTTCGTTCCCGTGGAATTTAGTATATACATCTGGGTTTCTCTACATGTTTTGCTTGTTTAGTATTTTCAGAAACGATCACACACATTATTTCCTATAGCTGTCCCAAAATGAAGCCCTCTGTGACTTCGGTGGAGAGGGCTCCACTTTTTGGGTTTCCTAGAATTTCTAAAAGCAAAAGGTTCTGATGTATTTGTCTATCTTCAATTTGTAAGAAAATGATAAGTAGGCATACATAATTTTTTTACTATTTTATTTATTTTTAAATTCATCATGTAACTGTTTAATATTTGTCCAATTAAGCATTGTAAGACAAAATTATTCACTTTAAATATCAAAAGCGATAAAAATATTTATTTCGATAAGAATCAATTATTTACTCTGAAATGTGTATTGGAAATAAAGTATCAAATTTTAATTCATGTGTAGTTCACTATTTCGGCAATAATATCTTGAATATAAAATATACATATTCTTGTGTGACTTTTTGTATACTATTTGATTGATAACAAAATATAAGTTTTTAAAAATAAATAGTTCGAAAATGATATTCAAAACATACATTGTTTGTTGATTGGTATTATAATTATTAATAGTCTAATTCTTACAGTTTTTGTAATGCACGCGAACATAGCTCGCAAATGGCTTCTTTCATATTCATCCTTATATTTTGGCAAATTTACAGAATATCTTTATTAATAGTATTTTTTATCTTAGTTTTATTAAAATAACTATAACCCATCAAAAAATAGTACAAACATAAATAATAAAGGCATAATTTTACATTAATTTATATTGTAAAATAGTCTATGTATAAGCACTACGTGAACGAGTTTATGTGTTTGTTACTAGGTGAACACGTTGAAGCGCTACAGGCACCTTGGCATGCTTTATATACACGGTGGGTTGCCGCTACCGTCAACTTCTTATTTCACTTACAGCCCACAGTAACTAAACCTGCCAATACCGATAGAGAAACTTGTTCACGTGGCACCGAGAAAACGATAACCGGCATTATCACGGTCATTATCTAAATAGCGAGTTAGTGTTTATATAGAACTTTGAATTGCAGAGTCGCTACTAGTGGAAAGTCGCTACTTAGTAAAGTAATTAAGTTAGTTGACTGCTACATTTCTTTCGACAAAGAAGAGAAAATTGAGCATTTAATTTGGTTAAATGACGCAATTGCAAATGACATTGTCAATTTTAAAGGGACAATTTTTCAGCTCTTTCAGCTGGCGCTCCACCAGCTGCAGCACATATGATGCAGTTTTCTCCTCTTTTTTATCCTTATCAGTTGGCTGCAATGGCTCAGGCAGCAGCTGGTAGTGGTAAAAACTCTTCATCTAATCTGGCTGAAATGCAGCGGGCAGCTGATATTCAAAGACAGTATTTGCTAGATATGATCCCTGGCCCTGGACAGAGGCATAATTGGAAGACATGATGCTCTGGTGATTCAATCTAGTTGTATGACTTTGGAAACTTTTATTTACATTAAATAGTATATGCTTCAACCGAAACATTAACTTGTGGCACTTTGTGATGTGTAACAATTCTTAATTTTTGAACTGTTTATTGACTCCAAGTCAGCTGCACAAAATCTTTTATAACTGTAATTGTCTAAAAAAAATTATTCTCAAATCGTTTTGAAAGCTGACTAACAATAAATATAAAATTAATTTATTATCTTTGTACTCTTTGTATTAAAAACTGGTGTTTAAGGCTCTAGGTTAAAGAAATTTATTGAAATATGATATTTAGGTCCCAGTAAAAATTTTCTTCCTTATATGTTCAAAAGGCAGTGCCAAAATTAACATTTCACAGATAAGGACGTCTTTCAAGTTGATATGAATAGTTGTTTGGAATTGTGAACATCATTGATTAAAATTTCTGTATATTTTGTGGTGTCAAAATTATTCTTTATTAAAGAATATTTGTGAAGATCAGGTGGTCATGCCTAAGGTTTAATTTTAAATGAAATTTAGTTACATACTCACATTCTAACTAGCAATATCTATTAAATTGCAAGTTCAATCATATAAAAGGAATATAAAGCAGTTTTAGTATAAATATTGTGGCAGCACTTCTTGTCATTAAAAAAATCTCACTGTTTTTATAATAATTTTATCAAAGAATATTGAATTTTCCTCTTATTATATAATTACAAATTTACAATTTTCAAAAATAGAACTAAGAAAGGAATATATTACATTTGATTAAATTCTAATTTACAGTTTTAACTAGTGAATCATCAACATATAACATTGCTGTAAAATGAATAATTACTAATACCATATGTGTTAGCTGTTTCTATTTGAATAAAGACTTTTCTAATGATTAATAATGTAATTAATATTTCATAAGCTTATTGGGTTAATAAAACAACATAAAGTTATACTAATACAAATATGACCATCTGTTCTACAATGCTTTAAAATGTTTGATATGATGTATTTCATATTCTTTGACTTTTAATATGACGATAATGTTTGAAATGTAGTTTTTATTCTGTTAATATAAAATCGGATATTTTTTGTTACTTATAATTTGACGATTTATTGATTTCATATATTTTTTAATATATATGAAGCAATCTAATTTTTTCTAATTTCCATTTTAATCCAATAACACAATAAATAAGCTATTCAAATAAAAACAAGGCTTAAGAGATTGGTCCGTTTAGTAAACAATAAAATATATTGGAAATTGTCATAATTAGTTTATTTCATTTATATTCTCACGATTAATTTATTCTATATCTGTTGCTTTTCCAACAAATATATACTATATTAATATTTACAAAAATTACAAAATCAAATCACTTGTTTTATAGAATTATCAGAACAATAATACTACTAATGTCTAATTTTCCAAAATATAATATTGAAATGATAATTGAAGGGCAGATTATTATATATGTATATAATAATCTGCCCTTAATATAATATATATGTATATATATATATATATATATATATATATATATATATATATATATATATAATAAGATTAAAGTAAAGTAAATATTATTCGAGCTAACCATAACCACGCACGTACGGGGATCATATTATATATGAAGAAATCTTTATATGAAAATTTAGAATCGAAGTTCATATTTCAGTAGCTTTGTATTATTTTGAAGATAATTCTTGAACAGTGTGTTGCTTTAAGCGTTATTTTAATATAACTTATCTGTTATTAAAGTCAATAATTTTTTTAAAATAATTGGGAATACATAAGTTTCATATTTTAGTCATGAATATCAATAAATGATTATTGAAAAGAAATCATTAATTATATTCTTCTAATTATACTCCAGTTGGAATTTTTTTTAACTATAATTTGAAATTGAAACGTAAGCATATGTTTCTTCTAGTCTTCAATCCATTACTGAAATTTAATTTTCCCGTAATATTTGTAAAGGATTTATTATTCTTACTTCAATTTCCAGCTAGAGTAGTTTTTTATTCCATCCTGTATAATAAATAAGTGAAGTTGTGAATTTTATATAAGAATTGTGTACTTTGAAAGGTTTTCATTGTAAGAATTGATTGAATCTTTTTTTGTATTGCTGAAATGAAAAATTTTATTCACTATTTGTGACCATATCATATTGCTTCATTTATTGAGAAATATCATCAGTTAGGACAATACTTACATGAATATGCACCATATAATTTTTTTTAATAAAAATTAATATAGAATTTCAGAAGAATCATTTTTTTATTCATTGTACATCCAAATATTGGATGTTGTTTGTACACATTTTTCTGTGATTGTACACTCCACATACTTTCAAATTATGTTGTGAATGCTCTTTAACCTTGTAGTGAATTTCTGTATATAGCTGGTTTTATATAATTGTATAATATATTGAACTTTGCAAACTAAAGTGAATAATTTGCTCATACTTGATGTCAATATTTATACAAAGCTGTTTATTGAATAAATTTGTTTCAGATTATCAAATTTTCTGTTTCAATTATTTAAGAAAGACTTCATTATTACAGGAGTATATTTCAGCATCAATATATTGATAATATATAATTTTTCAAAAATGAATAGTTCGCAAATGATATTTAATAAAACATACATTGTTGATTGGTATTATATTTATCAATAGTGTCATTCTTACAATTTTTGCAATGCACGCGAATATAGCTCGCAAATGGCAGTGATTTCTTTGTCAAAATTTTTAAATAATAAATATAGGTTACTTGAATTACAGAACCCACAATCGAAGGATACGAGTGTTGGTTTGCTCCTTCAAGTTTCAAGCAAAGTTGCGAATGCTGTAACTTCTTGCGCACTATAAGAAATATGCTTTATAATTGTAATTTATTTATATACTCTTTCATTTAATATTTGCATTGTGGTAGACCACTAAAAGAGGAACATGTGGTAGGGAAAGTGAATTATGAAAAGGTGCAACTTGCGACCCTAAGTAAATCTATATTTTAACAAATCTAGGTTCAATATAGTTCAGCTGAACACATGCGATCTGACCCTTCACTAGTTATACAATTCAGTGTATTTTGGATTGCATAACGCTAAAAACACGATGAGTAGGTAGGTCATACAAAATAATGATAGATAAATTTTATCTTGTTATATTAGGATTACATATGAAGTTGAGATGTTCTTAACATGTTTAAACATTGAAAATAAACTATCTTAAACAGGCAATAAATCAATTTCAAATATATATATATATATATATATATATATATATATATATATATATATATGTATATAGGTCAGTACTGAGTTTTTCAAATTAAACTCTCAGGAAGCTGCTTACACAAATATTACAAGCTAACATGGGCGTACTATAACAAAGAGTGCATTTCGAAAGGTGCCAAATTGAGGCATTATAACACAATGATTCTTCCAGAAGCAATCTACGCATCTGAAACAATGGTTATTGACGGTCATTCAAGCATTAGAGAAATAGAAAAACAAGAACGGAAAATTCTCAGAAAGATTTACGGGCCAGTCAATAGAAACGCCATTTGGATGAAAAGACTTCTGAATGAACTTTATAAAAAGATAAATACAATAACGGAAGAAATTAGAAAACGACGCGCAAAGTTCTATGCACATGTCTACAGAATGAAACAGTCCAGAATACCGAAGAAACTACTCGGTAATTATAAAGAGTAAAAGCGGAACAGAGTGGCTAAAAGATGTCCAAAAACATCTAAATCAGATCAATATAAAAAACCTCGAAGATCGCACTGAGTGTCGCTATAAAATCGCACATGTGAAGTTTGAGCAAAAATCATATCGCCAACCTGGAATAACATGGACAAATGAACGGAAGAAAGAGCATTCAAAGACGATGAAGCGTTTGTGGGCGGCGAAAAAGATGAAGGAAAAGTCCTAGGAATTGCAAATTCAAGTTCAATTGCTCTTCTCATGGTGAAAAATCGATATAATAATAATATATACAAAAGAAATTTACTGCAAGAAAAATAATTCTGTAGGTCTCGTGCAACATATCATTGCATTTTTAGATACTCGATATCAAAGTATATTATAACTTTTCGCGACTTCAATCCTCACTTACCCACCTACTGATTGTAAGACAGAAATATAAAGTATGTTGTATATACGAGTATACTGCATATATTAATATACATCTCAAATCTTAGGAATCAATGAAAATCACATGAATACATCTGACAATGAAAGTTTCACAAGTCCTTATCAATTAAGATACTACATTTGACTCCAGTTTTTTGAAACAATTTCATCTAATTTGATGAAGTAATGCGCCATCTAGGTTGCGGCTGTAGAAACGCTCGTTGTCATTTCCTAAAACATGAAAATGAATTTACTACAATAAATGGAATTCTGTAGTTCTCGTGCTATATTATCGCACTTGTAGATATTCGAATCAAATTATACTATAGCTTTCTTTCGATAACTTGTTGACAAATTATTCAATTATAGTTCATTATAGTAGAGCTGGCTATGTGAAACATAAGCAATACGATGTCTCCATTATGCTTCTAAGGATTAATGTTACAGCATATTGAAATCGATGCCTACATTTATTGAAAGCGTAAGACAGTTACGATTTCATACTACGCATGCTTCGTGGACATTTCGAAGCGCACTTAATATTCACTCTCGAAAGTGATTGGTTCGTTCTCGTTGACAACATTTGTGTAGACAGCTCCCTGAGAGTTTTATTTGAAATATTTCGATATTTCAGTATTTACTAGTATGAATGATTCGTGAATCTTGAAACTATATATAAGTAATATAAGTATAAATATCGGTACATCCCACAATTGGAAGCTCGAAACTCGTATCAATGGCTGCTTCCTATACCGACTGTTCCAATAATATTTATTTAGCTGAAGCTATACAAAAAATCTACAAATTTTGAACTGTCAATTTCACATACCTATATCATTATTTGAAATATACTTTCTTAGATCTTAGATTAAGTAAATTATTGAAAGCCTTAAATCCGTCCTAGTATATGCTATTTTTAGATTTAGAAAGCTTACAACTTTGGATATAAAAATTATCAGTATTTCTGTAATCATACCCATGCACATCACTGACATATGTTACATTTTTTATTACATTACATGGAAGCAACTGATTTCTTATTAAAATATGAATATATATGAAGCAGAGTATTCTTTGTTTAACAGACATTAGTTTCAAAGAGTTCAGCATAATTTTAACAGGGGTATACCTATTGCACTTTAAAATTGTTCGCATGGCTCTATTCTGTAACTTTTGTAATTGTTGAATTTTTTCATTAGATAAAACAAATAACAATGTGGAGCAATATTCAAAATGTGGCATTATTATTGAATATTTGAATAACAATAATTTCACATGTCAGCAGATTTTTTCATATTCTTTTCAAAAAATTGATACTTCTAGAGATTTTAGATGATATGAAATTAACATGATGATTGAAACTCAATTTTTCTTCTAACATAATGCCTAAATATTTTACTGTTTCTACTCTACTCATATTTTGTTCATTAATCTCTATAGTTATATCCTCATTTTAATAATTTTGAGGGTTTTACTTGTACCCGAAACTATGAAGTTAGATTTTTGCTCATTTAGGGAAGCTATTGTCACATAACCATTCATTAATTGCAGAAAGGTCTCTATTGGTCCTCTCTGTCATAATCTTGATATCTTTGCCACATATATAGAGGATAGTATCATCAGCGAACAGGGCAGCCGTAAGCGGGCGTGCAAAGCGTGCACCGCACGCGGGCGGCACGACCAGGGGGCGGCAAATTGAGCGACTTCTCACGTACCTAATTCAAGTCATTGTCATAATATATATTGTTTAAGAAAATAAATATTAAGTCATAGCATTTTTAAAAATCTGAGCGAATTACGTTAACACCGCCATCTATTGGCATCCATCATATCAAACGATGGAACACCAAACGTCGTCTCTGCCATTCTATGGAAAACGGGACTGTTGATGTTTGGGGAATCACCTTTGAGCGTCCTCTTCAATTCGCTCGTTATGGTAGTATAGATAAATAGAACGACCGACACAATCAATTGCAATTATTTTGTTAATAGTTCTTTTGAGGTGGATTTCGGCTTAATTTATTGATATTTAAACTTGTCTAGTGTGATTATAATTGAATCATCCGTCAGTATAAAACAGAAGTGCAAAGGAATCGTAATTATGGTAAGTATTAACCTACTTTTATTTAAAGACTTATTTATCACTATAATTACTGTTCAAGTAACATTATAAATAGTACAGGATCCGTGGCCTATTTTTTCACTTGATTACTATCAAGCTAATTTTCCGTGAGCAGCTTCATTTTGATAAGACGCCCAACAATTTCCTGTGCGAAAATTTTTGATTGTGGTAGCTAACAGAGGTAGCAATGATAAAATATGTCGATTTGATGATTCTTCAATATTTATTACTAACTGAATTGTTTTTATTAAATCTTATGATAATTATCTAAATTATTTGAAAAAATATTTGTCCTACAAAATCTATGGTTTCATCAAAGAGTCCTCCCCCTCCAACATGTATTGATAACGGGATCACCAAAAATGATTACTAACCAGCTGATTTTTTTTTTATTACTTAGTTAATATATATATAATTTAACAGCCATATTGTCCTACAAATTTCGTGGTATGTTATCCCGGTTCCTACGCTTAAAAGTAGTAGTACAGATCATTGATGTAAAAATAATTACTATCAAGCTGAATCTTCGTGAATAGCATCGTTTTGATGAGACGCCCAACAATTTCCTGTGCGAAAATTCTCGATATGGGTAGCTAACAGAGGTAGCAATAATAAAATATGTCGATTTGATGATTCTCAAATATTAATTACTAACTGGATTGTTTTTCATTAAATCTTAAGATAATTATCTAAATTATTTGAAAAAATATTTGTCCTACAAAATCTATGGTTTCATCAAAGAGTCCTCCCCCTCCAACATGTATTGATAACGAGATCACTAAAAATGATTACTAACCAGCTGATTTTTTTTTTTTTTACTTAGTTAATATTTATATAATGTAACGGTCATATTGTCCTACAAATTCCGTGGTACGTTGTCCCGGTCCTACGGTCAAAAGAGGTAGTACAGATCCTTGATGTAAAAATAGCGTGGTACGCTATTGCGGTGCTCCAATTGAATATATATTGTAAAGTCATGAAATTAAAAATCAATTTATTTCTCAAGCGTGAGAAAAAAAATGTTGACTTTTTGGTAGATTTCACTCAACAATAAGTTAAAAAATTACTGAACGTCAACTGAAATTAAACAAAACAATAACAAAGAAAACTTTGTGCCGCTTGGGTTTCTGTATTTTTCTAAAACAGCTGAGTCACGCCTTTACGCGTGCGCAGAGCATTTTTACTCCGTCGTAGTAGGTATCCCACGTTTGTGTCGAGTATAAGCGTGTTAGTAAGCATTTTTCAGTTAACTACGTTTTATTTTTTTTTGTCTTTCGAGAAATTATTTGAATATATTTTGACGTGATAATATAACGTCTTATAAATCGATGAACGCCAGCAGCACGCACGAAGATTTTTTCACTGTATCTTATGTTAGAAATAGGAAAACGAAAAAATTACAATTCTTGTCGGACTAGTGATACAAACCTGTTTTTTTGTAGGACATTGTTTCATTTGGGCACTGAACACACTAACCTATTATGTAATATTTTTGTCCTACAGTTAGTAATGAGAAAAATGGTCTTATGGTATTAACAATTTCTGAGCGTAGGACCGGGATAACATACCACAGAATTTGTAGGACAATATGACCGTTACATTATATAAATATTAGCTAAGTAAAAAAAAAAAAAATCAACTGGTTAGTAATCATTTTTGGTGATCTCGTTATCAATACATGTTGGAGGGGGAGGACTCTTTGATGAAACCATAGATTTTGTAGGACAAATATTTTTTCAAATAATTTAGATAATTATCATAAAATTCAATAAAAACAATTCAGTTAGTAATAAATATTGAAGAATCATCAAATCGACATATTTTATCATTGCTACCTCTGTTAGCTACCACAATCAAAAATTTTCGCACAGGAAATTGTTGGGCGTCTTATCAAAATGAAGCTACTCACGGAGAATTAGCTTGATAGTAATCAAGTGAAAAAATAGGCCACGGATCCTGTACTAAAACGTTTTAGTATAAAAAATTTGTCTTCAATACTTCTTAATTTCGAAAATTAATGAGTAGGTTATGTTATGATTGAAATTGAACTTATTGTAGAATATGTTACGTGGGATCAAAACCTATTTGTCTGACTGAACTTTTCTGGCATATTATTGTATAAAAAAATTACTTAAGTGAAAAAAATCTTACATACACAATTCATTTTAGGAACCGCAGAAATGGAAAAAACTTTCGGGAGCACAATTTTGACTGCAAAATCGAGAAGAAGAGGTACAAAAAGAAAAAATGGTCTGTTCTTTACGAAAATTTTGTGGCAAGCCAGATAAAAAGGAAACGAAATGCCACGAAGATATCGAGGTAGCTTGCAGAAGCAAAGCCTTAAGTCAAAGAGCTATGGGCGTAATGGAAGAGAAAGATATATTATTGTCTTCGGAAGAACTGAACTGAAACAAGAGAAGGTACTACTGAAGAACCTAAGCAGTTTATCTTCAAAAGAACATGCAGCACTTTAGATTGTTGTGATGAACCTGGTTTGTGGCCTGCAAATATGAGTAATGATCTTGTTCATATTTTGGTTAATCGTGTCCGGTAAAGGCATCCAACTGCAACTTTCCTATAAGTGATGACGGAAGAAAATTTACAGACAATTATTATTATAGAAATCTTCCTAATGTAGAAAAAATTAAGAGAGAATAGTTCATTTACTCTATTTCGAAAGATTCAATACATTGTTTCTGTTGTTTATTGTTTGGTAAATCTGCTAGTAGTTTGTCTGCTTTGAACGGTTGTTCTGATTGCAAACATTTGTCATTAACATTGAAAAGGCATGAAACAAGTGTTTCCAACAGCGAAAATGTGAAATCATGGGTAGAATTAATTAAAATGTTGAAAAATAAAACTACTGTAAGTCAGATGAAACTGAGGCTGTTAGAATCGGAAAAATAGCAATGGTGTGATGTATTAGAAAGAATCATAGGCGTAATCAAGTATTTATTTCATCAATGTCTTGCATTTTGAGGGTCCTCAAAAACATCATATGATCATGATAATGGTAATATTTTAAAAGCAATCTAAACGATAGCATCCTTTGATTCAGTCATGCGGGAACACATCACAGAATTCAATCCTCGAAATCAGATTTAAGTCGTATGACTCACTATTTAGGAGATCAAATTTAGAATGAAATAAATGAAATTGCTCGCCAAGACTTAAGTTTTTTTAGCAATAGTTTGAACATGAAATTTTATAGTTTGGACACAAGAAAGGTGATAGAAAATTTCGCAAACTTAAAGGCAAGAAGAGTAGGTACATTTTTTTTTTAGGTAAATAGAAATAGGAAACGTAAGTTTGAAATTTTTCATACTAGTAAACCAAAATAACAAGTTAATTGTAGAATATTGTATTGAATTAAGAATAAATGTTCTATCTTCGTTCAGTTTTTTTTCTTTTTCCTCGCCATTATAAAGAAAATATAAGAGAGAATTATCCTTTTTTTGACAAAACTCTTTAGTAGGGCGGCATAATCGGTATTGTACGCGGGCGACGAAAGAACTAGCGGCGGGCCTGTCAGCGAACAAACGTATAGAACATTTTTTCACATGAGAGACAATATCGTTTATATATAAGAACAACAATGAGTTCCTTGAGGTACGCCTACATCCACTTTCGTGCTATCCGACAGCATAGCATTAAACTTAACTTTTCGCGTTCGCGAATACAGGTAAGATCCGAACCAGTTATTTACGACTCCCTCAAAGTCAAGTTTATTCAGTTTTTTCAATAATAATGATCTACATAACGTTTCAAAAGCTCTTTTAAAATCCAATAACACTACTATAACCGTTTTTCCTTTATCTATAGCACTAAACCATTCCTCACATATGTTCAATATTGCTGTCTCACAATAGAAATTTCTTTTTAATCCTGATTGAAACTCAGAATAATTACTGAGATTGAATTCTCGCTTAACTCTTGGTGAAACATAATTAAATATTAAATTAAAGTCTTGGCTTAATGTTTCACGATTATATTTAACATGTTTCGAGCGTGAGCTCATTTTCAAGACATTTATTGTTAAATATAATCGTGAAACATTAAGCCAAGAGTTTAATTTAATACTCAGAATAATTATACTTTTTGATGAGGCCGATACTTGGAGAAAATTAATATCCATGATGAAACAATATTTAGAATTTTCTCATAATTTAATACAAATACGCATGACTACGTTTTGAAATGCTACTTCTTTATCAAATGCTGAATTAATTCAAAATATTCGAAATTCTAAATTTTGTTTCAATTATACTTTTGTTTCAAAATGTGCAACTTTTGACGTTTTAGTCGCATTAGCTGCGTCATTAATTTTCGAGAAAATGAATAATTTATTGGTTTTAAGTTAACTTACTTTATTCGAGTAATTAATCAATCAAGGATTCAAAATGAAGTCCCTATCTAGCTTTGTTAAGTTTTTTTTCATAACGCCATTGATGTGTTAGTATTTTCGAAGACCTAAAAAAATTACTGTTTGAATTATCGTAAAACGTCATTTTACTGTTTTTGTTACGTTGCTGATTTAGCTGTGTGGTTGGGGTATGCCACTGTTCGACAGTTCATATTTCAATGATAATCTGCTTTTTGAAAAAAAAAAGAATAAAATGCGCCTTTCTGATACTCGGAGAATGGAAATTTTGATAATGATTGGATAGGTACTGTGATTGAGTACGAACGTAACAAGTAGTTGGACAGTTTATTATACCATAAACCATATTTATTCCAGTACCATATTTTATCAGCAGTGAGCAAAGTTGAGAGAAAGTTTCAAGTTACTGGTACAATTGATGAACGGCATATATAAACGCCAAACATATAACTCATCAATGCGACTTAAATGTCAAAAGATGCGACTTGAAATAAAAGTTGACGTTCCGCAGCTTTTTTCGAGAAACTTTTGTGTAAATAAGAAAGTTTCTGTATAATGAATTCATTCCTTACTTCATGTATACATTGTATTTATATATGTGAAAAATATTTATGTATATATGTATAAGAAAATACTATTTTTGATTACGATAAATAATTACAATATTAGATTGGTTATGTTTATTAACAATTCTATGCAAATGATTGAAATCACAATTTTATTTGGATCAACATAACTTAAACTATTAAAACATCAAACATGTACATAGTTTCTCATTCGATATATAAAACAACAATTTTATATTTCCAATATTTTTCAGAATTAAAGTGGATTTTTGATATGAAATTCAATTTCAAAGATAGCTCAACTTTTATAATAATGTTAGAAGGAATGTTTTAAAGGAATAAATTAAGTTGTTACAGAAGTGCTTTGTGGTATAATCAGCTTTGATTATTAATGATTATTATTACGTTATCATGCTGACTAACATGTACTTTCTCAAATACTCCTTTTGAAAAGGCATTTGTGATCATTATTTATATCCTATTACAACATGCAATTTACGTAGTAAGATTTTAACAGGATTACAGACAAAGAATATAATATATGATAATTATGACCAAAATTTAACATTATGGAATAATGTGAATTGGTTTTCTTATCAATGATCACAAGCGGGTTGTACGTAAGATAGCAGTTAGACTAAGTAAATTTAAAGTGATGATAGCTGATAAAATTTTCAAAAAATTCAAATTTTCCATCTCGTATGGAATATTTCGTTGATTTCTTTTGCTACCACTCTGTTTCTGAAAACTAAATAATATATCATTTTAAACTGGAAAATATGGGAAATATTATTCAACTAAAAATTCATTATCTGTTGTAATTACAATTAAAAACATAACACGAATTTTCTACTAGTTTGGTGTAACTTATAACTCACAATTCAGATATTTAGAATAATGTCACTTGCAAAAATTCTTTTCCAGTTCTCTTCCAAAACTTAACAGAACCAATATAAGAAGTTTCAAATCTTTCCTAAATTCCTACCACTTCCTATATTCACTTTTAATAATTTTAATATTTACGATGATTAACACACAAAAATGGATATAAAAATATGATAAAAATAAATACTTTAGTATAACAATATAATAATATAGGTCAATGCCCAATATGAAAGAAATATTCAATTTTGATTTGGGGAGGAATTTTGAGTGTGAAGTCAATTGTTGAAAATATGCATTGCTTTTTGAAAATCTATTAATTTTCTCAAATTGTTTTGTTCTAAAAGTTTCTGTTGGCAATAAATATTTTATAGACACATATAGACATAATAACACACATAGTTCAAAAATCAATATGAAATACTTTGAAATAAAATAAATATTCTGATACAATAAATCATATCATATAGCTAGAAACTTTTTTTTAATGAGTGATGATCATAAGATTATATCTAAAATGATACTATTCTGATTATATAGTGAAATTAACAACATCAAATTACATTCTACTATAAGAATAATTAGATGTCAATATGGAATAGAAAATTGTAGTAAATGGACTGAAACTATACTTGTGAAAAAGTTATTAATGTTACTTTTTCTATATTGAAAAATAAGAATTTCCTTCATTATAGAATACACGACAATAATTGCAAACAATATATTTTCTAATAAATGAAAATTATAAATGTCAAAACCTTGAACATTGTGAATAAACAATTGAGAAGAGGAATAACCCTCATAATGGGATTATTAGGAAGTATATTGGACTAAAAACTTTCTATATTAAATTTAAGAATTGGTGAAAAAAAGTTAAATAATGAACTTCAGGTACATTTTTGATAGATTAAATATTGCATAACTAATAAACATAGTTCAAGTTTCATTTAAGTTATACTTCATAAAGTTTTCTGTAGAAATTGATTTTTTTCACCATTCTACTAAAAAAATAATAATCTATTCTTGTGACAAGTTAAAAGGGGAGGACGTCTTACTTAGCCAAGGAGTTTGTTTACTGTTTATTTGTTCTAAATGAAACAAATCACTCATTTTTTTTTTAATTTGAGAAGGTTCTGACAAATCTCAGCTCTAGTACTAATAATCAAATTCTAATAGAATTCAATGTGAAATAACTATACATTTCCTACACAATAATTACTGAACCAATCATCCAAGTCTCATTACAGATTCTTCATAGCTTGGCAGCTGCCAAATTGTTGATTTTATTGTAACACTTGCGTTGTTTAACATATGTACGCTGTTACCAATGGTTTTTTAATTAAAATCACAGTTGCTTCCCTGATGATGACAGATTGACTACAACTTTTACCTATGAACCCTGTCAAGTTAACCTCATTGAAAGGGTTTATCTTTTAAAATGCTACAATGGCATTTTATTCAAGACATTGATAATACTTATTCGTAATTCCATTCCAAATTAATATGTTCTTTATATTAAATCTAAACAATTTAGGTCATTGCATATGTGAAAAATGTTAGTCATACTGTAGAATACTCAGCATGCATGAAATTTTCATACTGATCCAAAAAGAATATAACTTGTTGAGATAATTATAAATCTGAAAATCACAAAAATAGGATATAGAAACTGACTGTCGTATACTTGGTGAACTTAGTTGATACATTTCTTGATATAAACTATTAGAAATAAAATAATTTTTTATTAATTTTCAAATATTTGAAGAGATCTCTCAGTAAGTAACTAAAATAGAGAAAATGACAATTAACAATTCAATTGAAATAAGAATGAAGTGCAAATAGTTAATTAAAATAAAGTATGAATATATACACTTGGACCCTCAAAAATATTTGCATGATTTAAATTTTGAATTTCAATAAAGATGTGATTGATAACAGTAAACAATATTTCACATATTCAGATAAATTGTTTGTATGTTTTTGTTTCAACATAATGAATTTTTGTATAAACTGTATTTCTTTGATCATTTGATTTATTGTATTTATAATGAAAAAAGAGATTGAGTATATGATAGGATATATATATATATATATATATATATATATATATATATATATATATATATATATATATATATATATATATATGTGTGTGTGTGTGTGTGTGTAGATATAATACTTAAATAATTTGATCTTTCATGTGGAGTAATAAAAGTGTATATATGAAACATACAGATGAATAATATTCAGAGTGAATGATTGTGAACGCTATTGTTAAAGATGTATGTCGTTTGAATATCAGGTTTAGTTATTACTTTTAAAAGCTTGGTAACTCAATACTTTATTGTAAAAAAATAAAACTAGAAGTATTTTTTTTTTAAATTACTAGACATCTTCAATGTCCATCTCACAATATAAGAAGAAGTCCCTGACCTTTGTAACTGAATATCATTTAATGCAATAGATGACTTTACATTACATGGACAGTAGTTTTCATTCCAAATATTTTCAGGCTTTACTTAGTATTGAATCTTCTAAGACCAAAATGTAGCTGTAATTGTAGGTATTGCAAAACCAATGTCTATAATTAAGACTTGACTTGACCAAATTAGTAAAAATAATATTTAGGACAGATCATGACTTGTCATGAAAGTTATTGGTACTCTATATCAAGCCTGATAATTAACTTCCTTTTTCAATTTACACAAAAAATATCAACTAAAAATTGCATTAGAAAACAAATTCACAGCGGTGGGACTAACAACATTGAAAATAAATAACACATCAATACTTATATAAATTTTCCATTTTTCTTCAAATAATGAAAAAAAAAAGTAGGTCACTTAGGATTAGAAAGTTTCTTTCTTGTATTCAACACAACAGATCAACTGAAATGCATGAAGACGTATGTCTCTTCAATATTTTATCGATTGTTAACAAACAGAGCTTGTCAAACAAAAGGAAGGAAAACATTTTCACAAATGTAAATAACTAAAATTCAAAAGCATCACAGAATAAGAAAAACTCAAAAAAATATCAGAAAATTTAAAATATATTGCAAAAGGCAGAAGCGACATTTAATAATTCATTAATAATTTTATGTTCAAATATAATTCATATATATGTATTTGATAATTACTCATAACAGACGATACTCAATTGACACTCACCAAAGGTGAATTCTTACTTTCACCACATTGAATTGATATTCCTCTAGAGACATAAATCAATATTTTTTTGAAACATGATGAGTTTAAGTTTATTTACGCCAAATTTTAAGACACATAATGAGTAACCAGTAAAATATTTGTAATCACCATATAGAAGTAAATCAAACAAAGACTCTTTGCAAAATATAAATGAAAATGTATTCCTTCCAAAATACTCCATATCACATTCATCACTTGATTAACAATCATATCTTTGTTAATTGTTTTACAATATCACAGATGTTTTACACCTTATATATAATATATTCATTCATAAACATTCCAATCCAATGTTAAGGATTTGCCTCAGATAAATTAATTTATTGGTATAATTTGGCAAAACACTCGAATAAATACTAAATAAATAGACATACATTCAAAATTGTCATTCTAATGGTGGCATGTGAAGATTGACTATTACAGTTCTATATAACAATCTTCGTAGATTTACGTCAAACTCTGAATGCCAATTAATATTAAAATTCAGAAATATTAAATATTTACTGTAATTATGTATCTTCAAATTCTCAACCATATTATAAAAGCTGCTTCTTATTGCACTGGTTTGAGTGAATTTACCCAAATTAAAAACTCAGATAAAGTTCTCTCTGATGTTTCAATTAGAAACTATTTTTCTCAAAATAAACGAATACTTCCTCAAAAAAAATTGGACAACTGTTTTTTCAACAATATCATATATACAATTTATATTTACAAAAATTAAATGTTTTTCTGATTTGAAATAAGTAGGCATTTAATATCATTCAAGGAAGTAAATTTTGTTGAAATATATATATATATATATATATATATATATATATATATAACTATATTCCATTACTGTTCAACAACTTTGAAAAATATAAATCACAATAAAAATTCTTGTTGTTTGTCATTTTGATCCAGATATAACATTGATGAACAGTAATAATATGCCTCTTTGTTTCTCTTTCTCGATGTTCAATAAATAGATTGATTTGCAAATTCTATGATAAACTAAGTTGTACTTAACTACTGAAGATCGGCCAGGACTATTGGCAACAAATATTCATCTGAATCTCCAGCTGTGGGATTGCATATTACTGGATGAAGGTCAGATCTTTGGACTGGTGCCCATGGCCGCTTCAAATTCAGAGGAATATCCTGCAAGCATGAAAGAAAATGATTAAAGAACGAAAATATGTTTCATATAATTTGAAATTGATTTGATTTGAAACATAAATATTTAAAACGAAAAGTTACATCTCTAAACATTATTTCCATAGTAACATAATGGAAAAATCTCAAGTTCAAAATGTGAAACATTTCAATAATATATGAACAGCTAATAATATGATAAGATATAGTTACTTCACCTTAAGGCAATTCTCATGAGGTGAAAAATCGGTGTTGTAGAATAGTATATCATCTTCAGCCACTTCAAGTTTACGCAACTGTGCTCCTCGTAGTCTAGCTACAGCAATCAGGTTTTCCTCCCAGTATTTGTACCCATACAATATTACTTCTTCCAGATTCTTGCACAGCCAGGACATTAAGAGGAAAGGATCTGGAGTTTCGTAGAAAGGAGTAGCTATCGCCCAACTGTTATCGTTTTGACTTAAAGAATCAACCCAAATAAGGCTACGTAACGACTCACGGTAGTACTGAGACAGATATTCCAAAACGGACAAATTCACCTAATTAAAACAATTTAATTAGCGTTTGATCAGTTGAAGATTTTGAAGTAAACAAAATGCAATAAGATTATTATTTTCTCAAAAATATATAAATCAGAATATGGTGCATTTTCCAGTACCAAATTTAAAATTTTCAATCAATTGAACAGATCAGTAACATTTTATGGAACTGCAAAACTGATATTTCTTAGTAAAGTAAATAGATTTGTAAATTTGAAATTTTGCAGCATTTAAATTTCAAGATCCTTTTTGAAAATATGAAGAATTTCAATTGATGTCTACACCATCAAGCCTACACTCATCAGTTGTGCCATGTCCAACAAATGCAAATTGGAAATTGCGCAGAATTCACAAAATTCACTAGTGCGTAAACAATATTTTGATGAAACAGGAATATAAAAATTACAGATATCGACTGCATCAACGCCTATATGAAAAGAATGGCCCTAACAGAGTGAAATTTTGTAATTGTAGCGTTGCAAATACAAAAGTCACAGTAAGCCGGCTGCTATTAACACCGATGGTTGATCTTATATGCCTTATAAGTGAACCGCCGTTAGCTGCTCAAGCAGCGGTAAGTGCGAATGTGGGAGGCTACGAAACAGGTTGAAAAAAAAATAAATTGAAGTCATAGTACGCCGGTTGAAACTTCTTCCACAAATACTTACATCATAGTGATCTGAAAAAAAATATCGAAAGCTGCATCGTAGAGGGGGAATGCGCGTCAGCTGCTTACATAAATTCCTTAAAATACACCAGAAATAAAGTTATATTATGCCATATGAAATTGTTCAAATAATCAATGGTAGAAAAACAATAATCAGCTGCTTGTTGAGTGGTGGAAAGACCGTCAGCTGACGCAATAGATTTAAAATATTGTATCATTGCGAGCAGCTGATGCACAATTTACTTACGTGTAAAAACATGTAAAATTACGTTATAGTACGTCGGATAAAAGTTAACTACGTGGTTGTTTAAATAATCAAAAATGCAGAAACAATGATCTGATGATGTTTCCACCGCTGCGTGTGCAGCGGTGTCACCATCATTACTGTGTCACCATCAGCTGACACAGTAATTATTCAGATTATTTGATCAATGCATAGAGTTTTTCAGTGTATATTTTTGTCTTGTTTTATTCTGAAAAAAGCATAATAAAATAATATCGAGAGTATATTGAAGTTGACATAAATTAATGAAAAGTAATAATCCTAATCAAATTATTGAGCACGATTGTCTTCGTCGTCATCATCTGCAAATGAACATTTTAACTATCGAAATGAAGCTACTAGAATTATATAACCTCGATAAAGTGTAATCAACAAAAATTCTATACCACCAATATTTTCGCTGCTATCCGTTCTACTGGTGCCTAATGGGGGTACTTGATCTCCCTGGTTCCATTTGAAGACTTGTTTCCTCCCATTCCCAGTCAGTGCGAGATAATTGAGAAGGATCTCGACCTGTCGTTACGTTTTTTTTCCACTTGAGGGTATCGTTTTTGCATTGGAGTGATAATTTTTAATAAATGCAGCAACTCGTGTTGCGTTGCTATCGTTGATCGCTTTGAATCCATCCAGGCTACAAGCAAATTCCTCAATCGTTATGAAGATTCCGTTCAATTGACCTATAAGCTGACATATATGCTTTGGATTTTCATAACTTATTACTAACTTTTATTATTATTCTAACCTGTTATGGGGATATCAAGTCCCCATCAGTCATCAGTATAACGGATAGCAGCGAAAATATTGGTGGTTTGGAATTTTTGTCGGTGACACTTTCTTTGAACTTATATATTTCCGATAGCCTGTGATAATTGAAATGTTCATTTGCAAATGATGATGAAGAGAATCAATAACTAGATCAAGATGAAGAGAATGACTTTTTACATTACAGTTCGAACGACGATTCATCAGAGAACGATTATAATAGCGATACCATCGATAACGAATGAGTTCTGCAAAGCTCTCAATTTCTATATAACTCTCCTGTGATTTACGTCAACTTCACTATTCTCTCGATATTATTTTATACTATGCATTTTTTTCAAAATAAAACAAGACAAAAATAATTACTGAAAAACACTACGCATTGCTCAAATAATCTGTATCCTTAGTGTGCTAGCTGATGGTGTTTCCACCGCTACACATGCAGCTGATCATTGTTTCTGTATTTTTTATTACTGAAACAACCTCGTAGTTAAATTTCATCCGGCGTACTATAACTCTATTTTACGTATTTTCACACTTAAGTGAATTATGCATCAGATCCTCGCAGCATAGCTACAATATTTTGAAACTATACTGCGTCAGCAGCCGATCCTTTCACCGCTCAACAAGCCAAGATTATTTAAACAATCACGTACTTAAATTTCACCTTGCGTACTATAACCTTATTTCAAGTGTTATTTCAACAAGTTCGTATGAGCAGCTGAAACGTATTCCCTCTCCATGATGCAGCTGATAATTTTTTCTTCAGCTCAGTATGATGTCAACTATTTGTAAAAAAAGTTTCAGCTGGCTTACTATCAATATTATATCAATACTATATTAATCTTTTATTTTTTTCACCAATTCCGCAACACACCATACCACACCCTTTGCTGGTACGTCAGTTGACGCTTGGAAAAAGATAGCAATCAATCGGCTTAAAAACACTGTCAAAAATGCAATCTACCGCCCGAAATATTATGTTAAATCTTCAATAGAAATAGTTAGAGATATTGTGTAAGAAAAATAGGCATTTGTTACATTAAGAAAGGTTTGGTCTAAATTTAGACCAATTTTATTTGTGAACCATTGAATAGAGGAAGATATTTTATATTTTTCAATGCAAAAAATGAGAATGAGAATTTAACGTTAATAGAAAGAAGATTTATAGTATTTTCAGCAGGACGGATATTGGGTCCACGATGCCAGATCGGTAACCGATAATGACAACTGGTTACTTAAAATGATCTCAAATTGATATTTTTGCGTAAATTTGAGGGAGGCGTATAGAGATATAGTTTGGGAACCCCTGCTCTACGCTGTACTGGTTACATACCTGAATAACCTTAAGGACAGGTTTAGAGAAGCATTCAATGGTATCATCAGAAATACTCCAAAACGTTCACGCTAATTTTATTACGAGACCACAATAATGGGTAGAAATATATGGTGGTCATTTCAAACATATACATAGCTACAGATAGTTAAAATTGAATCAGCAGATAACAAATGTTCATGATCAATTATAATTTGTAAGTATTTTTTATTGAAATAATTTACGAGTACTTCGAAACATTTTTATTCTTTCTTAAGCAGGGTATTATTAAGAAATAGAATATTCATAATAAATAATTGATGAGGCCGATACTTGATGTAAATCGATAAATATAATAAAACAATTGTTAAACTGATTTACACATATATTAAAAATAATACTGCATGACGTACGTTTCGATGAGATTCACCTTTTTCAAATGCTACGTGCAGACTAATGACAATTTCTCGAATACATACAACATATAAACTTAAATACAGAGAAAACAGGTGATAACAGGTGGAAGGGATGAATTCATACTGAACAACTATATAGTAAATTAAGTAATTTTGAAAAGATTGAGAAGGGGGCTTGAGGTATGATCGATTTGGCTGTTCAAAAGGTTGCCAGAATATTTGTATTTATTAATTTGAAGTGATTCTAACAAATTAAGCTTCATTCCCTTGTTTGCGGTATTCAAAATTTCAAAATCGGAATTGAATGTATGATTTTCGTTAATCAAATGATTCGCATAATGAGAATCTGTCTTCTGATTATCAAAGCTACGTTTATGTTCCGAAATTCTTATTTGAAAACTTGTAAACGTTCTACCAATATAAAACTTATTACAACTACCACAGTTAATTTTATATACACCGGATTTTTTATTTTTGTTGTATTTAGATTTGTTATTTTTGATATGTTTTCCTAAGTTATTTTCAGTACGGTAAGCAATGTGGATGTTATACTTAAAAAGAAGAGATTTGAGTTTTTCACTGGACTTACCGATGTATGTAAGACTGTTATAGTTTATATTGTTTTTGACTAGGGGATAAACCAAACCAATCGCCTTTTTGAAGTTTTTTTTTAATATCATATTATCTATTATTTCAGGATTATAATTATTATTCACGGCTATTTGCTTGATTAAATTTTTCTCGGTGTTGAAATTGGTTCTAGAAAGAGGAATATTTACTAATCGATGTATCAAACTATTGAAAGCTGCCATTTTGTGTTGAAATGGATGCATGGAAGTATTATGTATAATACTATCTGTATGTGATGGTTTATGGAAAATTGAGAAACTATGTTTGTTGTCCAGTTTCATTATTTGAGATCTAAGAAACAGTGAAACAACAGATGATATCATCTACATATCTATACCAATAAATAAATTGACTACTGATCGGGTGACAATGAATTAGTTTTTCCAAATTATCCATGAATATTTCAGCCAACAAGGGACTAAGAGGATTTCCCATAATTAATCCTTCAGTGCTGCTATAAACTAGGTTATTAAAACAAAAATAATTTTGTTGGAGACATAATTCCAAAAGGGACAGGATATCGGATTTTATCAAAGGATTTACAAGATTGTTATCTAGGAATTTTTGTATTAGGGTACAAGGATCATTAGGTGGGATACTTGGAAAAAGGTTAACGACATCCCAAGACATCAATTTGGAATTACCTGGTAAATAGATATTTTCAATTTTACTGACTAAATCATAGAATATTATTAATTACTTCATTATTTCGATATTTATGTGTGAATCATTTTGAACAAATTTGAAGAAACTGTTAATTATATCAACTTGCCCATGTGCGTTTCTATTTAAAACAAAGTTTTGGTTCGAAAAAGAATTTAATCGTCGAAAATCTCCAGGAAAACAAACTTTTATTAAAATCAATACTTTGGGTGGTTTAAAATTTTAAGTAATCTATGTTTTAGACGACGTCGCACCACCTACGATAAATGTAATGCTGCTAGAATATACACTTGAACTGGGGGTGGACGATATACATCGATGTTTTAAAAACACTGATGTATAGTATCGATACATCGAATCAAACCGATGAATTGTTGATTCTTCAACATCGAGGTTTTTTTTCGATACATCGAACAAACAAACCTACATAAACTGATTTTTTTTGAAGATGCAATCTATCTCCACGGTAAATAACTGTTTTTTTTTGTCATTTTCTCATGTCTACACGTTTCATCTATTGGCACACGTGCGATCTTTCGTCCAATAAAGTTTGGAGATAAAGAGAAGAAGAAAGTTGGAGATTTTCTTTGCCGTGTTTGTATTTAAACTGAATAGTTTATAGCAATACTGTATCGAAAATCAAAGATTTAATGAAGATTAATTTGAGTCAAAATGAATATGTAAGTCCGACTCTGATAAGCCAGATAAAAGTGAGGAGTTTTTTCATTATGGGGTAAGAAGTATAAGCTAGTACATCGCAATTTTATATATGGTACATCCCAATTCGAAACATCGCTTACCTGATTAACTTTCAGTTCCAGTATTGCATAAAATCGCCTAGAATTATCTAACAATAGTGGGAGCATCAGTTCCATCCGAAGGGCTATTTTCGTTAGCGGCGCAGATAGACGCAAAAAAGAAATAGATTGAAGGGCAAAAATTAGGCAAACTTTCGTTTTTAGGAAGTATTATATTTTGTATTAATTTTGAAAATAATGTATTGGAGTATTTAAAGATATAATTATTTTATTGTAGTTTTTTTTTTCTCCAAAACATTTGTGTTAGCTCTTAAAATTTAAGTATAATTAAGCTTTTTCAATAAGTGTCATTTCATCCAAACACCTCAGGTATTTATTTAGTGCTAGAATGCTTCACTAATAGATGTTCCCCTCATTTTGAAGAGATAAGACATTGGTTGGTTCTGAGGAATATCGAAACTATCGAAACAATAGGTTGTGTTTTCGTTAAAAATATTTGTGTAGACTAAACCTATCGACTACCTGACAGTTTTATTTGAAATATCTCAACATTTTGAATGAAAATCCCTGTATGAAGGATTCATGAACCTCAAAATATAATATCCTGCTAGGGTGTGAAACGGAGAGATGAGGCATGGGACCATTTTAACACACTACAGAAATCTGTGTTTGCATGAAACATTTACACAGCCTGCCAACTTTGTATGGAAGTACACACTGGTATCTACCATGCTTGAGAGAGTTTTTGTTCAATACAAGGAGCTCACTTGAGTAGTTGACTAATAGATGTACCCCTCATTTTGAAGAGATAGGACATTGGTGTATCATCAAGAACATCGAAACTTGATAGTTTGGATGCATATATCCTTATGAGATTTCCATAATTTTTTATTTGTCAAAGGTGGACAGTTACATCTGAGTTGTTGTTTGCATATTGTAGGGGGTAAAATTCTCCAACTTCACTTTTTAGTTATTTGGAAAAATGCTTACATGGAATTTTTTGTTCCATTTCACATTTTTAATTATATATCTTCTCTCCTGGTTCAACATCAGTGCAACCTTCTGCTTTAGTGCAGGGAGGGAATTTAATGATAGTAGCAGCGGAGTTAGGTTATTTTTACATTTCTATTGAAATATTCACTTTTCTCTAGGAATCAAAATAATCCGGCATTTGCAGAAAAGCAACATTGGAAAAAAAAAAGATGAACAATTGGACAGAAAGTGTTACATTCACTACTACATGTAAGCATGCTAATTGAGTGACATGCCATATGGAGGCAGATCACCACAAGTTTTCATAATCAGTGAATAATATAACAGTTGAACTCTAGACTGAAAATAGGCAAACCCATACTTTTTCACCATTCAAAATGATATGTTTGAAGTCATAATATAAAAAGACCTTAAGTTTCCATATTATTTTCTAAAGTTCAGTAATAATGTAAATCTAATGTAAAATTAAATTTAAAGAACTAAATTTTTGAGTTTTGTATAATTGATAACATAATATCTATACCAATTTTAATTGTGTTATCAATTGCTTGTTTAAAGATATATTTAAATTCTATAAAAGCTAATTATAATTAATATGGATATTTACCTTGAGATAATGATACAAATAGAATTAGACCTAACATTGGAGAAAACTAAAACATGGTATACTTACACTCTCGCAGAAAAAAATTTTAAGATGAGAAAGTGGCATCTCCTTCCTTAATACACTGACATGTAAATTGCTTATGTCATTGAAAGCATGAATAACAGTCAATCTCAGCTCACAGCTAGGATGATTTTCTCTAAAATCTTGCCATGCTCCATTAGAGGTTGCTGGATGCTTAGACCTCACACTATGAAGATGAACTACCAATCTTTTCAAATTTACAGCACTTTCCAAATTGTTCAGGAAATCATCACAAAGTTCATCATAATCTATACTAAGAATCTGTGAAAATCAATGCAAAATAATTAGAGCACAATTTATTGTAATTGTTTTTAGAAATCTTATATAGATAACTTTCTCACCTCTAAGCCAGAAAATGGTTTTATAAGAGATGGTCTTAAAGAAAAATTTTTGCATTTTCCAGGCTCATCCTTGACAGATGCTAGTCCAAGTGCTGTTACTCTTGAGGAATGTTTTCTACTTATCACTTCTAAGAAATGTTCAACTTCATTAGACAAGTCTTCAATGCATCCAATACTAAATCTATGCAACTTAGGAAGGCATGCTGTTATTGATTTTACTATCTTAACATTGTCACTTTCCTCACTGAAATATACATAAAATTATAAATTGTAATTACTCTTGAAGTCAAAGTGATAAGTACCTATCATTTAATTTCATTGGAGGGATTTCAAATCTACAATGTGAAGGTTCAATGATCAGTGACTTGAGGTTTGGATTATTTGCTAATATTTGTATGAGTGATACAAATTCTTCCATACATTCTGTAGACAGTGTATTCAACTTAATAGTGGCAAAAGACACAATTTTCGCAAAAGCAGCAATAAAATATCTTGCCTTATTGATAGTATGAGGTTCAATGGTAAAAGTAACACATTTCCACCATCTAGAAAAGAATATTCATACCAATTTTGATGAAGACTTTACCTGCAGAAGGTTACTTACCTGCGGTGATATACATTACGCCTCCAGTGTTTGCATACAGAAGACGCACTAGTTCTATCATTAAAATTCAAATTGTCAAAAATTTCATGTATAATGATATCTGGAAGATGTGACCAATTTACTAACGGGGCATATAATGGTGATTGCTCTGCATAAGATGTTTTTGATCTTTTTGCACTGGAACACTCCCCAAACACACTAGAAGATTCATTGCACATACCTTGAAAAGAAAGTATGTTATGGCCAAAATATA
Organism: Henosepilachna vigintioctopunctata; assembly: GCA_030704895.1. Classification (NCBI taxonomy): domain Eukaryota; kingdom Metazoa; phylum Arthropoda; class Insecta; order Coleoptera; family Coccinellidae; genus Henosepilachna; species Henosepilachna vigintioctopunctata. The sequence goes on along the minus strand of JARQZJ010000150.1, from coordinate 18,753 downwards.
AAAAATATGATAAACACCTGGTAACAGACGTTTCATTGTTATCATACATTAATAGATTATATTTTACTGAAAACAAATAATTTCTGGTATCACAAATTAAAATTTTATTATTAGAGTAAAAATTAAAGTATGTCAATTTGCTGCAATGATTTCAACCAGATTTCTGGATGACAAGAGACAAATGAAAGTATTGAAGGATGTTTGTGAAATACAGTAAAAAAAAGGCCAATTCACTTACCCTAATTATTATATATTTTTCATGTACTTACTTGGATCATGCTTAAAGTAATCGTTCAACATCAATAACAGTGGCAATTCAAATAAATTTTGAAATATAAAATTATTCTATTCAAACATCAAGCATTCAAGATAGGAACTAAATTTTCGATTAACTTTTCCTTTCGTTCTTGTCCTTGTTTTATGCACTCCACTATTTCACTTTCTTTTTTACTCTCTGTATACCACAGAACAATGAACATACTTTTTAAGGTATGTTCTGTGCTGTATACCCCACACCATACTGCATTAAATGACACTGTATAATAAAAAAGTACATGGGATCACAGTATCTAAAAAAATTTTGTGCTCTGAAATTTGACAGTTTTAATTATATAGGACAATAATCATCTAATATCCTTAATATAAGTAAATTAGACGACTATTTTTCATTATTTTATATACTTATATATCATATATAAATTTATGCAGTACAATAAATTTTCTATGGATACGGCATTTTTTCGAACTTTCATTAAAAATAACTTTCATACTGGAGCCAATGCAAGTAACATTCGGACAATAGATTTTTATATAGGTGCTTTAAGCTTCTCCTATCGACTGCCTACGTCTGACATCATATTGACTCGAAACAAATGAGTTTATTACTGTAAAATTCCATAAAAATATGTTAATTTAGTGTTTTCTCATTTTTGGTGATAGAAAGAGAACTTCAATTTGTATATTTTGTTTAATCAACTCACTAACTCTACCCAGAGTTAGTAAGTAGAGTTAGGCTGTGAATCAGCATACCTTTTGAGCAAATCACATATATTTCCACCAAATGTGAATTAAATTAATTAAATGATTCGGCTTGAAAACTTTTCGTTTAAAACACAGGTTCCAAAACAAAATATATAAAGGAGAACTCTTATTGTATAGCCGAAAGATAAGATAAGATAACACTGAATATTTTTTGTGGGACTTTACCGTTGAACGCTTTTTTGTTTCGAGTAAATTTTTTGAACCGTCCCCTTTTGTGACGTAGGGTGTTCATTAATACAAATGTTACTACAAAAATAATTGATTTTGATCGAATAGTTTAATTGTAGCGAATTAAGCGTTTTCTTATTTACTGCGAGGTGACTGAAGTGGAAGCAAGGCTGAACTGGTTTTTATTCAATATTGGAAGCTCTTTATTAGGCGATTGAAGGTCCGATAGTCAGAGGCCCGTATAGACAACAATGTGTTAGTATAATAACGTATAACCCTTTATAAATAGTTTTACAGAACGTCGTAGGAAAAATAATACTAAAAATTGTTTAAATATTAGTGTTTTAACGCCAAAATTAACTTCACTGAATTATATAAGAAAAGTAATTTCAAATATCTCAAAGATAATCCCCTAATAAAATTTAAACGTTTTAATAGGAACTAATAAAACTAATCTACTTTTGGGTTCCTAAAGTATGTCAACAATGCAAATAGTTTTTTCCAAATATTAAATATATGGTTGAAAATTATTCTCGTTAGTTAATTTTATCGCCAAATAAGGTCACAAGATTTGCAAAAGAACGTCAGCGAGATATCTGATTAGTTCAGAAAAATATATTATAAACATTAACCTTATAGAAAGGAAAAAGAAAGGATTTACTAAAGGTGATCAAAATCATGTCGGCACAATTAATAGAAAAGTTACTTCACAATAAAAAGGACTTTAGATCTCTCATGTGGATTATGAGAAATTCGCCGTTTAAAAATGTGAGATGTATTCGAAAAAATATCTGACTTAAAACTCACAAATGATATATTACAGAAATCACAATAGCAAACAAAAGATATGCTCTTTGAATGGATAATCACAGAAAATAGGACTGAAAATAAAGTTAAACTTTTGAGAACAAAGTTGAGAGACATGTGAAAAATACAGAAATACTGATACAACACAGAAGAGGCTATATAATTTTTTTACATCGGAAGTAAGGTAGTTGCACATCAAAGATTCAACAAGTATAATACAAGAAGAATAGCTCGGGCACAAAAATTATTTGGAATGTAATAAAAATATGGAATTCCTGAAATAAGACCTTAAAAACGGTCACACTAATATGCGACTACTATATGAAGCGGATATATGGGTGTTAAATGATGCAACGTAAGGTTACAAGTATTTCATCAACAAATGCCTCATAAGAGTAGACCACATATTTTGGCCCAATACACAAATAACTGAGAGCCTGCGTGATATATCTCATAAGATAAACATGGGAATATAAAAGAGAGGAAATGGAAAAGATAGAATAAATACTGTGGAAATCGGGCGCAAACTTGTTCAGATAAGCTGAACAAGTTTGTTTAACAAGTTTCCTGCCGTAACATAGCAATGCAGTTTTGCGACAAGAAAGAGTTGAAGTATAAATACATATTTCAATAGTAATACTATATTCTATCTACACCAATATTCATAGTAGGTTTATAATTTATGGAATCTAATAGTACTTGTTTCAATCCGATTGAGAGCTCTTTATTCTGGAAAAATGGCGCTCTCATATCTAAACAATATGTAAACTGTCATGTATTTAATCTTTCAACAATGGATATATGATGATATACACTGCATCTTTAAATGCAATAAGGATGAGTGTTTTGTAGAGGTATGGCATCTACTCCATTATCGCTGTTACAAATGACAATCAAACCGACATAAACGATAAAACTTCAATTCCATCTTTTAATTACATTACAAACTCCTGACGTGTTTCGCTAACACAGCAGTTTTTTCGAAGTATATATACAAACCATCACCATACATCTTCAATTTTAATTGCACAGATGAGTGCGACTGGATAATTATAATTATCCAATTATAATAACTATATACATACTAATAATTATTAGTATGTATATAGACATATTGGAGATAAATCATTTTTTAAAGGACTAATGAATACCGACGCAGTATTCACCGTTGTAAACAATAATTTCCTTTGAACTGAGACGAAATATTCTAAAAAATTTAATTTAAGACTTGCTGCACATATATCTGAGTAAATTTAGCATAGCATATATTTTAATTCTCTGGTCATTAATATCTGTGGTTGATTTGACGCAGCCCGCTACAGTTACAAAGCAGTTTTGAGGTTCCGATTGAATTTATGAGCTTGCAATAGCATTAGAATTTTATTCTATTAAAAATGGATTGCCTTATTGGAATAAGATGTCGGGATTTTGTCATGTTGGCGGCTGATATGACAAATGCTCACAGCATAATGGTTATGAAAAGGGGTAAAACTTAATTTTGGATTATATTTGTAAATTGAAGTTATACCTTACTCTTTTTTCTAGATGAAAATAAATTATTCAAGTTATCTAATAGACTAGTAATGGCTGTATCCGGAGAACAAGGAGACTGCATTCAATTTGCGGAATACATTGCAAAGAATGTTCAGTTGTATAAAATGAGAAATACTTATGAACTGAGTCCAAAGGAAGCTGCTAACTTCACTCGTAAAACACTTGCGGAAACCCTACGCTCAAGGGTAAACTAAATGTACTTTAGTACATTTTTTTTAGTATTATATTTTTAGTACATTTAGTATAAATTTATGATGTTAATATCTAATTTTAATTTCATGTGAATATTAGAGCCCCTATCATGTTAACTTATTGATGGGTGGATTTGATGAAAAATGTGGATCGCAACTATTCTACATGGATTATTTGGCTTCTTCAGCTACCTTAGACTATGCTGCTCATGGATATGGTGGCTATTTCTCTATAGCAATTTTGGACAGAAATTATAGGGAGGATATGTCAAAAGAAGAGGCATATGACCTTATGAAAAAATGTGTGGAAGAAGTACGAAGAAGATTGATTATTAATTTGCCAAACTTCAAAATACAAATAATTGATAAAAATGGAATTCAAGATTTACCTAATATAACTGTAAATTGAACTATAACTTTCAATTTTAATTTTTATTATCAATAAAGTAAGTTTTCATTATAATATTAATATTGGAGAATATAAAATTTACACAGTCCTTGATTCATCATGGTTTTAGCATATTGAAATAAAAAATTTAAGATTTTATAAATTTATGGAAGCAACTTCAATTTGCACATTATAAGGATTACTTTTTATGATTAAATAAAATTATTCTTTTTTGTTTTGAAATTTATTGTAGTAAGTTTTGATTTCACATAATTCTGAATGTGAGGGTTTTATAATTCTTAAAATGATGAAAAGAAATAACTTTTTCATGATTTTGTGCAAGTTATTTGAGTATAACCTGATAAATATTTTGATATAATTTTTTCATATAAAATTTCTACGTATTCATTGTTTTTTTGTTGCGAAAGTCAACAGCTTACATACATATAATTGATAAGAATATTTGAAGGGTTCGATCAATTTTTATTGCATCCAATCTTCATATATTGGTAAATGAATTTCTCAATATTCCATAAGTTATTCATACATGATTTTTATGAATGAACTGAATTTTCACATGAATTGATTAAAAACTACTGGTTAATTAGTTAAACAAATAAATTGAAACATGTTTTTTAGCGAAAATAAATATTTTTAAGAAGCTAAATATACAATAAATTACATGTTAAGGCTTATTCGGTGACAGTAACAATTGATGGCAATCCTGCATTTAAACTTATAACACGAAATATGATGCCCAAGAGGAACATACAGATTGAAATCGCAATGATAACGATTGTTTATTGGAATTTCAAGATTCACCGAATCTACGGAGTCTACTCGGAAGGGTCCACATGTGTAATGTAATCATAAGATTCACGATATTTGATTATGGAACGTTTTGAAATGGCCAACTGCTTCGATATAAGAATTAGTTGATTACATTGCTTTCATAGTTTGCTGTATGTATATGTTGATATAAATACAGTTTTCTAGTGAAATCAGATTTCGTAATTATGTCTATACAAACTTTGAATTTGAAAGTAACGAGCTGACCCATGTTTCAAAGTTAAAATATTTACTAAATATGTTAAGGGGAATTGCTGTCATTTCATTATGCGTTCAATTGTTGTCATTTCATTAGCGTCAATTGAACAAATCGATAATTTTTTACTCTTATTTAAACTTTCATGGAATGTTTGAATTATCGGAGTAATTTCATGACCTCAATTTTTCTAAAACAATTTCATGGTAATTCAAACATTCATGAATAGATTGTTTGTCTGAATCATTCTTGTGCTCTGATAAAGATGTGAGCAGCTTGATTTTCTGGGTGCTATCTTTAACAATGATATAATCGGCATAGTCTAAAATTCTTACTTTTTTATTGTATTTGTAATATAATTGTCATTTATGAAGTGTGTTGGACCCAAAATCCTACCTTGTGGTACTCAGCATCAATGAAGGTGGGCCTAGACAGCACTTCAGAATCATATTTTATTAATACTCGTAGAGTTCTAGAAGCCTGGTACAAGTTGATCCATTCAAGTGAATTAATTTTTATTCCATACTGTTCCATTTGATGATATATACTTATGAAAGAGGCCATCGAAAGCCTTTGAGAGGTCAATCAGAAGATTAAGTATGATTTTTGAACGTTAAAAAGATGCGAGTATTCCCTCAATTAAATCAACTGTTTGAGTGGATCTGCCTATTATGTGTTATCGGTATATATATATATATATATATATATATATATATATATATATATATATATATATATATATATATACAATTTTTGATTTCTTTCTTTATTTCTTAGACTTATAAATATACATATATATTTTATTGAATGGAGTTCTTGGGTTATTAACTTTTTTTATCTTTGGGTTATTGGGTTAGTAACTGTTGGTAACTCTATATTTTATTTACATATAGTTTTAACGTTTCGACAAACCAATGTTATCTTCTTCAGAAAAAATTTTTTCGTTATAACAGCTAAAATTATAATTAAACATGTAAATACAGTGTTTAAAATTGACAATAACATTAAATTTACATCTTCTCTGCACATCATAGTGTTATTTTAAAATTACATACAATACCATAATAAATATCACAGTCACAAAATGAACGTTTTAAATCAAACTGAATCGTCAGGTAGGTACGGTGAATTAAAAATACTATCAATAAGCGATTTTTAACAGATTATTTATTTTGTCAAACTGCATCGAAGTGTCCGTGTGAAGCTGGTGTACTCAAGTAACGTGGAGATATTTTAACTGTCATGGTAAAATGTTGGCGTAGAATTTTCTTATCAGGTCCGTATCTGCTCTCGTGTTTACAGCATTTTCAGCTCTCTTTTGGATCTTTCGATCATTTCCAAAATTTCACGTTTTTTGGTATTACATTCATTCCCAAGTATTCTTGTCTTATCATAATCAAATTGGTGGCGAGTCTCGTTTATGTGGTTTACGCCACATAATGTGTCTACGCCAACATTTTACCACGACAGATAAAATATCTCCACGTTACTTGAGTTCACCAGCTTCAGACGGACACTTCGATGCAGTTTGACAAAAAATAAATAATCTGTTAAAAATCGCTTATTGATATTATATTTAATTAACCGTTACCTACCTGACGATTCAGTTTGATTTAAAACGTTCATTTTGTGACTGTGATATTTATTATCGTATTGTATGTAATTTTAAAAGAATGTAACACTATGATGTGCAGAGAAGAGGTAAATTTAATGTTGTTGTCAATTTTAAATACTGTATTTACATGTTTAGCTGTTAGAAGGAAAACAATTTTTCTGAAGAAGACAACATTGGTTTGCCGAAACGTTAAAACTATATGTTAATAAAATATAGAGTTACCAACAGTTACTAATACACTTAATAACCCAAGAACTCCATTCAATGATCTAATTATAATATATATATATATATAATTCAATATATATATATATATATATATATATATATATATATATATATATATATATATATATATAGACTTACCAAGTGTCACCAAAAGAAAAACATACAAACATTTAATTCAGTATAAGCCATGTGTTGTAAATAATATAAAATTGTCAAGGGGAAGAAAAACAACTTATTGGAGATTAAAAATCCTTTTCTCAAATAATTTCGCATTTAATAGAAAATATTCTGAAAAAATAAAATGATCAAATCTGGGATAAATATATAAAACATACATAATATATTAAAGTACATCAAATTTACAACCTAATGTAAACAACAATTCAATTTCAACCAACAACTGCATTTGTGCTTGTAAAAATAAAGTAAAATAGGCTTCTTATTATGGAATAACATTGAATGGTGACAAAAAATAATGGAATCACTTAACTTTTTTTGGATCATTTGGTTTTGTTTGTTTTTCATCCTTCTCTGCTTTAGGTTCCTCTGGGCTATCTTCATATCTGAAAAATTTTTTTTTCACTAATCAACAATATAATTTTAAGATATAAGAAAGCAAATACAATTAGGAAATTTGTACAAATATTGAAATTTTAACATTAATGTATAATATTAGTAGTATTTCAATAATTAACAATACAATTTCAAGATAAAATTGTTGCAAATTATGTTGATTTGGAAATGTTTTTTGATATTAAATATACACGTCTCAGTTAGATGCATAGAGAAATATATACAAAATATTGAAAAATCATGAGTAATACAAATTTTTTCATATTACGTCAAATTATCATTATATTTTTATTTTTGTAGTTTATTAGTTCTATTATTTTTTCTATAGTTCTTCCTAGAAATAGCAATTCTAAATTTTGCAAGTCTTGTTCTAAAAATGTAACAATAAGCAGATAAAACTCACACTATTCTAAAAATATTTGCTTATAGTATATATAAGGTAATATATACACTATATAGTATCTTCATAACTATATAGTGTTTGGGTTAGTTGAAAGAAGGTTGTATTTTAACCTCTTTGCATTCAGCTGCTCCTTATGTGTTCATCTGCTTTCTAATTGACACCAGCATAAGGTATTTGAACCTTAAGCAGGTGCCAATTCTTCTAAAATATTTTTTTTAGTGAAGTATTTTGATCCTGTCTGGAACCTAATCCACATACACAGTAGCCACAGTTTAGGTATAGTACCTTAATAATCTGTAATTGTCAAGCAATTTTTCATTTAATGCTCGATTTCTTCTTTTAAATATACTAACTACAATACCTTTTAATCGGTGGTTGTTTCTTCATTTTAGGTTTCAATCTGCATATATGTTTTTATACTTTCATAATTCTTGATTACTGTTAAAAAATTATGTTTTCGCATTGCTTACAATGCAGCAGCCTTATTAGACCTCTTAATGATCTTCAAACATGGGTTACATTCAATACAAAAACACTATGCACAAATGAATATTTTGTGTTAACATTGAATAATTTTTACTCTATTAATTATATTATTTGTGGTGATCACAATAAAATTCTTGCAAATAAATTTCCAGTGAAGTATCAAATTCCATGTGCTTCTTTTCCAAGGTTTAAAAATTATAATGCTTAAATTTTCACATATAAAATTCATGAAAATATCTTACTTGAACAAAGTTTTGAGATCTCCTTTAATGAGAGCAAGTGACAGGGGTGTTCCAAGACAAGCAGGCACAAGATATAAAAGAGCAGGTTGAGCATGTTTGAAAATGTGCATCACAAATATTGTCGCCATCAGTCCAACAAAATATGCAAAGCAGGTTGCATGGAAGTACGTCTTAGTCTTTCGTTTCAGGCTATGATCGAATCTCAAGAGGAGGGCGATGAAAATACCTGGTATAACAATATCTCCTAGACCTAGCATGGCAAAATTGTTGGCAGCAAAACCATTGGATAAAAGGTCTTGAGGAAACACAACTACAAACAAATTGAATCAATTAATAATAATTTTTATTCACATTCAATAAACAAATATATACAAGAAAAAAGTATATATACATATAAAATTCTGAGTTTTATGCAAAAAGGAGCTGAAAACAATTAAAAAAAGTTCAACTTGAGCACACAGAAACAAAAACTAATTAATATTCTCATCACAAGTAATATGTTACTTTTTGAACTCCCCACACACAAAAAGATTACATTTAAACTTCTAAATGGTGACTTTAGCTTCTTGAAGTCGATTAAGTAATGTAACTAGTATATTGACATTAAAAAAAAATTAAAAATATCTTGGAGGTCATTAACATGGCCTGATTATTACAAAAAGTTTAATATATTCAATTAAAATTCAGTTGAAAAGCAAATTGTCTCTATTGATAACCACCTTGGAAACAAGTATCATTTTTCATTCAAACTTCGATAAATTTTATACCTTATTACTCACAATAACCAAATCACAATGAACTGAATATTTAAGAATTCTTATAAATAACAAATTTATTAAGAATTAATTACACAGGCCAACGATGAAAATCCTTTTTCAATAATTTTTTCTAATCCTTACGTTATTTGATGTGCTGATTGTGAAAATAATAATAAAAAAGTTTTATCACCCACCGATTTCCCAACTTTTCCATATTGAATAAAGTTTAAAAAAAATTCAAAATATAGGCAAACTAGCTTTAATCATTTAAATACATTAAGTTGACAACATATTCTAGTGTTATGAGGTTGGCAATAAAATTAAATGATATTTGGTGGGTAGTTTAATCAACTGCACAGCTGTTTATGTTCTTTCAATTGACATATCCTCTCATTGCAGTGTTTAAACTAAGTGATTTTTGTTTATACTCTAATATGGCTAATGGTTGTTGTAAAAATTCTCCCAATGCTTTTTGTTACATATGTGGTGACTTTGTAATTAAAAAACATTAAGGAATATTACTGATTTTGTAAAAAAAAGTATATTTCGCATATTTTGGTGTAGAAATCAGTAATCAAGAAAAATGTTGGTTTTGAAAAACAATCGTTTCTATTGATGACGTTTTACAGTCCAGTACCGAATCAAATGAAAGTGAAGCATGTGATGATGAGTTTCAATGTTCTCCAGAAAATTTAAAACCACAATTGATTTAGTGTGGTATTTGGGTTTGATTAAGGAAAAGGTAGTACTGCTTGGTTCTAGACTCAAAGAAAAACATTTATTGGAATCTGAAACATCCATTTACCACTTTATAACGAGAGATGCACAGTTTACTCAATTTTTAAAGCACGAAGAGGATTTGGTTTATTGTTATGATATTGATAGACTAATGAATGAATTTGGTATCAAGTACAAGAAGGAAGATTGGACACTTTTTATAGACCCATCAAAAACAAGTTTGTAAGCTGTACTATTACATAATGGAAATACTTACGCTTCTTAGCCTGTTGCTCATTCAGTTCATACGAAGGAAACTTACGAAAACCTCAATAAAATTTTGAGCAAATTAACTATACAGTGGTCAACAGAACACATAAAATTGGGCTTGATGAAACAATTTGTGAAAGCCTTGCCCAAAGATGGTCGTTGTTTTAAATATTTTTGTAAACCATTTCCTCATTTATCGGAAGCTAAACTGAAAGAAGGAATTTTCGCTGGGCCTGCCTGATATTCGTAAATTGATGTTCGATTCAAATTTCGAAACAACAATGAGTACAAAGGAAGAAGAAGCTTGTATATCATTTAAAGAACTTGTGACTAAGTTTTTGGGTAATGTGAAAGCTCCTAATTATGAAATTATCGTATCTAATAGGATTGACAAATTAAAAAATCTTGGTTGTCTGATGAACCATAAAATCCACTTCTTGCTTAACCATCTTGATTTTTTGCCTGAAAACTTTGGCGATGTGAGTGAAGGGCAAGGGGAACGGTTTCATCAGGACATAGAAGCGATGGAGAAACGATACCAGGGACGGTGAAATGTCAATATGATGGGTGCTTACAGTTGGTCTCTTTACAGAGAACAACAAAATGTATGACATCGGAGAAAAAACTATGCAAGAAATTTTACAGAGAAAAGGGAGAAAAAATACAAAAAAATAAACATATAATATTCGCATCTTAATAATTCAATATTATTCTAAGTAAAAATTGTAATTTAATGAAAAAAAGCTTGATTTTTAATTTTTATATATCAAATTTCCCTTTTTTTTAAATATATAATGGACGTCGTATTGTGAAAAAATTGTGGGTGATAAAAAAGAATACAACGAAATACAGTTTCCTCACCCAAAAATACATAAGATTTAGGTAAATTGGTGTATTTAAAAAGTTTTTACGAAAATTTTTTTCGTTGGCCTGTGTTATTTTTTCAGAATTCTTATAAATAAAAAATTTCTAAGTAAAAACGTGAAATTTACTTTTCTCAAAAATTTTGGATTATAAACTGTTAAAATTCAAGGGATTTTTGGAGCATTTTGCATGAAATTTTTTATTTCTTTAGATAAAATATTCAAATATTGAAATCAATATTATTTTGATAGAATTACCTAGTCAAAAATGAATAGCCTCACAATGATTGGACAACATATCAAAATTAATAGCAAGTGTTTCAAATATTCTAATATTTGATTCATATTATGACTATTCAGATACAAACTCCCATAGGCTTCATCTTCTTCTCATCAAAGTACCTTTTTTAAAATTGTAAAAATAGAATACTAAAAGTAATTCTTGATAATATTATAAATATAGTTTGTTAACAGTGCATCTTGAAAGATAACAGGAAAAAAACTTTTTTCTAACAATATTACTTTTTCTGAAACAAATTTACTTACGTTTAATAGGTGCTTCAAAACTCTTTGCAACTGTTACCATTACATCAGTTCCAAATACCCAAAAAATGTCATAGAAGAATAATCCACACAATAATATGCAACCAGTTGCTACATTATTCAGATGAAGAAGCTCTACAGCATTTACGGAAAATGCTAGTCCAAAAAGATTGTTGGCAACCCAGTGTTTTTGAAGTAAGTACCAGGCTCCCACTAAGGAACAGGCTGATAAAGATACTACATCATAAGAGCTAAACCTATAATTAATTAAGTATTGTGTCCCGTCACCTTCTCCTTGTTTGAACATGATGTGGTATGGAATGTTAGGAATAGCAGCAGGAACTAATTTACTTACTACTGGACTGAAAACAAATAGTTATTGAACATTCTGCTCCAACTAACGTTACTGGTCAACAAAATCAAAGTTTTATTGAATAATTACCTCAATAGGTGAGTTAAAGCAAGAACGCCTAGGAAAAAAAAGTACCCTGTGAGAAGCAAATTTATATACTCCTTTGAGAATAATTTGAATATGATGTAGAGTACAAATAGTGCACATGAAGCCATAATAGGAAACATAGCAGCATCTTTCTTGGTCATCTTTTCAGGTTTCTGCGAAGAAAAGCTTGATGTAATTACAACTTACACCGAACATATGGATATTTACCTGCTCCTTATGGTAATTGACGGAACGATAAGAACCAAAGAAAATCGGCAAAATTGCCATTATAACTAAACTTCCATATGCCACTGCCATGCCTTCAGGTGTGCTCGGAGTTTTTCCAGTTGAATTTGTTGCATTTTCAGTTATATTTTCACTTGCCTGAGCAACGATTACATTTAACAAGTCTGCCATGTTTTGAAATTGAAAAGTGTATACCTCCGCAGCAAGAGGTATTGAAGAGTGACGTGTAGATATGGGTTATGTACGACTAAAGATTTTGACATTATGGTGACATTCCAAACTTACTGCCGAGTTAAGAATCATGAGCGTACGCATTTAATAGTGGTCATATTTATTAAAATTCAGATTGAACACAAAAATAATATAGAATTCGCAGTTTGTCCTCGAAATATTGACACAGAACTATTGCTCTTAATGAAACAATGAAATAAAAGATGAAACTATTTATTAAAATTTTACAAAATATTGATAATTTGTTTTTTTTTCAGAAAGAAAAACAGGTGTTTTTCTTTCGAATTGCGAGATTTCTCTTTTATTTCTTATCATTATGGAGTTGGATGATGAAAATATTATATTTATTCCCAAGAAGAAATATTCCCAAGGAACGTTTCTTCTTACTTGTGGACTGAAATGAAATTCTCAAATGAAGTCGAAGAAGAATGCTATAGCATCGGCGTTGTATTATACTTTGAAAAACTTTGATTTTGATCTGAGTATAACAATAGTATGTTCGTTTGCTGATGCAACCGTCCATTGCTTTGTGATCCGATGTTGATGCAAAAATCCGATGATTTTTGTCCGTGACAACCATGGTTTTGTGACGGACAAAATAAAAATACAATTACTATGGGGATTACATTTTTTCATAGCTTCTTGAAGAGTCATAATAAGCATCATAATAAGAAAGTTGAGTCGATTCTTCCCATGTGAAGTTGGTCATGCCCTCCTTATACAGAAATTATGCAACAAATTTGGATTCTCTGATAGCCTCACCAACCTTGTTCATTCTTACCTAATTGACCGACGTCAATTCGTACATGTGGAGGGTATACAGTCGTAATCTTAGGCCACTCTTATTTATTCTGTTCGTAAATGATCTGATGGATAATATTGACTCTACACATTTGATTTTCGCGGACGATTTGAAACTATATCATGAAATAAGATCACAGGACACCTGTATTCATCTTCAGCTGGACCATGTTGCCACTTGGTGTAAAGATATTTATTTGAGTTTGAATGTGTCAAAATTTAATGTTGTCTCTTTCACAAGGAAAAAAGATCGAATTGAGTGTGATTTTAGTGTCGGTGATCAGGTTCTTTCTCGTTCTGATAAGGTGAGAGATCTTGGTATAATCTTCGATCAGAAGCTTTCCTTTTTCCGCCCATCATACAACTTATTTAATCTGCCTCGAAAATATATGGATTCGTTATACGCAATGGCAAATATTTCAATAATTCCCCAACATTCATAGGAGTATTTAATGCCCTAATCCGCGGCAATCTAACCGAGGCCATTCAGAGAAGGTTCTTGAAATTCACTTCTCATTCAATTAGTTCGGAGGGAGGATAAAGTTTATACAGAGAGAGGAGTCAATCATAACGAATTATTTAGTCGATTTAGTTTAATCCCGTTGCAGGACAGGAGAGAAACTTTATCACTCAAAGTTTTGTACAAATTACTGCACAACTGTATTGGTTGTCCTCCTCTGTTGTCCGCTTCTAAATTTCGTGTTCCTAGGCAAAATTCTCGTACTACAGAAGTATTCCACTTAGAAACTCCAAGAACCACCTCGCTAATACAATCACCCATTTGGTTTATGGAGTCTACATTCAATAAAGTTGCTAATAATTGTGACATTCACTTTGACGCCATAGAAATTTTTATTGAAATTGACTAAAATGAATTGATTCAGATTGAGTTCTTAGTAATATTTCATTAAATTTTATTATTTAGTTACTATTGTAGTTTTTTTGATTAGATTGAACTCTTTGTTATATTTCTTTCATTTTATTTATTTAGTTATTATTCAACCTTATGTTATTATTTTCGATAATTGGGTATTATATCTGTTGAGAATAAAGAACGTATTATGACCGGCAATGGGATATGTATGAATAACGCGGTCTAGACCACGTTATTCAAGTCTTTGTATTAATCCTTATCCAAATAAATAATTTATTATTTAAGACTGTTTCATTACTTGAAGATTACTTTTTACTTTATAAGTAATAAAGATACTACGAGTTTAAAAATGTCAATCTAAACAAAATCGTACAAATTTTATAAACTCGAAATTTTTTTATAGAAGTATGGATGTTTGACTGTTTAACACAAAATTCCTTTGTTTACTGATTGCTTCATATCTCGATATATTACCTACATCATAGACTGTTCAATTTTACTGTATATAATTTGGATGAATGGTTAAAGAGATAATACGACCTGCGACAGTGTCATAAGCTATAGAACGATACTTCTATTAGAGACAATTTTTTTATTGCTTTATCACTAAGGAAATTTAATCTGTTATAGTTTTAGATAAATTCGTTTTTAATGGTATGTCAATTTTATTAATGTTCGGTCTGAAACTTTACTGCTATTCAATAATAATGATCTATATAAAATTATATAGACCTATACACTACTAGACCTATATTATACGTATATACAAGACGAAGCTAGAAGACATGTTTTTTTAAATTTTACCTCTCTCTGATGAGAGCGGTAAAGTAAAAAACATATACTTGCTGAAGAAACCTCCCGGCGTAGTAGGTGAAATACTGTTTTGAGTGGAAATTGGAGATGGAATTGAAGTGATGACTCATCATAAACAGTCGCGACAGGGTGAGAGCAATAAAAAATTTTTCTTCGAATTATGTCTAAATATTGAAAACAAACACGTGTTATTGATACCAATGTTAGATTGTATTCATTTCATTGTGATAATTAAAATCATCAATTCAGTTCAGCTAAAAGTTCACTTCATTCGTTGACTGTGAATTGTTGGCCGTTACGAAGTTCGCCGAGCCAGGATAATGCAATGGACAACATACCTATTCGTATTTTAAAAACTATTATAAAATTTTAAATATTCCAAATACATTATATATTATAAGGAGAAGTGGACATCATGTTTATTTGTAAGTTTGGTATAATTTTTGCATATTTTACATTAATTGTTTCCTACCCTTAGCATTTGAAAACCGAACTATCAATTCACTTTCATCCATGTATGATGCTACTTTATATTCTACTGATAAAATTGATGAACTATGTAGCCTTTGTTCACTGGTTGTAGTTCTCATGCAATATTTTATCATTTTCAATTTATTAAAAAATCGTTCCAATGAAGCAACTGTTACAGAAATAGTAAGAAATTTAGTATTTTATATAATATACAAACTGTACCCTATATTCTTTACAAATATCTGCTGTATCTATTGCCATGTTTGTAGAGAGTTTATTTTTTCAAATTCAAATACTTGGATTTGATTCACACATTTATTGCTTATAACCTGACGTTTTTCGTCGAGTTGCCGAGATCTTCACATGCTAACAGAATATGATTAAAAAATCGATGACGAAATAAATAACGTGAAGAAGAGTGTCACGTTATGCCTTCTTCGAAATGTACAAAATTCAAAACACACATTTTCCTCACAAAATCTTTGATATCAATATTTATAACTGGAAATTATAGTTTCACAACTTTCATGGACAATGTAAAAAAAAAAACAAAAACATAGGTCAACGAAAGTAAATGCTGCTCTTCCATAACATTTAAAAAAATTTTTAGTTAACTATACACAGTTGAATAATAAACTTCATGAATCCTCGTAGTTTAAAATTAATGTCACAAAGTCTTTTTCAGTTAGTTTAATATCTCGGGATCTTAATTGCTTGAAAATTGTTTTGGGGCAATACGCAAATTGCAAAAGTTGAAAGATGTTTTATCCAATTTATTTTAAACCTTTTTCAACAAGTGATTAGCGAATCATAAATCAACATTATAATATATAATGCTTAGTCTCATATAATATTTAATTTTTTCTTAGAATGTGAACATCTCGTACATATGGAACAAAATTCTGATTCTTTCAGACAAAAACCCAAAACTTCAATATATTCTACAAATGTTGCAAGCTCATAAAAAGGAATTATATTTACTTCTTGATAATGCTTTAGTAGGTGAAAACAAATTTCGAGTGTATTAAACAATTTTGTCAACTATTGTTGACAATTGTCTTAACTGATTTGTATATTAAATTATACAATACAGTTAACAACTGCCACAATTCACTCAATTGGTGATCGACACTATCTTGCAAAACTTGGAAAATATTTGATGGCTGTATCACAGTTATAGAAATAAACTTTATGTAATTCATTTACGGGACATCATACCAACAAAATAGATGCTAAAAACACGCAAATATTTCCTTTATAGAGTGAAAATTTCATTTAAGAAGGTTGAAATTGAAAATTAATAATCATAAAAGATGAAAATTGCTTTCTCAATATTCTGAAAAATCAATTTACCTTTATTAATTAAGCTTTTCATATTTACAACACATACATTTTTCTTTATTTGATCAACAATGATTTGGAAATTATTTCTGCTAATATAGCATTATATAAATACTTTAGATAGAATATCATTCTATGCCACATCTAAATTTGCAATTATTCACTAAGAATTAATTCTGTTTTAGTTATTACTTTATTTTGAAGTAGTTCTTTATACATCTGTAGTTTTTCTAGATGCCTCCTTTCCTTAGCAGCTTCGTGTTTTCTAAGTAATATAAGCGTTTCTCTATGTCTCCTCTCTTTAGCAGCTTCTTTCTCACTATGAATATGTTCTAAAGTTTCTTGCAGATTTCTTTCTCTTTTAGCTGGAGGACTATCACATATAGAATCAAATTTTCGGTATTTTCGTTTTGGTGGTCTTTCTAAGGATAAACCTCTAAGCTTCTCTTTAAAATTGTTATCTTCTTCTTTATCAGTTCTCCTATATTTTGCTTCATACTCTTTTCTTCTGAGAAGGGTTTTAAAACGATTTTCAACTTGTAAAGCAGTTTTCTTCAATTTAAACACTTTGTTGATATCATTAGCTATCTGCTCCCACATACACTTCTTATTTCGGTATAACTTAGATTGACCAACTTCCTTAATATAAATTTCATACTTTTCTAATAATAAACATGTTTCAGGACCATACCATTTATCTTTATTTTCAACTATATTTGTATATTGTAATGGAAAAATTTTATCTTCTAAATCTCCATTTGAATTTACTCGATATATTTCTTCCAATTCTCCATCCAAAGATATTACTTCTGTTGCTATCAAGCTGTTTAAATACTCCAAAGTAAATTCATTATCGTCTGAAAAATAATTCATAAAAATCACAATACCCAATTATTCTCCAAATACATTACACTATTTACAAAATAGGGTATAATGATTATTGAACAATATCAAGACATGGTAAAATGTTCAAGTGACACTTGCACAATGATTGTTATCAACAATAAATAAAAATTGGTTTGAAATTTCCTTTGAGGAATCAAAAATAGACATAATTTATCCAATTTTTTTTTACCTACTAAATGGTTATACAAGTCGATTTCGTCTTGAGAAATTTCTATGTCATGAATTTTTCCATTTATTTTGAATGATACTACCAAATCAACTTCGGTGGACATTTTTAAACACTTCCACTTTAACAGTGTCAAATTTGTCAAATAATACAATGTGCAGATAGCACCAGCACTCAAAAATTATAAAAGGAAAATGGAATTACACTAAAACTTCACTCATTTAATCTGGTGTAACGTGTAACTAACTGGTTCGTAGGTAGTGTTGCCAACCCTAGCAGAGAGCAAAACTGTATATGTCAGATAAAACCCTAGATCACTTTAGTAAATATGATCTATAGTTAAAACGTATGTAGAAAACTGTAAATATCAAAAATTAAATGATACCAAAATTCTTAAAGATATGTTAAATAAAGTTATTTAAAATCTATTTGCAGCAATTCAGAAAACGTGACTAGCCATTTTTGAGGAAGCATGTCTTATAATTTATAAGTTATAAAGGTATATACCACAGAACATACCAAATAAGAAGGCCGAGTTACCTATCAAAATTGGAAACAAAACATTAACCTTAC
>JARQZJ010000089.1:0-208687 GCA_030704895.1 Henosepilachna vigintioctopunctata | reverse complement strand
CCAGCTGTGTCATGAGAATGTTTTATTCAAACTGTTTGAAGTGAGTAATTGTGAGAATTCGGCATATAACTAACATCGGCAGTATCTTCAATTGATGTCCAATTGAAATGATACTACACAGAAAAAAGACAATCTCCTTCATGTGGGTAAATTGAACGAATTTTTCATGTTGTCTACGAATAATTCTAATATATAAGCACATACCGAAACAGTTATGTCCTCTGAGCTTATCTATTCAGCAGTATATTTTTCTACTATTGATTAAAAAATATTTTTTTTTAATTAATATTGAAGCACGATTTCCAGTTCACAACAGAAACATTCATAATAGACTTCGAATTAGTCAATCTCGTGAACACAATGCCCCAATTAGCTCTACTAACGAATAACAATGATTTACGACATAATGATAAGAAATATACATAACACTTTATGAACGCAGTAATGAATTCCTTAACTCTGAGATTTTCATATATAACGATAAAGATATATGCACATAGCGGAATGGGTATATTATGGTAATTGATGTTTGGTTCAGAGGTTTGAGAATCGGTTCTCATGTTTTAGGTCACTAGAGATAATATTGATTATTAACTTAAATTCAAACCCTTGAACTTATGATTTACACTTTATTGACTACATAGCATGACGCGTTTCGTCGTTACAAACGACTTCTTCAGATGCTTACAGAATAATATTCTGTACATTATTCATGATACAATATCAGAACATTATTCTGTAAGTATCTGAAGAAGTTGTTTGTAACGACGAAACGCGTCATGCTATGTAGTCAATAAAGTGTAAATCATAAGTTCAAGTGTTTGAATTTATGTTTATATTCATTTATAATGGATTTACATCAAGTAAACGCCAACACTATTAAATATTTAAGAGATAATATTCTTAAAGAATGATTTTCTGCAGAACATTCTTCTTGCCTATCATGAAAGTATAATTGAAAACTTCTTCTTGATAACTTCTCAATCTTTGTTCATGTGCGAACATAATTATTAGTAATCGAAGTAAAATGGAGATCCTTTATTTAGATTCGCTATGTTTTGTAGTGAATCTTGATGATGAGCTGACCATGGGTACAAACATTATAACTGGACGATGCAATTTTATTGTATTATATTTCAATATATTTGTGAAACAATAATCCAAGAGTTCAATTTGAATGATTATGTAACCATATTTCTTTAAGAGGTGAGAATTCAATCTCAGTTATCATAATTAATGAATTATTATGAATATAACACTTGCTTCAAGAAAATATCGAGTTGAACTAGAAGTAATTCTGAAGTAAAAAAAAACATACTACCACAATCTTTAGGAGTTCAAATTCAGTACATAAATTCAGAAATATTTTCTTTCAGAGAAACGAAATCAGCATTTCTTGGGAATAATTGTTTGAATATCCAATGAAATGTGATAGAAATCACGAAATTACGTTGAATTCATTCGAAATATGCTAAATTCTCTGCAAGTACCTGCTAGTCAATTTAAGGAAATCGGAAAAATTTCCCCTTTTTCGTTCGAACAGAAATGTTTATCTTCATTTCGTTTTACTGTCTGAATATGTCTGAATTGGGTAGAAGAAAACCGATATTGAATTTATAAAATCCTAGTATATATAGTCCTATATATGATACTGAAGAATTTTTCTGCAAGAGTGATCTGATGAACTCAAAGGATCACGTTGTCCATTAGTGTCGCTATAGATAGATACACGATACGACATCATTATGGTGATACATAAAACTGATGGATATATCCAGTCAAAGGCAGCGCCTAAGGATTTCAATAGAGTTGATTGATTGTTAACTGATATCTTGAGGAAACATTAGTAAATATATTGAATGAACTAGCTGACCTGGCGAACTTTGTACGTTCATTTATTTTCATCCGAATATTTTTCGAAAAGCCGGAAAGACATGTTCTACTATTTGTGCTACACTATCTTGATTTCAATATTTATCCCGTGTGAAGCAAGGAACTTACCCACTCACGAAGACACTGCAACACTTCCTGTCATTTCAAATCAGTCGAATTATCAAAAAATTTCTATATTAACACGTTTGATGTATTGAAAGTTATTAACCTGTCCTTTCTATAGTTAAACAGCATGTTGCTAATTTCGTTTCAAGTATGTACTTGTCTCATATATCTCATCATTAATTATATGAGATATTTGCTAGAAATAAATCAAAAAATGTTCAGAATTTAGTCCATTCCCGGAAACTAATGAATATAATGGCTCTTGTGGTTGTACCAATAGCGTCTATCTGAATTGACTCTTCGCACAATATTTTATCGCATCATTGGTGGTATTTTCCCATCAATAACAATTAAACTTTGCCTTGTAATATTGATACACAACGTTAATTGGTTCAATAGCAACGATTTGCTGTAAACTGTAATCTATTTTAACGTTATAATTGAATGCAGGTCGATTGGAGTTAAACGCAACCTTTTCATATTGTTTATTTCGGTTCCATCGATTCCGTTCAACTTCATTGCAAGCTTCACGTTGCTCGTCAGTTTGACTTGCTCTTTTATATATTTAACTTTCTCCATTCTTTTTGCTATTCAACTTGCTGTTCTGGGACTTAATTCGTACATCTAATAGCTAATATTTTTAAAAACGAAATTTCAACTGTAAATTAAAGAAAACTATGTTTTCTTCTTTATGAGCAAATATACCACGTGCTATGTTAGTAACGCATAACAAAGCTATGTAAGTCTCTTCAAACTTTTATATTTAATTGAAGTTTTAATATTAGTCTTGATAGCTCTGAACTAACCGTGATGTGTGATAAGATATTAAGGTTTTTTACATCTCCGTTTTGATAAATAATAATTATTTCTTAATTATTTTAATATTGTTGAGTATTATTAAATTTTGTTGTTTTATACGCAATATTTCGATTTGTTTCCCTGACAATAATGAACACAACAACAAAAAAATAGTAACATCGTTCCAGGCTTCCTACATTCTACATTTTAGGTAGAAAATATTTGTATGGGAAAAAGAAATGGGCTGTTTTTAGGGCTTTCCCGGAAAATTTTAGTATTTTTCGTGCAGTAAAAACCATCCTTGGACTTCAGCGAAAATTTAAAAAAAAATTGGCAAAATTGGTCCAGGCGTTGTTGAGTTATTCGTTTACCAACACATTTTGCGATTCTTTTATAGATATAAAAATTTTTGGTTCGGCTTTGTTTCACAAAAATTTCATCAATTATTGCTCGATAATTATTTTATTTATGGTGTTTTATTTTATTATGGTGTTACCCCAATTTAAAAAGGAAGGAAGTCATGCTTTTGAAAATGTAACAACTTGAAATAATTGTCAAGTTATAATTTATTTCAATTCTCGTGAAGCCAAGCCAAGTGTTAATTCATGATCTGAAGATGAAATTGTACTTCGAAAATTTCAATTTGTGTCTCATGCAAGTGCTATTCATTCAATATATCAAAGATTTCAATAACAAAATCATTCTGAAGATGACAACGATGAAAACTTTAGAAAACATCACTCACGTTTCAGTCTACATTCTGAATTGGCAATTATTAAATTTGTTCATGATTGCAAACTATTGTGCAATAATTTTCTCAATCCACATATTTCTTCAGGTTGAGGCGTCCCCGGTGTTGCCGCAACCAATTTGTAGAAACCCAGTTCCGCCTGTAGGAGGACCACCACCTCTACCTGGCAGTGAGATTCCACGACCACCGCCACCACCTGGAACTGCAGCAAATACGCCGACGGTTTTCTCAGGTGTTCCAAATCCACCGCCACCTGCTGCTCCTCAACCACCAATAGTTTAGTTGCCGTTTCAGAGTCAAGATTATTGTACCCCACTTGGATATCGTATCTATATAAGTTCTCAAGAAATACTTTTTCATTTGGAACACGCTTTAAATGTTTCAATGATTATTTCATGATTATTTCATTAATTTCAATAAATAAACATTCATGAAATTATTTTCGCAATTGTTATAATGAGACGCATAACTCACCTCAATCCTGTCACCACAAACTGTAATGGAACCACATTTTCCGTTGTTTCATGAGAACCATAAAGGCTCAGTAGCCGAAAGTGAAGTGACCATATTTGCTTGAAGCTTACTGGTGCCGGTTCGACTGCCTTTTCATTCTTGGGCCGTTCGAATTCAAAATCAGAGTTAAACTCTAGTTTTAATTGAAGCTATAAAGTGATCTCTGACCTCCGCTCTTTCGACAGCAATAATATTATTCTCTATCGGTATTTTACCAATGCAAGAAAAATGTTATGAAAGTTACATTCAATGTTAATTAGTGTTAAAGCTCACAAAATACTATTGTGTGAGCTTTTTCATGAAGTAAATAGCACTACCAATAAATACTATCATGTAATTGTTAGAAAATCAGACAAAAATATTGCGAAGTGAATCTTATACGAATTCAAATCATCACTATGGTCATCAATACATTCAATGCAATACAAATGCAATTCATTCGACAATAGCTTTGTTCACAGTTAGGATTCTGAACCGATTCAGAACTAATTCATAACTGATTCGGGATTGATTTAATACGCATGCTCAGTTATGAACTGGCTCGGAATTATTTCGACCCGTGAACGATTTAAGGACTTGTTTAGGAAATTTTCAAATCACAGTTGTTCTCATCGAGTAATATGCCGTATACCGCTTGCAATTGTCATTCTAATCAAAGAACAATACAATAACACATTATTCTATGTAAGTCGACTCATAAGTGAGCAATCATTTTCCAATTTATTCATTTTCGAAAGCACAAGATACGTTTAGTCATTTAGTGCTGGTAAGATTTCTGAAATGTCCCAACAACCACAAGATAGTTATGAATGGACCCACCAAAACTTCTTCTCTTGGAATTGTATCAAAAATACAGGGGCCATGTCGGATCGATGCAATTGAAAAACTTCAAGAGAATGTTTGAAGAAATTGCAAAAGAAATGGTAATAATCACAAAAACACATGTTTGGTTACCATGTGGCATGTATAAACAAATCATAGAAATAGTTTGCCAATAGTTATTCCCGATAGTTTGCCAAATAATTGCCAAACTATCGTGAATGCGCAAGTCCTGAACTCACAGTTCTAGATTGATCTTTCGAACCTGTAAAACCAATTCCGAATCGATTCCGAATCAGTCCCAGTTTATCCGCGAACACAGAACTGTAACTAAAAGTTCGGAACTGGGAGATCCGCGAACGCCAAAATTCAAACTGCGCATGCGAATAGTTCTGCATCAGTTCAGAATCCTTACCGCGAACAAAGCTAATATGTCAACAAAAGTCTGCTATACAGACTTAACTTATGCTCGTAATTGGTTTCAGGAAACAAGATCTATTGAATTGAATTAAATTGAACTCTAGGCTTTATGTTTCACGATTATATTCAACAATAAGAATTAGCCAACATGTTTCGAGCGTGAGCTCATTTTTAAGACCCATTCTTGTAGACTCAAGACTCTTGCACACTCAAGACTCAGTCTTAAAAATGAGCTCACGCTCGAATCATGTTGGCTAATTCATGTTGTTAAATATAATTGTGAAACATTAAGCCAAGAGTTTAATTTAATTTAATATTATGTTAATTATGTTGAGTTAAGCGAGAATTCAATATCAGAAACAAGATCTAATAAATACCTTCCTCTTATAGCTTCACAAATGAAGTGAAGGTAGAAGTCGAAGGTATTCAATTTAACCCCAAGTTCATTATTCATAATTGAAGTTGATTGAATATTCGCTTATTTCTTGGCGAAACATTGTTTAATAAATAGAATGAAAACCATTTGACTTGGTTTCATAAAAATTATACTAATTTACTCCATTGTGAATTGTTTATTATAATGCAATTAATATAATTTTTCATTGTTTGTTTTCCAAGTGTTTTTCATTCAATTTATCATTCATAATGATTGATATTATATCAACCATTTATAAACATCAGTTTTTTCTAGGTACATCGTTTACTTTCTAAGGTATTTGCTGGCTCCATATTTTTAGACATTTTTAATCGAGTAATTGCTTCGGTCATACATTTTGCAACTTTCCTTCATCTTTTCACTGTGGTCTTAAATGATCTTCTGTAGTTGAACCACTCGAACCAATTCTTCGAACTATATTCCCATGAGCAGTATGAACTTTTATTCTGAATTTTCAAGTTCGAAAATATTTTTCACCCACATTTCTCACTGGCTCCATTTAAAACAAAAAATTAGTGTAGTCCTCAATTACTATTATCATTATAATTTTACTAAGAACGGAAGACCGAAACCTATATAATTCCGCTTTACTTGCGCTTTAACGCCGATTTCGAACGGCCCAAGATCACGGTGGCAATCAAACCAACCAGCTCCATTAGGTCGATATGGTGATATGGTCACTATAAAACGGTCTTCCGTTTTGTGATGTTTTTCAGTATCATAATAGATAGGGGGTATTTTTTCCTCAATCACTCGAAAGCGACAAGAACTGTAACCGCAGTTATATTTCCAACTAAGTGATGCAAATAATTCAAGCTTTCATTATGCAGAGAAGAGAAGGAAAGTGTTTGTGAACTGTAAAAAATTCATGACAGTCGTCTTATGATTTTTGAAATTCCTAGTTTATTATTCCAAATGGAAGCGAAAGATCTTTTGAAATTCGATTAATGAGGGTCATGGTCATATATAAACAAATACGAGGTCTGTTCAAAAGAGAAGGAGCATTTTAAATTTTTCGATTACAACGGCGTCGTGCACCATGAGTTCTTGCCGACAGGTCGTACGGTTAATAAGTAGTACTATAAGGAAGTTATGCAACGTTTGCGTGAAACAATACGGCTCAAATGATCTGAATTGTGGAAAAGCAAATCATGGATTTTGCGTCATTAAAATGCACCAGTTCACACATCAATGCTAGTTCGTAATTTTTTGTACAAAAACAACACCGTATTCATGCCCCAACCACCCTTTTCACCCGATTCAGCTTCCTGCGACTTTCTCCAATTCCGAAAACTGAAGAGACCAATGAAGGGAAAACGTTTTGCCACAATTGATGCATTGTGGCAAAGCGCATTTCAGAAGTGCTCCGACGATTAAAAGAAGAGCTAGTGGTTCGTCTTTACTAAATTAATATGAATGCTAGTTGATAATGGACGGAATATAATATCTTATTTTACTTCATTTTCATTTATTACATTAAATCATGCATACGCATTATACTTAAACCGTTCCATTGTTTACCATACGACCATCCTGAATACCTCCTTTTGACCAGATGTGATGAAACCGAAAATAAGAGAGACATTCTGGTACACGACGTCGTAAGTGACGGATATTTGATTGTGAATACTATTAATTCAATACGTACATTTTTTACTACAAAATACTTAGTGCCTTACAGACTTATTACGGCAAGTGACTCTGAAGGACAATTCCACATCGTCCTAGTTGCCTTGCAAGTCTCTATCCCTTTCCTGGACTACCCCGGGGTAAGTGGAGTTGCGTATGTATATGCATTACATTGTTTGATAACTTTACTTTGTTTTATTCATTATATTACTTTACATTAAAACATATATATTCTCAGTACGTTGGTTTACGAATTAGCTTCTCCTTCAAATTACAAATACAGTCCACTTTCTACTTAATACTTATACGTTTACAATACATTTTTTTTGGTCCTTCGGGCCGGATTCAAATACTGTTTTTATTTTTTTCAATATTTACTATACTGAGAATACATATGTGTATATTTAAAATATATTCCCTCCATCATCGACCTTGAAGTTCTATACGAATCTGCTTACTTACGATATATTGCTAAATACAAGTACATTGAATCGAATCGAAACATCTGGCGTATTATTACTATGAGGATTAGAAAAGGCTAGAAAAGTTGAATTCTTTGGATTTTTTAGTTTTCATTGAATTATTTACATTTATTTATAGATCAGCAATATTGTTTAATTTTTCGAAATGCCTGGTGACGATGAAAAAGTTTTGAGATTACGAGCTCTGCGCGAACTGGTTATAACAAGCGTCAATTTGTTATATCAGCAAGCTGAAATAATTAAAGAAAATCCAGAATTATTTTCCAATTTTAAAATACGATGCCGTAATTTAGAAAAGTGGAAAAATTCCTTCGAGAAACACCATACTGCCATAATTTCAATACTGTCTGTACAGGGGGGAACCGAAATGACTTTGGCTGCGAAGTTGGATACTTATACTCTTTTCGAAAAAAAATGTCAATATATAGAGACAATATATTATGAATTATTTGAATTACCAGAAGAAAATCGACTTACTGTGTTGTCTACCAACCCAGATAAATCGAATGTTAATGTTAAATTACCAAAAATCAATTTACACACTTTCGATGGAGATATTGAAAAATTTCCAAGTTTCATTTCAAATTTCAATTCATTGATACATGAAAATGGTAACTTATCAAATGTAGAAAAATTCAATTATCTTACTTCAGTATTAAGAGGTCCTCCATCAAATATTCTAAAAAATCTACCAATCATTGACGATAATTATCCTATTGCTTATAATTCATTAGTTTCTAGATACGAAAATAAACGATTGTTAGCTAATGCCTACTGGAAGGAAATCAATCATTTTCGTCCAATAACTAATGATAGATCATTGAGAAATCTTTTGGATTGTTTTCATGAAAATTTGTCAGCTTTGAAAATGTTAACGTTACCTGTAAATAATTGGGATTTTATACTTATGCGAATGTTGATGGAGCGTTTAGACTATGATACATTGAAAGTTTTTGAGAGAGAATATGCCTCTTCAGAAATACCCACGTATAAAGAATTACGAGATATATTACTGAAACATTGAACAGTGGTGGAATCTGTTCTACTCAATTCAAAAACGAAAGATAAAACTATTTACAATTCTAAACCTAACATGTTCATACACAAAGCATCATTTTTAACGAATACTGCTAATAAGAGTAAAAATAAGATATACTGTTGCATATTTTGTAAAAGTGATCATATTATTTTTAATTGTCCTGCTTTCATTTCGAAGGTTCCTCTTAAACGTTGTGAAATCATAAAAAATCTTAATGAATGCATCAATTGTCTAGCTGATTCTCATTCAGTCATCAATTGTAAGTCAGATAAGAGATGTCGTACCTGTAAGAAATCACATCATACATTGTTACATTTCGTTTCGAAGCAACAAATAATTGAGCCTCGTACGGAAGTCGTAGAGTCTTTACCTAGTATCTCGTCCAATGAAGTTAAATCTTTCAGTGGTTCAATTTCGAAAAATAATTCTCCGTTTGCACAGGTGTTACTTTCTACCCTTAAACTGAAAATTCAAGACAGTTTCGGGAAATTTCATATAGTCATGGCTATACTGGATTCTGGATCTCAGGTATCTTTCATTTCTAAAACCTTAGCTAAAAGCCTTAATTTGAAACCGTTTAATGCGTCCGTTATTGTACAAGGTTTAGACCATATGCGCACTCCTGCTAATACGGCGGTTCAATGTCAAGTGCATGCTATACATAATGCAGATACCGTCATTGAAATTGAAGCCATCATAATAGATAAAATTTGCGCTTCGGTGCCCAGAATTACATTATCTGAGGATACTAAGAAGCTTTTCGATCAATTGTTATTGGCAGATCCGGAGTATTTCAAATCCGGGTCTGTAGATTTGTTATTAGGGGTAGATGTTTTTCCATATATATTACAAAATGGTAAAATTGGTTCTTCACCCGGTGAACCTGTTGCCATAAATATTATACTAGGTTGGATACTAATGGGAAAAACAAATATTCCCAGACCTCATTCTATAAAGACTTTTTTAATGATTTCTGCAGAAAAGGAAATTTCTGATATCAATGACTACTTACGGAAATTTTGGGAGATTGAGGAAGTGCCCTCAGTCATATGTCAATCTCCGGAAAATAAATTCTGTGAAACTTATTACAAAGAATCTACATTCAGAAACTCGTCGGGTCGCTATTCAGTTTCCTTGCCTTTTAAAGTCAATTGTCCGGATTTTGGGGACAGTAGGTATTTAGCGTTGAAACGTTTTCATAGTTTAGAATCAAAACTTACAAAAAACCCTGATCTGTACTCAAAATACGCTTCTGCGATTAGAGACTAATTAAACAATGATCATTTGGAAATCATTCATGATTCGAAATTACACAGTACTAATAATACATTCTATTTACCACATTCCTACGTATTACGAAAAGAATCGCCTTCTACTCCTGTTCGGATAGTGTTTGATGGAAGTAGTTGTTATCCCAATAAAATATCACTTAACGATGCCTTATTTACTGGATCAAAATTGCAATCAAACCACATTTCGATACTACTTCATTTTCGAATTTATAGATTTGTGTTTTGTGCAGATATACGACAAATGTATAGAATGATTGAAATTAATTCTGACCATAGGGATTATCTTCGAATTTTATGGCGATTTTCGCCCCATGAAAAACTACAAGAGTACAGACTCAAAACTCTTCCTTTTGGTTTGAATTGTAGTCCTTATTTGGCTATACGTACTTTACAGCAATTATCTAACGATCATCCTGAACTGAGTATGGCACGAGAATTAATATTCAATAATACATACGTGGATGACATTTCCGGTGGTGATGATTCCATGGAAGGTGCTCTTTCAAAAATCGATGAAATTATTACTTTATGTCGCAAAGGAGGTTTTGAATTGCGAAAATGGTTGAGTAATGATAAGAGACTTCTGGAGAATCTACCAGCTACTCATGCTGTTAATAATGTTCCGGTTTTGAACTTGAATTTGGACAGTACGTTTCAAAAAATTCTGGGTTTAAATTGGAATTCTTCGTTTGATTGTTTCTCTTTTTCTAATTTAGATATCACACCCACATGCACTAAGAGAAGTATATTATCTTGTGTCGCTCGTATATTTGATCCTCTTGGATATTTGACACCCTGTATAATAAGTTTGAAAATACTCATTCAAACGCTTTGGTGCCAAGGAAAATCATGGGATAGTAATCCGGGTGATGATATTTGTAATAAATTTTCGAAATTTCGAAAAGAAATTCATTATTTTTCTGAGTTGAGAATCCCACGTTATTTTGACTCCATATTAAATCATAGGTGCGATTTGATTGGCTTCTGTGATTCTTCCGAATCGGCTTATTGTGCCGTGGTATATGTACGTATCTATTATGAAAATGCTTCCAAAACTTTTTTCGTATGTGCAAAATCAAAAGTTGGGCCTATTAAAAAACTTTCTATACCGCGTTTAGAATTATGTGCTGCTGTTCTTCTTTCGAAATTGATTTATTTTGTTACGAAGTCATATGAAAATATGATAAAATTTTCTAATACGTTTGCTTTCTCTGATTCTACGGTCGCTCTAACTTGGATTAAATCTTCACCTCATAAATGGAAGAATTTTGTATCTAATCGTACTTCTTACATTCAGGATATTATCCCTCCCGAACGATGGTTTTATGTTTCATCTGAACATAATCCTGCTGATGTTGGTACTCGAGGAATTTCTCCAGCAGCTCTCGTGAGTTGTAGACTCTGGTTGGATGGTCCCTCATCTCAATTTATTGATTCAGAGAACAATTACGAATATAATTCCATAGAAGATGAAGTTATAAACGAAAGTGCAAAAAGATGTTTAGTTACGTACGTACCTGAAGAAGATTTCGTGAATGTCTTACTTTACAAATTCTCTTCACTACCTAAAATACTAAGAATTATTTGTTATATTCTACGATTCATTACTAATTTGAAATTAGAGTCAAAAAATGAAAGAGTCTATACTAATAACGCTATTACTTGTTCGGAACTTCATAATGCGTTAAAAATAATCTCTAAAACAGTCCAGCAATCCGTCTTCCATCGGGAAATAGAACTCTTGTCGTCTAGGGGTATGATTCCAAAAGCTTTCAGAAAACTCAGTCCATTCATTGATGAAACAGGTTTACTACGAGTCGGGGGAAGACTTTCGCATTCAAATTTACCTTACGATGGAAAACATCCTATTTTATTACCAAGAAAACATGGTTTTACTGAATTACTCATTTTGTATATTCATAATAATCTTCTTCATGCAGGAATTAATAACCCTCTTCTTCTCTGTTAATTTCTATTTATAATTCGTTTAATTTTATTTATTTTTTTTTGAAAATAATTCTACACTTAGGATGTCATACATGACATACATACATACTTACATCATTAATTGCTTTACTTACTTATCTACAATTTCATATTGGAAATATTTACCAATACAATTATTTTGCTTGGTTTTTTGTTACTAGAAATACTTCAATTTTCAATATGTACTTGGAATAATTTCAACTCATAATAATTTTAATTCTTACTATATTTTTACTATATTTTCTATTTTTACTCATATTTTTTTGTTAACTTTGTTTTCTTAAATTTAAGTCAATAATTTTCGGTTCCACTCTGTTTCTACACTATTTGTTTGCTTTCAGAGAATGCTCAGCATTCTCAGCGTCGGGGGTATGGTTCGTCTTTACTAAATTAATATGAATGCTAGTTGATAATGGACGGAATATAATATCTTATTTTACTTCATTTTCATTTATTACATTAAATCATGCATACGCATTATACTTAAACCGTTCCATTGTTTACCATACGACCATCCTGAATACCTCCTTTTGACCAGATGTGATGAAACCGAAAATAAGAGAGACATTCTGGTACACGACGTCGTAAGTGACGGATATTTGATTGTGAATACTATTAATTCAATACGTACATTTTTTACTACAAAATACTTAGTGCCTTACAGACTTATTACGGCAAGTGACTCTGAAGGACAATTCCACATCGTCCTAGTTGCCTTGCAAGTCTCTATCCCTTTCCTGGACTACCCCGGGGTAAGTGGAGTTGCGTATGTATATGCATTACATTGTTTGATAACTTTACTTTGTTTTATTCATTATATTACTTTACATTAAAACATATATATTCTCAGTACGTTGGTTTACGAATTAGCTTCTCCTTCAAATTACAAATACAGTCCACTTTCTACTTAATACTTATACGTTTACAATACAGCTAGCATAAGTGCATTATGTCTTGAGTGGATTACATTGAATGGGACGAAATGGATATTGATGAATTAATAAATACGTTTCGAAATAATTGAAAATTCACTTTTTCTTTTGATCAGACCTCGTACCTGCATCAATTTTCAAGTGAGAGTAATTGAATTCTGAGATTACCTACATATCTACTGTAACAAAATCACATGACCTTGATGAAGGAGCTAGAAATCGAGGACCTTAATAGATTAAAATTCTATTGTTTCGTGGCACGAATACGACAAGAACAATAGATCTCAAGTGAATAATCTAATTAAGCCAGACTGCAGATTTAATTTCCAGTGCCGAGTAGATTTGATGGTCTGAGATTGTAACACGACAATTGATCTTTTTGACATAATGAAATATATTTTGTATTATATTGTATATTGTCCTATGAGTTTTGTTTTTCACAATAAAACGAAGTCATTCAAGTGAAAGAATTTCCTCACTCGGAGCGAAGTGTCATTACTAGAAGGATGTATGAACTGAGTTTGAACATTTTCACGTGCGAAAAGTTACTGCTCTCAAATCTGATTAAAAGATAGTTTTTGTATTATTTTAAAGTAAATATTTTGTTCACGATCATTCACTGTGAAATTGATTTCAAAAATCCTATGATGGAATTTATCTTAAATTTATTTCACCTAATGATAAATACCAAGATATGTTTTTTAATCAAAGGAATATATCCTTGTATATATTTAGATTCATAAACATCGAAAATCATAGCAAACTCATAGAAAATATGGCCGCAGAATTAACGACATGAGTTGTTTTAACTGCCCGAGCGATTTATTTACTACAGTACCAGCACGAAAAGAATAAAAAGCAGACCAGCTTTCAGGCAAAGCTTCATTAACTAGATATTAACTAGTTACTTCAACTAACCACCATAACTTCCGTTGAAGTAACATTACAAAGCCAGTTGGAAAAAATGTTTTTCCGACTAGCTTTCAAAGCAATGTGATCTATGAGTTTGGTAAAAAAAATAGTTTGTGGACAATTCATACATTCAATCAGAAAGGAACTCATCCCGGTATATACATGCAAGTTTCTTCAAGTAGCAGCTAAATCTCTGACATTTTCAGAATTCCTCTGATATTTTCTTCAAGTTGAATCCTTCATTTGCCTACTGCTATTTTTTCTGTCTCAAGTGTGATAAGTATTTTCTAGATACATTATATGGGTGTATTTATTACGAAGAGGAACTTGCGAATAGCGTTCATTGGTCTCTTTTTAATGTCAATATAAGTTAATTACCCAACTAAACAGATTCTAATTATTGGTTCAATTATGTCCAGCCTAGTATAGCTGAAAGTGTTGATATCTTTTATTTTTGTGATTGTGATAATATTTATATATATATATATATATATATATATATATATATATATAATTATATATATATATATATATATATATATATATATATAATATATATGTATATATATATATATATATATATATATATATATATATATATATATATATATATATATATATATATATATATATATATATATATATATATATATATATATATATATATATATATATATATATATATCACGCCTAAGATAAGTGATCATAATATTATATCGTAAACAATGAAAAAAAAAATTCTACAATTGTAGAAACTACGGAAATCAAATAAATAGACTGCAATAAGGACAAATTGGTCGAAAATTTGCTGAAAACAGAATGTAATAATTATGTTGTTGGTATCGACTGTTTAGCAAACAATCTGATAAATCCATCAAATAAAATATTGAGCGAAATGTCAAAAGTGAAAACAGTTAAGCATTTTCACAACAATCAAGTCAATAAGTGGATAACAAGTAAAATCATAACGAAGATGAAAGATAGAGACAGAAAATATAAAAGTGCTATTGTTAATTATTTACCCCAAGCATGGCAGGAATATAAAACGATAGGAAATGAAGTGTTAGAAATAATTAGGCATTCGAAAAAACGATATTGCATTGATATTTCAAACAACAATAGGAACAATTATCAACAACTATGGAAACATTTAAAACAATTATTACCAATTAAAACAAACAATACGTTATATGTGGAAATTGATAATGAAATAATCCGGGATGATCACAATATGGCCTGCTGTTTCAATCTATACTTTGTTGATAGTATAAAACAGATAATTGATTCTACTGTTCCAAAACATAACCCTGACTATGAGATGAAATTTATACCGAAATTGTTGAAAATGGATACCTTCGAAAAAATAGATATGGCAGGTTTGAAAACTATTGTGAGAAATCTGAAAAACACTGGTAGTTGTGAAGATGATATAACTGTTGAGATTTTAAAAGATGCTTTTGACATATCTGGAAATAGAATTTTAGATTTGACAAACAGATCACTGACTCATGGAAATTTTTCAAATGAATGGAAATGTTCATTGATAATACCAGTGCCTAAAATTTGTAACACTGTCAAATTGGAGGAATTTCGACTTATAAACCATCTTCCACCATATGAAAAAATTCTAGAACTAGTTGTTGAAAATCAGGTTCTAGAATTATGCGAAAAACATTCAATTATTTCTGACCTACAATCAGGTTCAAGAGAAATTCCTCCTGTGAGACAGCACTGTTGAGCATATGCGAGGAATGGTATAGAGCTATCGTTAAAGAAGAGGTAGTGATTGTAGTATTATTGGACTTCAAAAGAGCGTTCGAAACTTTATGTAGATCATTGCTGTTGAAAAAACTAAATAAAATTGATTTTGAAGGTTTATTGAACAAGTGGTTCAATTCTTATTTATATTCTCGTTCTCAAAAAGTAAAATTCAATGGTGTTATTTCGGACAGCATTGGAGTTGATTTTGGCGTACCTCAGGGTACGGTCTTAGGTCCACTACTATTCTCCTTATGATATTATTTTGCATGTGAAAAAATGCTCTATACGATTGTTCGCGGATGATACTATGATTTTTGTTAGTGGTAAAAATATCCAGACTATGACAGAATGGATCAATAGAGACTTGGCAGCAATGAATGAATGGCTATGCGATAACAGTTTATAGCTGAATGTTAAAAAGTCTAAATTTATAGTTTTTGGTACAAGTAGAATTCTTAAGGTAGTTAGTAATGAAAATATAAGTATTCAAATTGAAAACCAGAACATTGAAAGGGTAAAACTTGTTAAATACTTAGGCGTTATGTTAGATGAAAAATTGAGTTTCAATGATCATGTCGACTTGATATCGTCTAAAATCTCGAAGAAAATCAATTTTCTCAAAAGAATTGGGAAAACTCTGACCACATATATGAAGTTATTGCTCTTTAAGTCCATAATTATGCCACACTTTGAATATTGCTCCACTATGTTATTGGAATTGAGTAAAGAAAAAACTCAACAGTTAAAAAAGTTACTAAATGAGCTATGCGAACAATTTTGAAATGTAATAGATATACTCCAATCCAAAGCATGCTAAATTGTTTAGAATTGATGTCAGTCAAACAAAGAATACTTTTTGCTACATATATATTTATATTTAAAGTTAAAAATAAATTGTTCCCATATAAAGTAATGAAAAATGTAACATGTGTAAGCATTCTTAACATAGGAATAGTATATTTTATGAAGGATTTAACGCATTTAATAAATTGCCAAGCTCCATAAAAACAATAAGCGACCTTAAGGTATTCAAGCGTAAATTAGCTAAGTTCGTTTCAAACATAAAATTGTAAATAATATATTTTGAACCTGAATGTATGTATGATTTTGTAATAGCTAATGCTAAAATGAATATTATTATATATATATACATATATATATATATATATATATATATATATATATATATATATATATATATATATATATATATATATATATATATATATATATATATATATATATATATATATATATATATATATATATATATATATATATATATATATATATATATATATATATATATTCAAATTTATTCAAAAATTCAAAAATATACAAAAGTTAATCAAATAACATAAGAAAAGCCAATACAGAACACTCCTGTCACAAGTAACAAGAGTATGTAATCAAAATCTATATCTTAACCTAGCCTAGATCTGGGAATATGATTTTCTTGAAAATTTTTACAACCATTTGCGTTTACATTGTTTGTCACCTAAACTAGAAGTTTGTGTGTGAACAAACCAAGAAACTTATGTAATAAGGTGTCAGCGTCAACCAAAGACCAAAAATAACATTAAACAAAATACCCAATCCGGGTCCACACAACAATCATCAGCATTGAGCTGAAGCAAAACTCCGAAGCAGAAGGGAAAAGGGAAAAGAGACCAGGGGACCGCACAAACAAACACGAATGCTCAGCAATACACCAGTCCGCTAAAAAAATTTCAAAAACTCGTCACATGTGCTGATGTATTTTTTCACTCTAATTTTGAACTGTTTTTGAGATGTAGACTGAATGAATTCCTTAGGTAACAAATTATACAGTTTTGGAGCATAGCAAAATATACTTTTTTGTGTAAAATTCTTCGTGTATGAAGGGATTTCGATATATATATATATATATATATATATATATATATATATATATATATATATATATATATATATATATATATATATATATATATATGTATATATGTATATATTAAATTGAAGAGACTTAGTAGCCAAGCTACTACTCGGCAAAAAATAAGCATATAACACCGCTATATCGCTGCGGAAGGGCCCACCGAATTATTGTGACGTTCGGAATCGGCATTAAACTGTAGGTCAAACTTTCGTAAGTGCTGCAGAAAAAATAACTAGTATTGAGTTGGTAAATAACTAGGTATATGTAACAAAACCTAATTTATAAAGACTTTTTTGTGTCATGACATGCTACAATGAGCATATACATGTCGTATGGCTATAGTAATAAACTTGAATATATAGATTCATTTCACCCACATAAAAAGAAGGCTAGTATCAAAATTTATCCATGTTGAATAGAACTCCTGGAGCGTATAAATTGCTCTAAAAGATGAAAATAATTTTAATTCTTTTTTAAACTCTTTCAAAGTACTGAATTTACGAACATATGATGGTTAGTTATTTTATATGGCCACAGATACACACTTGGGACTCTTCTCATATTAATCACTTTTGTGCTTAGAATGAAGTAATTTGTTTCCTTTTGTAGTGCTATATGATACCCCTAGTTTGACAAAATAGTCGAAATTTTGCCTCACGTACATAGCTCCTTTGGGGATGAATATAGAGGGCGAAGATAGTATTTTATTTTCTATAAAATGTTTCCTACAGGATTCATTGGTTTGGCGACGAAACAATAGCCGCATTCAACATACAAAAATACAATAACCATATTATCTGGCCAGGGAGAGTTGATATACGAGTAATAATGAGTAATTAACGAGAATGTCAATTTTGACGGAAATTCTAATTTTCCTAAATTTTAAACGCAAATTATTGGCGTATAAAATATTTGAACAAAACTTAAAATGTTGTTTCTTTGATTTTCAACAGAGTTCTAATAACTCACCTAGTAATGTTATAAATACAGACTTTGATCTTTGGAGAAACCTTTAAGTTATATTCATTATTCCAGAGATTCCTATTACAAAAATGAATATACTTCAAAAATAATGGAGAAATTTTCACTTGGATTTGCAATGAAAGCGAGCGGGTTTAAGTAGAAAACTAATGTGACTTGTTTGACATCAATAACAAATGAGGAAAATAGAAAATACCTGATTCAAAGCGATTTCTTAGTCGGATTATACTGTATTTCAAAAATACAAATTGATTCGTTAAAAATCTCAGAGAAAATCAAGAATATGAGAACATATAAGATAATATAATATGATGTAATATTAAAGCATGTAACATAAGAGCATATGCATATTCTCTGTACAGAGGAGAGTTGATATAATAATTGATCAATAACGGGATTATCAATGTTTACGTATATTGAACTTAAAATGTTGTTTCTTAGATTTGCAGGTGAGTTTCATTAATTTGGTTCGTAATATTGTTAAACAACTCACAACTTAAACTAGTCACTTCGAATTTGCAGAGAATCCTTTGAGTTTCATTTATTATTCGAGAAATTGAAGAGAAAATCATAATGAATATATATATATATATATATATATATATATATATATATATATATATATATATATATATATATATATATATACATTTATACGCTGTTTCATTGGCATTCATTGGTGAACGACATTAATACCCAAAGAATAAATATATGTCACTAGGGCAAATTCTAAAATTGTTAGACCCAATAAATTGGTTCTAACAATTTTATTAATAAGATATAGGGTATTTATATCTTTATGAAGATATGAACAGCCTATAGTGATGACAAAAAATTCAGATCTCGATTTGAAAAAATGAAGAAATAATTCAAATCTCGAAAAAACACCTTACGAACTGAAAACATTGAAATCCGTTTGTTTATTTGGAGAGACACAAAAAACTTGAATCCAAATGCGCCATTCAAATTTTCGCGCTTGAAATACATCTTCTTATATTCTTAACGCAATGAGAGATTTCAATAAATCAGGGCCTAAAAAAGCACACTATCAAGTTTCAGTAGTGAATTATCGAAATGTTCGCGTTTCCTCATTATAAGCCTATGGGTACAGATTTTTGAATGAGAAACACAAGAATACGGGAAGTATGCTTGAAAGTAGAGAATATTCCCAATATAATTCGATAATCAGTTCGAAATATTTAACAAAGTGCCAGGAAATGTAAAACGAAACTATTTGTCGATATTTTGAGCACTTGCAACAGTTTTTACTTTTGTAATTCTGCATGTTAGTTTCAATAAATTTTGGTAGTTTGTACTTTTCGAATGTAGTTTATTCTTTCCGTTGAATGGTTATAAGTTGAAAAAATGGAATTATTTGAACTGAAATGAAATCGACCTATTCTGTTTCAATTCTACAATTGAAATATTGAAAGGAACATAAACACAATACAACTTCTCAAATATATGAATACATAACGTGAGCATTAATTTTTTTTCCAGAGAGGACATTTCGGAAGGTCCAGTTAGTGCCTTCGATTTTCAACACAGCTTTATCAAAGATGGCCGCTTTCTTGTGCGTGCAGAAAATGTAACCACATATTTGATTTTCGAAAAACGTCTTCAAAATATTTGGCATTTGTCGATGCTCAGAAAATAGCTTCTACTCGGACGCTGTAGTCAAAAAATGAGTATATTGTCACTATGATGCAGTTCAAGTTAACAGGAAGACTATCAGTTGCAGTTTTATGAGTTATATGTGCTGCCATCACCATTCCGATGCTCTTCCTAGTAATTCGTTCAATTTTAAATGAAATTGAATTCCAGAAAAATACATTTCAAATTATCGTTTGATCTGTTTGCAAAAGCGGGACTATATCGACCTCGTTGGGGACAGCAGGACAGACTGACTAAAAGCGGGACCGTCCCGCCCAAAGCGGGAAGTATGGTCACGTTATGCATACAGAGTGTTTTAATAACTACTCGACAATTATAATGACGAACTTGAAAATTACACACTGGATTGATGAACTACAAAACTGTTATCAACAGTAGTTGAAGATTATTTCTCTTATTAGGTTATTAAATTGTCTTAGCAAAAATTTTAAGGTCACACCGTGATTATATTTGTTGCGCTCTGTCCAAATATTCAAACGGATTTAGAAACTTTACATATGCTTCAAGATCTGAAATACTTTCTACATTTTTGTTAACCCAAACTTCAATTTTTTCGTGATTACTAAATGTTTGAATTCGGCTCTGTATAAGACCTTGAGTATAAATTATGAAAAAAATTTAGGAGGTGGTATGACAGTAATGACTCAATGAAGAAATTAGCAGAAGTAATGAAAGATGCTGAATCTTGGTTACTAATATCGTCAATCCCAATAAATGGGATATTTTCAGTCCACCGTGGTGTTCTCTATTTACCTTTCGAGTATTTCCGATCACCAATTAAACACGCTGTATATCAAATATTCTAAATCCATGTTATTTTCCTTTATTTTCTGCTGTTATATATGTGAATTATTTTCATAAGTGGAATTGGAACCATATAAATGAACCTATTCATGATTTCATATAAAGTCGAAAGGGATCAATTCATTTTATTGCTACTTGGCATAGAAAGTTTGTAATAAAATGAGACATTATTTTTCATATTTGGTGTACTCATGTCGAACTCCATTGCACAGAATTTCGTACAAGATCATTTACAAAACCTAATCTCGAATACGAGTAATTCAATTTCGATACAAGAGAGTGTACAATTTTCCCATATTCAACAAAATGTTGAATATTATGATTATAATATTACTCAATGAGTTGAATATTATCTTATGAATGAGAGGTAATAATAAAAACTTGTCTAAAAATCACTGACTGATCAGTGATTTTCCAGTGATCAGTCAGTCAGTGATTTTTAGACAAGTTTTTATTATTTCCTCTCATTTAATTATGAACTATCACAGAGTAGATTCATCGTCCATTGAATTTATTATCTTATGAGTTGTCATGAAAATATGATACCCATTCAAAGAGTAGGTAAGTACATTTCAAATACATACATACAAAGTATATAATCAAGACGTTTATTTTTATGTACGTTCAATTATCAACGTATACTACGAAGTTTCGAAAAAGCTGGGAAAATCGAAAATTTCAGAATACTTCGAATGATTCAGAATTCTTCAGAATGAGAAGAATTCTTCGAATTAAACTGCATCATTTAGCGAGATTTTTCTTCTGATATCTCATATCGATTCTTAATAAGTGAATTCAAGAATTATTTATTTGACAATAAATATTATGATTTTCGCTTACCTGACTCTACCATTTTCATCTGGCACTTCTTCTCTCCAATTTCTTGAAGGACGAGCGGTACTCGTAGTAGTAATTCCAGCAGTCCTTGCGTGAATGTTTCGTTTTAAGTTTGTCCTATTTTGACCCGCACTAGTACGAGGTAAACGTGTCGAAAAACCAAGAACTTGAGGAATTAACACAATCACTGCTATAACTGCATAAAAATTAAACTTTGTGACCCCTCTCATATTTCATTGGCGATCAAGGCACCCCAAAGTTCGAAGAAAAAAATAACTGTCAATAGTACACAAAATATTTGAATCCGCGTTAATTCCCCAGAGGAATATATAAACAAGTGGCAAGATTATAGAAGAATTGTGGAGGATACTATTGCAAAGCTTCCTAGATGATCGATTCTATGAGAAATACGTAGTAAAATTTATATCATATAAGGTGATAACCGCGCGCATGAGAAGTCTAGTGCAATATCGAACTCTTGTGGAAGTTTTGAATGGGTGTTCGTGTTCTACTGACCACTTCTCGACTTCACAGACACTCCAGATGCCGTAAGAATACTTTCACTCGCTTTGGATGAGTTCTTGGGTAGCTTGAACGATAGATAGCAGGTGCTATCCAAATCAATGCAACTTTGTGGGGTCAACGTTTCTCTGCTAAGATGTGGTTCATTCAAGATTCATTCTCGTGCACATCCTAGGTCAGAGTTACGTCATCGTGCAGACAGTTATCAAGATCAGATATATACTTTTAAATCTTTCAAGACGTTACCACTTTAGTGAGACAACTCAGTCATATATAACTATTCATAAGCAGAAATAATTATTCTAATTTTATATCAGTATTGTATCTAAATGATATAAACAATTGAAACGAAAATATGAATGATGTATTATCAACGTTAGATGAAAGTTTTACTATCCCCTGTCGAAATATAAAACTCACTTTATAAATCGTCCTACAGTTTTGATAATTTTTTTTCTCGAAAATTAAAATTATTAACAGTATTTTTTCTGGGTGTTCTATACCTTTTACAAACATAGCTTCGCATTATTCTTGAGTAAATATTATGGAACATACAATAAAAACATTCAATAACTCATCAGGCAATACTTTAGTTTCATCAAGAGTGAATAATGTTTAATTTACAGAAATGAAATATTTTGGCACAGTTATGGACATTTTGAATTAGCACTCACATTGCAAATATATCATGAACAAATTATCTAAAAAAATCTCTTTTATATCTAGAACTGGTAGAAGCTTCTCTATTTTCACTAAGTTTCTTCTTTTCAAGAGTATTGCGTCGCCAAATCTGCACTGTTGTTTCCTGTTTTGTTCAACCTACCACAGTATGAAATAAATGGTATACAAAAATATGTAAAAGAACAATGAGAATAATATTGAAATGCAATCGTTATACGCCGATTAAAAATATGATAGAAACTTTGGAATTATTATCAGTGGGTGATAAAATATGTTTTGATGTCTTGGTTTTCATATACAAAATTAGGAATAATTTACTTCTGGGATATATGCATGAAGTTTAAAGTATGTGAATGACTACCACAGCTTTAATGTTAGAAATTTAGGAAATTTCAGGTTACCAAGATAAAGGACAACGTTAAGAGATAAATCTGTACTACATGGAGGTTTCAATTCAAGAGAAACCTACAAAAGTATTCAATGACTTTCAAATTATGAATATTGAATTATGTATATATAAGTTGAAATATCGCTCCGCCTGGATTAGTTTGCTTGTTATTGTTTTTGTAGTAGCGTTGATGCTGAATAAAAACTAATAATTAATATTCAACGGGTAAAACTTCTCACATCATAATGTGAAGTTTATTTGCTTATCAAAACATATCGGTTGACTATATTCGAAATGTTTTGAGCTTTTCAGGAGAAAGTGATTCCATTACTGACTCGAATTGTAGAACAAAACATTCTTCTTGTTCTAAAACGTTCTGACCTATCAAAAAAAATGTTTAATGAGTCAAATTGTTTTATCTTAATTATGAAATCTCCATTGGTTAGGCGCATTAGTTGAAATCTAAAAAACGTCAATGAATGTCGTCTCTTCGTCTCTATGTCTTGACGTCCTTTTAACGTGATTTAATGACGTCTTTTGAACAGTTCGAAATGACGTCTGAAAAGGGTGTGACATTTTGACCTACTTGTATAGTAAGTGGGACGTCTAAGTTGACGACAATTGCAGTACAGCAATAAAGGACATCAGCCTGCTATCTTTGAAATGGGGTGAGATTCTCATTCCTCAGTATTTAACAAAAATAATCGATTCACGTTTAGTAATTCTCACCGAACCACCGAAACCGGAAAAAACGATAACGAGTTATATCTTATCTTCAACTAAACCCATTTTTTATCCAAAAATGGATACGGAAATCACAAAATTCTTATTCGCACTCAATATCGAGTATCATGCCAGTTTACTACTTTTTTTGCTATAGTTGCAATATATTCTGTAAAACTCCTTATGCTGGGTGTGCCACCGAAAAGCAAATCGATCTGATAGAAATTAATGAAAGGAGAATTCGGAAAATTTGGCTGTGTATCAAAGTTATCGGAGGAACTTCGTCTAAAACAGTAACAAGTTATTGAGACCTCATTTTGAGTGGAGTATCCAATATTGTAGTAGGTATTCAAATTCCACGCAATTATTCAATTAGACTTTGTGCGTTATGCGCTATAGGAAAGTAAAGTGGTCTTTGAGATATACAAACCTCAATGCCAAAAATTTTTCAAAGTTTTCAAATTCTAATAGTAATAAATCTTTCTTATAAGAAGAGTTTCATGTATTGATTAATGTACGTACTACTTCGATATGGAAAAGAGTGATGTCAAGAAAGTCTCAAATAAATGTGGTGAATAGTAATTCGAAGTGTTTTTAAACTTTAAACGGAAGTTGAACTAAGAAAATGGCCAAGAGTGCTCATTATCAAATGAAACCTAATGAATTTCGAAAGTTCATCTCATGCAGCAACAAAAATTATATATTATTATGAATAATTAATTGAGGTGAACAAATAAAGGTTGTTCATCTCTAAAATGATTTCAAAATAACGGTCCACTAATAATTCGCATATGAGAATTTTATTGTAAAAGTTTCAGTTCAGACACAACCGAGTATGTAGATGGCAATGACGACTGTTGTTTTGACAATGTCACTCACAATGACTAGGATCTTGAATTATATCGGTAAAATGATTTATATTTATTATTCATGGACAATCTTATATCAGAAATATCTCACACGTTTGCCTTAGGTTTTTTTTTTCAGAAAGAGAAACTTGATTACATGCCAATAAACGAATTTTTGCAAATTGAAATAAATATCAATCCGTTAGCATGAGTGAAGAAAATAGACCTTCTGTATGCAATAAGAATACTGGAATTGCCATTGGATGTTTATCACTCTGGTCTCATTATGTTATACTTACATAATTTCGAATAATTGACGCTTTCTTGCATTATTATTAATAATTTTTAGCTGTTAAGTGACATCGCCATTGTTGTAGTTCCTAGTTTTCGATACCGTCATAACCACGTGGATGTGTTTGTACACGAACTTCTCGATAAAGTTTTCATATACAGATTATCTTTTTCCAATGCAGCAAAAAATAAACATTTAAGACAGATACAGCCTCATAAAAGACTTCACTCTCATTTTCATTGCTTAATTAGTTCAACTTGCAAAATTTATAATTTCAATTGAAAAAAACAAACTTTTGA
Organism: Henosepilachna vigintioctopunctata; assembly: GCA_030704895.1. Taxonomy (NCBI): domain Eukaryota; kingdom Metazoa; phylum Arthropoda; class Insecta; order Coleoptera; family Coccinellidae; genus Henosepilachna; species Henosepilachna vigintioctopunctata. Next base: position 182,955 of record JARQZJ010000089.1, on the reverse strand, counting down.
CTTTTTCCACTTAATTTTTGCTTTTGCGAAAAAAACTTTTGTTTTTGTTTCGTCAACTCTTTCGATGTGACTCTTTCTCAGTTCAAACTAGTAAATAAATTAGTAAATGAAACATTTCGTATAAAAGTAATAGGTTTCTACACAGGAGTCGATAAACGTCAGTTTCGACAAAAATTTAAAAACTGAAAAATTAAAACGGTTGAAATCAGAAGTAGCACATGATTCACACATTTCAGTTGAAATATTGCATAGAATTGAAACGTGTAATATAATAGGTTATATTGTATTACGGAAAAACGCATTAACGTGTAACCTTTTCACCCAATCTGGCCTGGTTGACTTTGGTATACAGTAATACCCCAGACTTACGAGATAGGTTGCTCCGAGCTATTGCCGTGTAAGTCGAATTCGCGTAAGTCGGGGTTAAGCTTTGCATATAAATACATAAAAAGTATGTTCAATCGGGACCAGAGTTTAAAGGAAACAATAATTTAGAAGAAAAATGTTGAATAAAGTGTAAGATAACAAAACAATTCACATTGTTATGAATAAAGTAACCTTAACCGAAGTTATTTTGATGTCGTAGGCTTCATATATTCTAACAATATTGCTTGACGAGTTAAATTTATCTTCTCACGCAAAATTTCCTCGTAGCATACCAGTAATGTTTTTATTCCCAGTATTGTAGTTCTTCATTAGAATGTAATATTTTCATAAATTTATAACTCATTTTCAATAGAATTGAGTCATTCTGTGTTTGCAATTGTCATTTGATTTACCGATTCAACTGGGTCGAATCATGCTTACGCATTTCTATAACCTCGACAATTGTTAGCTCTTGATTTTGTGAATCTAGCAATTCTTGAACGTTATAATAATCGACCTCTTAATTTTGTTTTTTGGCGATCTCAACCACTTCTTCTATTATCGATTTGTTCAGGATCTGAAACTGATTCTCCTTGGGTTTCAGTGGTAAAAAAAAATAGACACAGTTTCTTCCAGACACCAGTCAAGGTTTTTTGTGATACCTCATTCCAAGATTTCCAATAATTCTTACAGCATCTAAAATATTGAATTGCTTCCAACAGTCTTTAACAGAAATTTCATTGTTTTGTCTTATATCTTCATGTAGATGTGAAAATGATAGCCTTGAGTAGTAAGCTTTAAATGTTTTAATGACTCTTTTGTCCATTGGATGAAGCAAGCTAGTTTGGTGGCAAAAATACAACTTCCACTCGTAGAACGAAATTAATTATAGTTGTGGAAGGATGACCCGGTGCATTCTCAATTAGTAGCATCACTTTGAATTATTGCGTTACTGCCAATTCTTTTAATACTTACGTTACTTCTGGCAGTAACGTTCGACTTCAGAAATAAAATGATGACCAAACCAGTCTTCAAAAAGAGAAGCTTTCCCCAAGCTGCCGCATTAGACTTCCAAATGACAGGCAAACCAGCTGTGGAAATATTTTTAAAGGCTCTTGGATTTTCTGAGCGATAAACTAAAAGAGGTTTCTCAAAATGAAAAACCGCGTATCTCCGACTTACGCCACCGCGTAAAACGGGGTGGCTTAAGTCGGGGTATTACTGTACTGTAAAATTTCAGAAATTTTTCTATTCTTACTTTTCTATTCATCATACAGACTGATTTGGTTCGCATTGAAACGTCCTGTATAATACACAAAATAATAATAATTATATATATATATATATATATATATATATATATATATATATATATATATATATATATATATATACACAAGAAAATGAATACTAGGACATTCATTCGAAAAATTCAAATTAACCATAAGAATGTTATGGTAGAGCTAGATATATTACACGTTCACATATCTAGCTCCACTATAACATTCTTTTGGTGAATTTGTATTTTTCGAATGAGTGTTATGGAGTTCATTTTCTTGAATATTTCATTCAATGCCATAAGCACAAAAACTTTATTTCCTTATATATATATATATATATATATATATATATATATATATATATATATATATATATATATATAGGGTTATTTTTTGAGCGTTGTTTTTTTTCAAATCGAATAAAAAACTCAATTTTCATTATAAATTCAAAATTTATATTGAAATTGATAACTTGGACTTTGCCATTTACATTTTGGAGATAACTTTATGTTAATGTTGTCCTCGGCTCCGTATCGAATGGTCCATTCCGAAGGTCCAATTTTGCGTCACTTTTTCGAGCATTTCGGCCCTTATTCCACGAATTACGCGTGTTTTGTTGTCCTGTAAACCTTCAATCGTGTTCGGCTTGTCTGCATAATAATAATAATAATAATTTATTTAATCCCTTTAGACACTACATTGTGTATTGGACAAGTCAACAAATTCAATGAACTTAAACAACTAAGGGTTTACACAGATATTCATTTACCGAATAGAAGCCATTTTTCAAAAGCAGATTCTTGATTTCCCTTTTGAACAATTTTAATTTCAATGATTTTATAAATGTTGGTAAGTGATTAAATAGCTTACTACTTCGGTATAATGGAGAGCATTCAAATTTGTAGGTCCTATGTTTGGGTAACAACAAAGTTTGCGTATAACTCGTAACATATTTTTGATGATTCGACAATTTTATCCAGCTGTAATTATTTTCCTTAGCATATATTAAACATTTGAGGATGTATATACAAGATGGGGTTAATATTTTGTTCTCAATAAAAAGTGATTTACACGATTGCAATGGACTGACGCTAAATATTGCACGTAGAATTCGTTTTTGTGCTACAAATGCTCTTGATAGGTCAGTACTACTACCTCAGAGTAAAATATTGTATGACAAATGACTATACACCAAGCTGAAATATACATAAATAGCATAACTCATAAAGGTAAAATGTCCTTGATTCTAGTGATTGCAAAAAATGAACTATTCAATCTCTTGCACAACACTTCAATGTGAGTTGACCATCTTAAATTTCGGTCAACATGGATACGCAGAAACTTAGTTGTCAGAGAGGGTGAGATAGTGTTGTCACCACATTTAACAGTAAATGAGTTTATTTCATTGTTTTTTAGACAAAAGTAAACACACACAGTTTTTTCAACATTCACCATTAAATTGTTCAATCGGCACCAGCCTACGAACTCCTTCATTATACATTCACAGGCCTCCAGGAGTTCACGAGTACTCTTTCCAGAAACAACCACCGAGGCATCATCTGCAAATAGGGTCACCAATGAACTGGCCAACCTCGCAGGCAGATCATTTATGAATAATATAAATATAAGCGGTCCCAGTACGGAACCCTGAGGAACTCCGAGGCCAATATTTAACCTCTCTGAATAACTCTCACCTATTTTAACAATCATATTTCTTTCATTGAGATAGCTACGTAACCAATCTAGAAATATCCCCCGAAAACCCAAATTGTAGCATTTCCCAAGTATAAATTCGAAAGAGAGTGTATCAAATGCCGAGGATAAATCAAAAAATAAACCGGCCACGAACAAATTTTGTCCAAGCACTCGTAGACAGATTCAAAAAACCTGACTGCAGCTGACTGTGTTGAGTGACCACTTCTGAAACCGTGCTGAGCACGATCTATCAAGTTAAATTTATTGAGGGAACACATCATTCTGCCGAGAACTATCTTTTCAAACACCTTGAAAAAAACACTTAAAATTGATATCGGACGATAGTTCGTTATTTCGTTTATTTTCCACTTTTAAATGCTGGGATCACTATGGACTTCTTCAGACTACCGGGAAACTTCGCAGTGGAGATAGAAACATTGGTGATATGTGCAAAATATTCACTTATACCTTCGCTAATTGCCTTTAGTACTTTAGTATATATAGAATCAATACCGCAACTTTTCTTATTTTTCAAGGCTTTGATGGCATTCTCCTACTCAAATTTTGAGACTGGATTGAAGAAAAAATTACTGTTCACCATAGGTGACAGCGTGCAAGAATGGGACAAATTAACACCATAACAAGACCTCAATTTAGAAGCAGCAACCGAGGAGAAGTGTTTGGCGAAAATATCAGCCAGTTGATTACTATCCAAGTTTGGGGGTAAATTTTTTCAACCGTCCCCTGTTCTTCCAGTAAGATTGTTTACAATGCTCCAAACTGAAACTCAAAATTTCTTATGATAAAACCAAATACATGGAAAAAAACGAGAAAATAAATCTTCTCTTATAACAAAACATGGAGAAATTCTGCAAGTAGGCCTTTTTAAATACCTCGGGAAAGTTATACAGTCCTCAGGTTCAAACCAAATCGCTAATGAACAGAGAATAACCAAGCTCCAAAGGGCCTACAAACTAACATGGGCTCACTATAACAAGAAGTGCATTTCGAGAGGCGCCAAATTGAGGCATTATAACACAACGATTCTTCCAGAAGCAATCTACGCAGCTGAAACAATGGTTATTGGAGGCCATTCAAGAATTAGAGAAATAGAAAAACAAGAACGGAAAATTCTCAGAAAGATTTACGGGCCAAACAAGAGAAACGGTATTTGGATGAAAGACCTCAGAATGAACTGTATCAAAAGTCAAATATGATAACGGAAGAAATCAGAAAACGACGGGCAAAGTTCTATGCACATGTCTACAGAATGAAACAATCCAGAATACCGAAGAAACTACTCGATATAATTATTAATAGTAAATGCGCAACAGAGTGGCTAAAAGAGGTCCAAAGGGATCTACAACAGATCAATAAAAAAAATCTCGAAGATCGCACTGAATGTTGCTATAAAATCGCACATGTGAAGTTTGAGCGAAAATCAAATCGTCAACCTGGAGTGAAGTGGACAGAGGAACGGAAGAAAGAGCATTCAGAGAGGATGAAGCGTTTTTGGAAGACAAAAAAGAAGAGGCAAAATTCCTAAATATTGCGAATTCAAATTCAGTCGCTCTCCTCATGGGGAACAATCGTAATAATAATAAATATATATATATATATATATATATATATATATATATATATATATATATATATATAGTAAAGTGAATATTTTCCACGCTAACCATGCCCGTACGGACATATTGTATAAAAAGAAATATTTATATGTAAATTTGGAATCGAAATTACATCACAAAAGTTTTCAACCTCGACTGGGATACGAACCCAGGTCTATCAGGTTTACGCCCTGTTGCTCTACCATTATATATATATATATATATATATATATATATATATATATATATATATATATATATATATATATATATATATATATATATTCAGCTGAGTTATCAGAGTTAAAATTGTAGTTCCTAAGTCTACTGACTCAAATATTCCTCTGACGTTCTTGTATTGCGAACGGATTTTTCATGTCCTTGTGTTCAAATACGCATACTTCTCGAAGGTGGACTAATAATTGAATGACAATCTGAACATTTCGATTCATATTCCCTGATTCTTCAAATACAGTCTATGTACTTATCTGTGTTGATGATCTTGAGAAAACCAAATTGTTTTATTTCAACAAATACTTCCAATATTGTGTTAAATCTGAGTTTTGCAAGAATTGTTTCTGCGAAACCATCATTAGCCGCTATTAACTTCGATTATTCTCAAATAATTTTTGCCTTGATAGTGAAATGAAAGAATATTCATTTCATTCATGAAATGAATAAAAGTATAATCAATAATATTTATGAGATGAATTTTATCAATAAAGTGAAAATAAATTGAATAATCATTTTCAGTTTTTTCAGTTTATGCTCACTTTACTGCCCTTCAATTTGTGGATATTGTTTCTGCTTTTTTTCATTTTGGCGATGTTTTTATTCCTGATATATCAACAAAAACACACTGACAGATTCCGTTTTACACCAGCGAAGAAATACAGGCGAAAATTTGTAATGACACAAATTTTGTAATATTATTTGATACTTAAATAAGCAGTAGATATCGTCTTAAAAAATTCTCGAAATCGTGAGGACAGAGTAAATTGGATTTTGTTCGATCTTGTGTTATATTGTATAACCGGATGCAGAGACCGAAACGAGCGTTATACTGCAAATTCAATTCCAGTACATGATAATTTAGGAGCGGCCGACAGAATCTGATTTGACCGGAATTGTTTGAGTACGTAATACGGCAATCTGAAGAAAGTAAATGTATTGAATGAGACTATTTTAATTATTCCAAAATATTTTGCGTTATACTGAATAAGTTCGAGCCAGAGATCGGTGCATTATATAATTCAGATCGCGTGATTACCTTTAATTGGGTATTTATAACTTTGTATATTCGGATTGTTTCTTTGAATCCCTGGAAGAATGTTGAAAGCATACGGAAATTCTCTTTTACGAACCATCGGATTTTCTCACAAATAATTAATGCTTTGGAATTTCTTAATGAGCTCGGAAGAACTCATGCTCGAGAAATTATCGTTAATAATGATTAAATATTAACATTTATGATTAAATTTGTTGTTTGCTTCATATTAAACATCACAAATCGATTTCTAAAATTACGAAGGAATATTGTGGGAAAACAACAACATACAATAATGAATATTTGCACGTAAAACAAATAATATCAAATCTATCTGAAAAGATATAATTGAGATTGAAAATATGACAATATAAGCACAAGCGAATGACTCAAACTGCTAAACTCCCAAAGATTCCAGAAAACTCAACCTGAAATTTGTTATGAATTTGGCGTGAAAGTTGAAGTAGGTACATCTTTATGATTTTACTGCTAATGGAATCTATCTATCAATGAATGAACAACTAATTATTTATTTTAAATACTTGCTATATCAGGCTCCTACAATTCCCCCTTTTAGTTTACTTCATCAGTGGGGGGGGGGGGGTGGATACAATAGAAACAACGTAACTAAGCTTGAGTTTTAGGAGGCGAAAGCCCAAGTCGGATAAGAAGTGGAATGTGGCTTCATGGCGACGCAAAAATCAAATATAGGAATTTGAGGAATTCATCCAGATATCGCTTATGGGTGTTCTTCTTAACAGTTGGTTTGATTGCTCGTTCCACTAGTTCTTAGGGTTTCACATCGTATGCGCCATTCCGATGAGAGCCAACTGAGTAACTCCGATTAAGAAATTGAGAACTTTGCGATAACAGACAAGCTGTGTTACTGAGAAGTTAATGATACATTTGTCTATTGTAACTTTTTGTTCATCGAGAAAAGCACACGGTCTCAGATAGAGTGCAATATCAGCTGACTCAGGAGCTATAGTACAATGATATAACTACAATGATGCAGGGATGTTAAACCAGTCTCAGTCAAATCTTCAAACTTAGTGTAATGAAAATGCTTTCCAATTTTATAATTTATATCACCTTTTATTAGGACTTTTTATATTTCTTTTGTATATTTTCTTTAATTTTATTGATTTTCATCAAAAATTTTCTTTTCCCTATATATATATATATATATATATATATATATATATATATATATATATATATATATATATATATATATATATATATATATATATATATATATATATATATATATATATATATATATATATATATATTTTTTCAGTGTTTAATAGGGATTGCAGTCTAGGACAGGATGAAAAAACTTTTTATAGTGCCTTGCTATATAAACTGTTAATATTTGTACTATTTTAGCCCTGAAGAAGAAAATAAACATTTTCGAAAGCTTGGAAAATACTAAAGAGGTAACTGATTTTCCTGTCCTAGACTGCAATCCCTATTAAACACTGAAAATATATATATATATATATATATATATATATATATATATATATATATATATATATATATTTTATTATTACGATTGTTCCCCAAAAGGACGGCGACTGAACTTGAATTCGCAATCATTAGGAATTTTGCTTCATCTTTGTTGCCTCCCAAAAACGCTTCATCCTCTCTGAATGCTCTTTCTTCCGTTTATCTCTCCACTTCTCTCCAGGTTGACGGTTTGATTTGCTTAAACTTCACATGTGCGATTGAATAGCGACATTCAGTGCGATCTTCGAGATTTTTTATATTGATCTGTTGTAGATCCTTTTGGACTTTTTTTAGCCACTCTGTTCCGCATTTACTATTCATAATTATATCGAGTTTGTTTCTTCGGTATTCTGGACTGTTTCATTCTGTAAACATGTGCATAGAACTTTGCTCGTCGTTTTCTGATTTCTTCCGTTATCGTATTTGTCTTTCGACACAGTTCATTCTGAGGTATTCTCATCCAAATACCGTTTCTATTGATTGGCCCGTAAATCTTTCTTAGAATTTTTCGTTCTTGTTTTCTATTTCTCTAATTCTTGAATGGCTGCCAATAACCATTGTTTCAGCTGCGTAGATTGCTTCTGGAAGAATCGTTCTGTTATAATGCCTCAATTTGGCGGCTCTCGAAATGCACTTTTTGTTATAGTGAGCCCATGTTAGTTTGTAGGCCCTTTGGAGCTTGGTAATTCTCTGTTCATTAGCGATTCGGTTCAAACCTGAGGACTGTATAATTTTCCCGAGGTATTTAAAAAGGCCTACTTGCAGAATTTCGCCATGTTTTGTCATAAGAGAAGATTCATTTTTTGGTTTTCTTTTCATGTATTTGGTTTTATCATAAGAAATTTGTTACCCGGTTTTCTGCGCAATTTCATGTAGTTTTTCTACGGCGCGAATGGCTTCAGTTCTGTTGTATGTGATGATTGCAATTTAGTCTGCAAAGTCGAGACATTTGACATTTATTCTATTTTTTTTTTTGATACCCACTTGTATGCCCTTAACGTGAAGTTCCCATTCCCTCATGATCTTTTCTAAAACAATATTGAAAAGAACTGGCGAAAGTCCGCCCCCTGCCGCACACCGGGCTTGATTTCAAAGGAATCTGATATTTCGCCGATAAATTTTACCTTGGAAGTTGTACCTGCAAGTGTATGTTCTATAATTGTTCGGGTCTTCCAAATTCTTTCATGGTTTCAAAAAGTATTCCGAGATCTACCGAATCATATGCTTTCTTGAAGTCAATGAATGTGATCCCTGTATTTCTACATTTCCTCATCTGTAATATTGTCTTCAAAGTCCAGATCTGTTCAGCACATGATCGGCCTTTTCTGAATCCAGCTCCCCAATTAGTGGATCCGCTTCGTGTTCTACTCTGTTCAGGAGTGATTTAGAAAGTATATATATATATATATATATATATATATATATATATATATATATATATATATATATATATATATATATATATAAGCTTTGTATGCTATGTCGTGTGCGCGACCCTGGATATGAGTTGTGTACGCCGCCTATGTGTACGAGTCTGGCGCGGCAAACGTAAAATGACAATGACAGTACACTCGAGATAAGAGAATTTAAGTCTGCTGTGAAGTGAATTATTTCTGCTTTTAATAAGGAAAAGAATTAATTCGAATATAATTGTTAGTTTAACTAAGACAAGTAATAGAGTAAAAATTGGAAGTAAAAAGCTTTAATTTTTGATTTTCTATTTTTAGGTTAGTAGATAATGATTCATAATGTGTAAATATTTTATCTCAAATTATTTGGTCGTTTAATTTTATAATAATATTAAACTTTTCTATTTTTAGATAAATCAAATTGTGTGTTGTTTGCTTCCGTATCATCTTACATATTACAAATCGAAAATTATCAGAGTTTGATTGGATAATAGTAGATCATGTCACGATTACAATTTGATGTTGAGCTGGCAGCAGATGAAGATCCGAAGAATAATATCATAATTATAAAATCAATAACAAAGGAGAATGGAATAACATATCTCATACCGCCATGTTTTCAAGCAGCAAAACGCCACCTTCAATTGTTAAAGTTACTAGAATTTTTGAAAATAAAAAAATCATTACAGAGAAGAAGTCAAAATTGAAAGGTATGGATGTCTGTGCCAAGTGATGTTTTAGCACTGTACGAAGATGATGTTGGAAATATGACATTTAATGATTATTTATTGCAAGAAATTACTCAAGTCACAAGCCAATCGATTACAGATGGAAAATTATTGGTAATTTTAGAGAAATTAAGTGATAAATCCAGTGTCAACAAAGAAAAACATAACAATTTGAGCAAAATAAATGAAAAATTTGTTTTAAAGAAGTTTGATAACAAGATAACTAATGCAAAACAATGGTTGCAAAGTTTTGAAAGTGAATGTACAAGATTTGATTTAAATGGTGATACAGAGAAAATTAGTGCATTGAGATTATTTTTGAATGACTCAGAAAGTGACTGGTATGAGTCTATGTTAATAAAACACAGTTTAAACTCGCTGTGGAAAATATGGCAAGTGAGTTTTCTAAACACGTTTGCAGATAGAAGTTGGTCCTGTGTAATCTATGCACTGAGTTTCAAACATTTAAATGGTTCTCTGTTGGAATATGCATTGAAAAAGCAGCGATTGTTACTAGAATATAATAGTGATATAGATACCAGAACTCTCACTGACTTAATTGTCGCAGGATTGCCAACTTACATTACAAGTAAACTGGATAGACAAGAGGTGACAGACCCGATTCTTCTGTTTAGTGCCCTACGTATGTATGAAAATCACAATAAAAATGTACATAAACATTTTGCTGGGAAGAAAAGCTCCTCTAAATCAGAAGTGGAATTTAAAAAAAAAACACCTTGTCAAATATGTTACAAGATGGGAAAGAAAAACAGATTTCACTCTGAAGATTTGTGCTGGTTCAGACAAGACGAGAACAGTAATGACAATGTAAAACACTGCAAAAACTTGATGTTGGAGATTGATCAATTTCAGGATACAAAAAACTAGATATTCCCCCACTAATAGAAGTTGAGGTTATACTGAATGACAAACTGAAATGCACAGGTATTTATGACCCTGGCTCAAATATAACCTTAATAAATTCCAAATTAATAAAAGTCACAAATTCAAAGGAAAATTACTTTGAAAATAAATTCAACACAATTGGTGGTGGGGGAAAAACAACAGGTTTAATAAGATTAAATGGCAAAATACTGACTATTGAAAAGGAAATAAATGCATTTATTTGCAATGATAAAAACTTCACTCATGATTTGATTTTGGGACTAGATACAATAAAGCGGTTTGGATTGACCCATGATGGGAATTTAAACATCCAACTTCAGGAAAATGCCAACCCAGGTGAAAATAAATATATCAGTCCCAATGAAAAAAAAAATTTAATAATCAAGAAATAGAGACAAGAGAGATTGAGTCAGAAATATTCAATTATGAAATAAATTTCAATGAGGGCATAGATGTGAATAAATTTGATATAGATACCACTTACTTGGAACATGATCAAAAAATGAAAATTAGTGAATTGCTAAATGATTATAAACACATATTTGCCAAAGATAAATACGATGTAGGCCGACTGAAAAACTATGAAGCATTTATAGACCTACAAGTAGATAAATATTGCTCAAAAAGACCATATAGATGTTCCTTAGATGATAAAGAAGAAATCGAGAAGCAAATTGGACAATTGCTAAAGAATGAATTAATCGGAGAATCTTATAGCCCATTCGCAGCTCCAGTAACATTGGCATTCAAACGTGATGAAGGAAAAAAGTCAAGATTATGTATCGACTTTAGAGATCTTAATAAGATTATCATCCCACAGCCACAACCGTTTCCTCTAATAGAAGATCTAATGGTAAAAACCATAAACTGTAAGTATTTCACTACTCTTGACATTAATTCTGCTTTTTGGTCTGTACCATTGAAGATTAGTGACAGAGAAAAGACAGGTTTTGTTACACAAGAAGGTCATTTTCATTGGACTTGCCTTCCTTTTGGACTTAAAACATCTCCGGCAATTTTCCAAAGAATCCTGACTAATATAATAAGAAAACATAACCTGTCAAATTTTGTAATGAACTACATTGATGATATTATGGTGTTTTCGAAAACTTTCAATGAACATATGGAACATTTATCGCAACTGCTGGATGCAATTGCTGAAGAAGGATTCCGTCTGAAATTAACAAAATGTAAATTTGCAGCACAGTCTGTAAGATTCTTGCGACATATAGTAAAAAATAATACAATCACTCCTTTGAAAGATAACCTCAGATCTATAGCAGGATTTGCAGCACCACAAAACAAGAAACAAATAAGACAATTTCTAGGAAAAGTAAATTTTTATAATAAATATATTCCTAATGCTACAATAATTCTTGATCCAATATACAATTTACTTAGAAAAAACATCAGTTTCGATTGGTCAGATGATTGTGAAAATGCTTTCCAAACAATAAAAAACCATTTATGCTCTGCCCCAATTCTGGCTATTTTCGACCGAGAGGCACCAACTTTTATATACACGGATGCAAGTATCAAAGGAATTGGTGCAATACTAAAACAAACGCAGAAATGTGGAGAAATGAAACCAGTGGCGTACTTTTCAAAAAAGTTGAATGATTCCCAAAAAAAGAAAAAAGCCATATTTTTAGAATGCTTAGCAATAAAAGAAAGTTTGAAATTTTGGCAACACTGGCTAATAGGAAGCTCATTCACAATTTACACGGATCACAAGCCACTAGAAAATTTAAATATAAAAAACAGAACAGATGATGAACTGGGAGACATGATTCATTACCTTTCACAATACAACTTTGTGATAAAATACAACCCAGGGAGAAACAATACAGAAGCAGACTGCTTAAGCAGAAATCCTGTGTATGAAAGCCACGAAAACGAAGAAGATAACTTGAAAACAGTAAATATTGTAAAGATTGAGGAAATATTGGAGGACCAGAACAAAAATCCAAACATACAGGACAAAAATAGTTTTATAGGAGAAAAGGGTATATATTACAAACGGAACAACAAGAAAAAAAAATCGTTTTATCCGAAGGCTACAGTAAGATATTAATAAAAAAGGTGCACGAGCATTTCTGTCATGTAGGAATAAATCAAGTCGAGTCAAAAATAAGACCATTCTACACAGCACCAAACCTACTGAATAATATAAAGTTGATTTGCAGTCAATGTGAAGTTTGTATAAGAAACAAATCACGATTGAATAGAAATTATGGACTCATGTCACAATTAGGACCGGCAGAGAAACCTTTCCAAATCATGTCCATAGATACAGTAGGAGGATTTGGTGGCAACAGGTCTTCAAAAAAGTATCTACACTTGTTAATGGATCATTTCACACGTTATGCTTACATTTCATGCTCGAAAACACAACTGACTAAGGACTTTATAAAACTGGTAGATCAAGTGATCAAGGACAATGAAGTTGAGATATTACTCTCCGATCAATATCCAGCACTGAATTCAAAAGAATTCAAAAAATATTTGCAGGACCACTCTGTTAATTTAATTTTTACAGCCTTGGATGCTCCTTTTTCAAATGGTCATATTGAGAGGTTGAACCAGACGCTGGTAAATAGGATTAGATGTGTCTTGAATAGCAAGGAAAAAAGAACAGCTTGGACAACTGTGGCAATGGATTGTGTGAAAGCCTACAACTCTACAAACCACACAGTGACAGGTTATTCGCCTCTATACTTGTTAAGTGGAGAACCAACCGATGTACTACCAAAGGACCTAAAAAAAAACAAATGGAACCCGGAGAACTGGAAAAAGACAGACATACAGCATTTCTCAGATCAAAAAAATCACATGAATTGAACAAGGCCATTTTTGACAAAAATAGAATAGATTACAAGTTTCAAAAAGGTGATATGATTTACATAATGGACTGTAATAAGTTGAACAGATCAAAAATGGATGAAATTAGAATTGGTCCTTTTGAGATCGAAGAAATGGTATCAGATTCACTATGTAGAATCAACACTGGGAAGAATAAAAAGTCCTTGGGATTGTACCATGTGACAAAGCTTATTCCCCACTTCAATCACTCAAATTAACCACAGCCAATTTGCACTTTTGAGGGAGGGAGATGTAAGCTTTGTATGCTATGTCGTGTGCGCGACCCTGGATATGAGTTGTGTACGCCGCCTATGTGTACGAGTCTGGCGCGGCAAACGTAAAATGACAATGACAGTACACTCGAGATAAGAGAATTTAAGTCTGCTGTGAAGTGAATTATTTCTGCTTTTAATAAGGAGAAGAATTAATTCGAATATAATTGTTAGTTTAACTAAGACAAGTAATAGAGTAAAAATTGGAAGTAAAAACCTTTAATTTTCGATTTTCTATTTTTAGGTTAGTAGATAATGATTCATAATGTGTAAATATTTTATCTCAATTTATTTGGTCGTTTAATTTTATAATAATATTAAACTTTTCTATTTTTAGATAAATCAAATTGTGTGTTGTTTGCTTCCGTATCATCTTACATGTTACATATATATATATATATATATATATATATATATATATATATATATATATATATATATATATATATATATATATATATATATATATATATATATATATATATATATATATATATATATATATATATTCACTTCCGTTCTCATCACAATGTTAACATGAAGCTGAACATCATCAATCAATTCAAGAACAGGATTATTAACATTGTCCACGGGGATTACTGTCAGAGCTCACTGGCACGTCTGGAGGTTGTCTTACTTGACAATGGTTATCCAAAAACACTTGTTAAGAAGTATCTATGTAATACAGTCACCAGACCACCGTCTCTCACCTCAACAGATTTGAATATAGTTCCTAACACAGACACACAAGCTCCATTAGCCAGATACAGATCTTTGCCTTATTTCACCTCACTCACAGCAAAACTGTGCCATATCTTCGGTGAAATAGATGAGCTTAAATTTACCAAATATAATTTCATCACGGGCAAAATGGTTTTCACAAGACTTAAAGATAAGATACTACCTTCGTTAACATCAGACTGCATTTACAGTGTTCCATGCTTAGATTGTGAAGGAGTCTATACAGGCCAAACTTCCCAAACCATCAAAAGAAGAATAACTCTTCACAAGAGTGATGTTAGACTTCGCCCTGATAGATGTGCCTTAGCACTACATTCCTCACAACAGGGACATCGCTTTGACTTTGATAGTGTGGAGATACTGGATGTGGCTGCTAATTACCACAAAAGGGTCTTTCTGGAAATGGTCCACATCAATAGTAATCCTAACAGCATTAATAAGAAGACGGACGTTTCCAGACTTAGCTGCATCTACAGTTACTTACTTTCACATCATTTTAAGTAACCTTCGCAGACATTCTCCAACCTTGTTAGACTTTTATTTGTTACGTGTGAGACATGACATTTGTGACTACGGTATTCTATTCTCTCACCTCTGTGTTCGTTTTTCGGTGTTAATGTTCTCTGTGCTTCCTGTCAATTCATTCGATTGTTTACAAATCGTTAATTTTGGTTATCATATGGAAACATTTTTATATCTACAATTTTAATTTCTACTGATTATTGTTTTAATTGTTTTAAATTCTGCTTATTATTTACTGTTTATTATTATCATTATTTTTTAAATAACATATTCCTGTTGGATGGTTGTTGGCCATACCTTTTATTCTTAGTTTGCCGTAAGTTGTTAAACACAATTTTTTACAAGTATAATTGTATGTAAATGTTTTTCAGAGTCCTGATGAAGATTGTAATCACGATCGAAATATAGACCAGGCATCCAAATTGAATAAAACCTATTCATAGTGGCCTTTCATTTGCCTATAACCCACACAATTACATTTACATTTATATATATATATATATATATATATATATATATATATATATATATATATATATATATATATATATATATATATATATATATATATATATATATATATATATAATATATATATGTAATATGTAATTGTAATTGTGTGGGTTATAGGCAAATGAAAGGCCACTATGAATAGGTTTTATTCAATTTGGATGCCTGGTCTATATTTCGATTGTGATTACAATCTTCATCAGGACTCTGAAAAACATTTACATACAATTATACTTGTAAAAAATTGTGTTTAACAACTTACGGCAAACTAAGAATAAAAGGTATGGCCAACAACCATCCAACAGGAATATGTTATTTAAAAAATAATAATAATAATAAACAGTAAATAATAAGCAGAATTTAAAACAATTAAAACAATAATCAGTAGAAATTAAAATTGTAGATATAAAAATGTTTCCATATGATAACCAAAATTAACGATTTGTAAACAATCGAATGAATTGACAAGAAGCACAGAGAACATTGACACCGAAAAACGAACACAGAGGTGAGAGAATAGAATACTGTAGTCACAAATGTCATGTCTCACACGTAACAAATAAAAGTCTAACAAGGTTGGAAAATGTCTGCGAAGGTTACTTAAAATGATGTGAAAGTAAGTAACTGTAGATGCAGCTAAGTCTGGAAACGTCCGTCTTCTTATTAATGCTGTTAGGATTACTATTGATGTGGACCATTTCCAGAAAGACCCTTTTGTGGTAATTAGCAGCCACATCCAGTATCTCCACACTATCAAAGTCAAAGCGATGTCCCTGTTGTGAGGAATGTAGTGCTAAGGCACATCTATCAGGGCGAAGTTTGACATCACTCTTGTGAAGAGTTATTCTTCTTTTGATGGTTTGGGAAGTTTGGCCTATATAGACTCCTTCACAATCAAAGCATGGAACACTGTAAATGCAGTCTGATGTTGACGAAGGTGGTATTCTATCTTTGAGTCTTGTGAAAATCATTTTGCCCGTGATGAAATTATATTTGGCAACTTTAAGGTCATCTATTTCACTGAAGATATGGCACAGTTTTGCTGTGAGTGAGGTGAAATAAGGTAAAGATCTGTATCTGGCTAATGGAGCTGGTGTGTCTGTGTTAGGATCCATATTCAAGTCTGTTGAGGTGAGAGACGGTGGTCTGGTGACTGTATTACATAGATACTTTTTAACAAGTGTTTTCGGATAACCATTGTCAAGCAAGATAACCTCCAGACGCGCCAGCGAGCCACGACAGTAATCCTCGTGGACAATGTTAACAATTCTGTTCTTAAATTGATTGATGATGTTCAGCTTCATGTCAACATTGTGATGAGAACGGAAGTGAAGGTATCTACCAGAGGAGGACGGCTTTTGATACCAATCCAACTTGATTATGTTGTCCTCGGACCTAACTACCCTGGTATCCAAAAACGGTACAGATCTTGCTGTCTCCATCTCTACAGTGAACTTAATGTGTTCGTCATAAGAGTCAAAAATGTTAACAATCTCTTCTATTCCATCTTGGGGCAGACAAAGGATGAGGTCATCCACATATTGATACAAGAATTGTAGATCAAATGTCAAATTAGGAACACATGTATTAAGAAGAGAAGACATCACTATAGAAGCCATAATGGGACTGAGACAGCCGCCCATGGGACAGCCAAAAAGCTGGGAGTAGAATACGCTTTTATAGGAGAAATAAGTTGTCTCAAAAATGAAATCAATGACGGAAATGAACTGATCCTCAGGAATGTTGGTGTGGAGAGAAATTCTGTGCCACTCTTGGTGGATGATCTTTATTATCAGTTGTCTTGATATGTTAGAGAATAGGTTGACCACATCTAGAGATATTATAACATATTGTGGAGGAACAATTAATCCATTCACCTTTTTAGAAAAAGTGAAGACGTCACTAACTGAGAACTTATGATAATCTGTGAAAGAAACAACCAATATCTCTGATATGAACTTACAGAGGTCTGAGGTGGCTGAACCAATAGTTGAGACAATTGGGCGAAGTGGGTGGTCCGGTTTGTGGATCTTGGGTAAACCATATATGGCTGGTGGCACACCCTTATAACAGGTAAGCTTGCTCGCAACCTCCGAAGTAATGTAACCACTGTTCTTAAGTTTTTTAATTAAGGAGTTCAGTTTACTTTGAAAGCTAGCTGTGGGATCAGATCTTAGTTTTTTGTAAATAGATGGATCCTGTAGTATATCAGACATCTTATCATCATATTCTCTTCTATTCATAGCAACGGTAACATTTCCCTTATCTGATCGTAGAATGATGATATCAGGATGTTGTTTAAGAAAGAACTTTGTGGAGAGAAGCATTTTGTATTCAAGAGAAGAAGTTTGGGGATTTTGATGGAAGAAATTGGTTATAGCATTAGTACATCTGAGTCTCACAATGTCTTGAACGTCCGCAGATGCTAACCCAACAATGGACTCAACATCAGCCAAAACCGATCTGATAGGTATCCTCTTTGGTGGAGGAGAGTAACTGAATTTTGGCCCAAGGCTTAGTATGGTGGTAACAACATTTGGGAATTCCATATCAGTGAGATTTTTAAACCATTTATGTTGGGTTTTAATTTTATTGATATGGAGTCTCTAATTATTGTTATATATATATATATATATATATATATATATATATATATATATATATATATATATATATATATATATATATATAACAATAATTAGAGGAGAGCCTTGTAATTCAAATAAAAATTTTTATGACTATGAAATGTAACCAATTTGTTTGCCTGGTCTATTTTTCGACTGTGTTTACAGTTTTCATCAGGACATTGGAAAAGATGTTTACAGAATTGTCATGATAAAAATTATGTTTGGGAACTTACAGCTATCTAGGTATAAAAGGTATGGCTAAAAACCATAAAACAGGAATGTGTGACTCTAAATGAATTTGATATTACAAAGGAAACTGAAAATTGATGTTGAAATGTAAATATAAAATATTCTTATGTACTAACTGAAACGACGATAGATAAATAAATGAAAGGAAATCACAGGAGCACAGAGAAACATTGACATCGAAAAAGGACACAGAGGCGAGAGAGTAAAATCGCCGTAGCAACAAATGTCATACTTCGCACGTAACACATAAAGTCCATTAAAATTGTAGGCTGTCTGCGAAAGTTACTCAAAATGATTCGAAAGTAAACAGCTATAAATGCAGCTAAGCCTGGAAACGTTGATCTTCTTCTTGATTCTGTTGGTGTTATTATTAATGTGGACCATTTCCAAAAAAATCCTTTTCTGGTTACTAACAGCTACATCCAGTATTCCTACATTATCGAAGTCAAAACGATGATCCTGTTGTGAGGAATGTAATGCTAAGGCGCATCTGTCAGGGCAAAGTCTAACATCGCTCTTATGAAGAGTTATTCTTCTTTTGATGGTCTGAGAAGTTTGACCTATATAAACTCCTTCACAATCTAAGCATGGAACACTGTAAATGTAGTCTGATGTTGAAGATGAATTTAAGAGGTAATTTATCTTGAAGTCTTGTGAAAACACTTACGAACCAGTGACGAAGTAATATTTGCAAGTTTTAGCTCCTCTATTTCACAGAAAATGTGACATAGTTTTGCCGCGAGAGAAGGTAAATATGGCAAAGATCTGTATTTAACTAATGGAGCCTGTGAATCTATGTTAGGATTTATATCAAGGTCTGTTGTAGAGGTGAGAGCCGGTGGTCTAATGACTGTATTACATAGGAACTTTTTCACAAGTGTTCTTGGATATTCATTCTCGACCAAGATGTCTTCCAGAGGGGACAGTGAGCTCTGACAGTAATCCTAGTGCACAATGTTTATAGTTCTATTCTTGAGTTGATTAATGATGTTCAGTTTAATGTTCACATTGTGGTGAGATCGGAAGTGCAGATATCTACCAGAAGAAGACGGCTCTTGATACCAGTCCAACTTGATGATATTGTCCTCGGACCTGACCACTCTGGTATCCAAACACGGTACAGATCTATATGTCTCCAAAATAAAATCATAAGAGTCAAAGAGGTAATGTTTTTGAATCTTATGATGAGCACATTAAGTTCACTGTAGAGATGGAGACAGATGGATCTGTACCGTTTTTGGATACCAGAGTGGTCAGGTCGGAGAACAATATCATCAAGTTGGACTGGTATCAAAAGCCGTCTTCTTCTGGCAGATATCTGCACTTCCGATCTCACCACAATATAAACATCATTAATAAACTCAAGAATAGAATTATAAACATTTTTCACTTTCGAATCATTTCGAGTACCTTTAGCAGACAGTCCGCAATTTTAATAGACTTAATGTGTTACGTGCGTAGTATGACATTTGTGCTATGGTGATTTACTCTCTCGCCCCTGTGTGGTTTTTCAGTGTCAATGTTTCTCTGTGCTTCTGTCATTTCTACTCTATTATTTATCTATCGTTGTTCTAGTTAGTACATAAGAATATTTTAACATTTACATTTCAACATCAATTTTCAGTTTCCTTCGTAATATCAAATTCATTTTAAGTCACACATTCCTGTTTGAAGGTTTTTGGCTTTACCTTTTATAACTAGTTAGCCAACTATGACAAATATGACAAAAATATGAGAATTGTATAAATATCTTTTTCAGAGTCCTGATGAAGACTGCAAACACAGTCAAAATATAGACCAGGCAAACAAATTGGTTAAAATGTTTTCATAGTGGCCTCTTATTTTGCCTATAACCCATAACAATTTGTATATATATATATATATATATATATATATATATATATATATATATATATATATATATATATATATATATATATATATATATACAAGAGTATTGCCGTGGATTCTAAAGAACTGAATAAAAAGGTGGGTACTCGGCAAAGGGTGGATGATTAAAGATTATTAAACATTATTAAAGATATATGGGTCAAGCCTCCCAGACTCTTAAAAGACGGTTCGCGCTACATAGAAGCGATACCTGGTTGCATTCGGATAGGTGAGCCCTCGCCTTGCATGCTTCGAACAATGGCCACATTTTTTATTTTGGTAATGCCCGAATATTGGCATCGCAAACTAATCTGGAGAAGAGAGCCTTTTCAGTGTGTGTTCCATCAACAAAGACAAAACTAGTATTAATGAAATAACAGACATCAACGGCCTAAGAGGCATTTATAGTTACCTCCTTACACTGGATGACCGCACAGTAGATGAAAATTTGAGCCACGTTCTGCCTACCTAAGACAATAAGCCTCCTCTCTGGTCCTGTCTCCCGGTCGCGGTGTCGAGTTTCTGTGATTAGTTACCGGCTTTGTTGACATTCCGTTTAACCTCACTTGTGAATATAATGCAATCAAAGATATATTATGTACAACTAGTTGATATGTAAGTACTTAACAACAATTGAACAATTGAATTGTTAATTTTAATAAGAATGCGCGCAATCACTAGACTTTGCCTGTGGTCGCGCTTTGTGTATGATCATCATCACGCCGCACAAAAGCCCGTCACGCCAATCACTAGGGGCATCACACGTATTTCACATCCCGAATGACGTTCACTCATAACGAAGACGACCTCTGTCTGGTTAGAGATTGCCCTTTTTGCCGCATAAGTCTGTGAGAGAGACCTGGGAGTCTTCATGAAACACCCGCGTCTACAACCAAACACATAGAGTCCCTGGCCGCTGCGATGTCAGCCTTCCTCAACAACCTACTCGAATCTCTTATATGTGGCTCCTTATCCACCCTCCAGTCCTTTCTCAACGCTATTCCTACCAACATTTTGACGATAACATTATGTCGTCTCATACTGGCCGTATGATCCAATGCATACTTTTTAGGTCGTGCGACAGGCTCGCGACTTGGCCATCCCTATCCCTGCACAGCCGGTGTTCCATAGGGAGAACGTTGAAGAGAAGTTGAATCGCTTTCACGTAGTCTTCCTTTTTTCAGTATCTTTGGGGATTTTCAATACAGCCATTAGATGTTGAATCAGCGGAAGCTTGGCTTGTCCCTCCGCCATAATAGCATATGTTCAGATTATTCCAGTTAACTACGTCGACCTGCGCCGTTGGTAGCGTCCTCGGTACTTATCATATGGACGCCATATGGACCCCATATGGAAGCCACCTCCAGGACTCATCAATTTCCCTCGAGAACCCTGGCAGTCGGCGCAGCCTACCCTCCATTTCAATGATAATCTCTTTAGCAAACGAAAAGGTTCCAAAACCTCCCATTTTGCTTGGGGTGTAACAGGCCGAGTCAGCCGTTTGTGTAGGCAGATATAGTATCTTTTTGATAGCTCTTCTCACCTTACGGTCCGCTTCCTTAAATTCTTCAGATGGGCGGCTGGGCTCTGCATAGAATGAGAATTGCTTGGAATTGGAAAGGATTCGACAAGCTGGAGCTTTTGAGCAGGTTTCAAGCGAGCACGCAGGATTTTATTTGGTTGTTCGTCCAAAGCCACAACCGAACATCCCATCACTCCCGTAGCAGTGTAAGTCAATCCTAGGTATTTAACTATGTTTTCAACAGTTGTGAGAGGGTTCGGCCCAGGCCCACATAAAAGAGAGGCCTTTAATTACAGTACATTTTCTCCTTGGACGGAACAACGCCTATGGTCAGAGACCTGCACTTTCCGACGTTGAGGTGGAATCTTTTTCCTCGAAAAACCCAACGGACCTTTTGAGGAGCCTCTGCACTTCCGAGATGTTGTCAACCATCAGGATTAGGTCATCCGCATAACCCAAAAGAGAGATAGAGGTGTTGTTGAGGGTCACTCCTATTTTGTATTTCTATTCCCACATCAGCTCGTCCAGAACGCAGTTGAATAGTATTGGATATAGCAAATCCTCCCATTTAACACCTCTGCGGATCTCCAGATCGCAAACCTCCTGGCCGAGGATTGATATCACCGTCCGACCGACCAGATTATAATTTATATAATTGGCGGTTTTTTGTTAGCATAACGTGCGTCGACCTTGAGCCTACGACGAGGCCTCACGGTCTCGAATGAGACGCAGAATCAAAGTCCTTTTTCAGGTCTAGGGTGATCACGTTGAATTATCTGCCACATATCCCTCTTCTCTTGATCCCCGACTTCACAGTTGAGTTGTTTATAGAGCAGCCATATATCAAGGTGAATCCTCGCTGGCAGTCAACCAGCGCCAGCGGAAGCAATCCGAGCCGCTGAGCGATAATCTTGTTTATTAGGAGCAAATAAGGAGGACAATCTTGTTTATAATCCGTTCTCGGCTGACAGTGTCCTCGCTCCTCACCCAGTGAACTATTTGGAACAGTTTATCATCTTTCGAACATGTTTGACTAAATTATAGTGAAACTCAAAAAACTACCTAGATTCATTTGAAACCTGTATTTAGATTCTTATCAAGTATGGGCCCAATCTATTAGTGATCTGAGAGATTTCTTCTCTTGTTCAGTTATTACTCATTGTTTAGAGATTCTGTTGATTAATTGAATATTTAGATACGGATAATAAATATTTCGATTATTGATAGATTTGATAGCGTGTTTTCATTATTATTTTTATTTTTCACTATTGTATATCTATGATCTATAAAATCATTGATATTTTTAGTCACCAAATTTTGTATTTCATTTATTCGTTATGTATGTTCCTGTAATTGGGTAGTTACATGTTACATAGTTACCAGTTGGAAATATATGCTTATTATTATAATTGAAATATATATATATATATATATATATATATATATATATATATATATATATATATATATATTATTTTATATATTTTTTATTTTGAAAGTTTTTAGCATTAACAGGCTTTTTTAATATGAAAAAGTTTATTTTTGTTGACGTTTCGTTGTTATATTACAACTTTGTCAAAACTAATGAATAATTGAATTTATGAGTTACTATGGATATCAAATGTCAAACTTAATTTTTAGAAAAATCAAATTAGTTTTTTTGTATATTCACTAATTGATTTTCATTATCAGAGGTATATTTCTGGCTCAGCATTCGCTTCGGAAGTTTTAGTCTTCTTCACCATGAGGAAACCTCTGAAAAACTCATGGTAAGCCAGGTGATTCTTAAGTGTGATTATATTTACATATATACAATTACATATAGTTTTTTATATACTTATCCAGAATGTGTATATTGTTCGTTTATGTGTGTGAAATTGAAGGTAGATCTGGAAAGAATGAGTTGTGAGATGTGATGTTTTGTGATTGTTGTGTGTTTATTTTGCGAGTGTTATTTGTGAGGTTTATTAAGTTGTTGTAGAAGACTAAAACTTCCGAAGCGAATGCTGAGCCAGAAATATTCCTATGATAATGAAAATCAATTAGTGAATATACAAAAAAACTAATTTGATTTTTCTAAAAATTAAGTTTGACATTTGATATCCCTAATAACTCATAAATTCAATTATTCATTAGTTTTGACAAAGTTGTAATATAACAACGAAACGTCAACAAAAATAAACTTTTTCATATTAAAAAAGCCTGTTAATGCTAAAAACTTTCAAAATAAATACCTCAAACAGGCAATAAATCAATTTCAAGATATATATATATATATATATATATATATATATATATATATATATATATATATATATATATATATATATATATATATATATATATATATATATATATATATATATATATATATATATATATATATATATATATATATATATATATATATATATATATATATATATATATATATTTCAAATTCGTCGTTTTTACCTGTCGGTCGTATTACATACAGATGTTTGTTTGTGGTATAGCAGGTGTACTAGACTAATTAAACGTTGAATAATTAAAGGTTTAATGAACGTTTCAATGGAGTTTCCATCTTCTTCAGCTAAAATTTGAGACAAAAAACCTGATTAAAATTGAGACTGGGACAATTAGACTTGAATGAAGTTGAAAGAAACATCACAGGATAAAATACAAAACTATAAAAGCAACAAAACAAAAGAATAAAAGAAAAATTGTATCTCACCAGAATATTCGTCGGTAGTTTTCACATCACTGTTGGAAAAGGAAGGTTTGAGTTATGCGATATGTAGCGGTGCGCATGTGCCTATAGTATTATAATAATTATAATATATAATAATATTATAATATTGAACTTAGACCCTTTATATCCGTTTTGTTGTTAACTGTGTTATCTATGTTCATTTGAATAAAAATCACTTCTAGCATTTCTCGAGATTTAAGATTCCTCTCCACTGTCAGTATTTTAGTTCTTCCGTAGTCGAAATCGTGTTTTTCAGATTGTTTGTGCTTGTTCAGTGCGGTGTTTGTAGTTTTAGCATATTTATGGCCTTTTAATCTGTCTTGCAGACGTTGACCTGTTTGTCCGATGTATACTTTATCGCAATCCTTGCAGGGTATGCTATACACCAGGTGGGATCTTTTATCGATTGGAATTTTGTTCTTCAGATTGGTATACAGTTGTCTGATTTGGTTCTGCGGTTGGTGTGCTATATGTACGTTGAAGGGTTTCAAAATGTTGATCACTTTGGGTGTTAAGTGTGTAACGTATGGCATCGGTATATATGTTTTTCTATCCGCTGAATCTGGTGTGTTAGTTCTTTGCACAGTGTTGTATGTCCTATGTACCCGACTCTTTAGGCTTTTCTGTATTATATGTGTAGGGTAATTGTTGAGTGTTAATAGTGATTTCGCTTTGTCAAGAGATTCTGGTCGATATTTGGGGGATGTCAATTTGATGGCTCGATATATGATACTGTCTACGATACTTCTTTTTTGTGATATATGATGTGCCGAGTGGAAGTTAATCAATCGGTTTGTGGCTGTATTCTTGGTATACCATTTTGTGTACAGCTTGTCCTTGTCACGGATTATTGTCATGTCTAGGAAATTGATGGATCCATTATTCTCGCTCTCAAGAGTAAACTGTAACTTTGGGTGAAAATTGTTGAAGTTGTTCAAAATCACATCCACGTCATTGGGGTCGATGATAAGCAAACAGTCATCTACATATCTATTGTATAATGTGATCTTGAATTTTCTATTTGTTAGTAATTGTTCCTCAACGTATTCCATGACTATCTGGGCTGTTATACTCGAAATCGGACTGCCCATGGCTACACCGTCTGTTTGTTAGTGAAATTGATCTTTATATTGGAAGTAGTTGGTGTGGAGAGTAAATTGCAGGGCTTCGACAAACTCGTCCTGTGGAATAGATGTATGTTCGCGTAGTTGTGTCCATTTCTGTCCTATGACATCTGGTATTATTTGGTTTGGAATGTTCGTATACAATGAGATCACGTCCAATGAGTATAGTTGGTGGTTCTTGGGAGCTACTATTTGGTCCAGTTCTGTTTTAAGTTCGATGGAGTTTTTTACGTAGTATTTGTTTTTGTTTGCGATGTTCGACAGAACTCTTGCAAAGTGTTTTGACGGATTATAAAGTGGGGATTGGATGGATGACACTATTGGGCGCCAAGGCATGTTTGGTTTGTGGACTTTTGGGAGTCCGTATATTCTCGGTGGTATGCTGTTGTGGGTTAGTAATTGTTTGTATAAGGTATGCGATATATAGTCATTCTCTTTCCATTATTTTATGAGTTTGTTGTTGTCAGCTTCCACCGTGCTTGTTAAATCTCTTTTTATCCTCTTATATGTGTTTGTGTCAGTCAGAAATGTATTCATTTTTTGGTCATACACGTCTTGTTCCAAAATGACCGTTTTGTTGCCTTTGTCCGCTTTGGGACAACTAGTTTCGGATTATGTTGTAAGAAAATTTTAGTTTTTTTGAACTTCAGGTCTCTGTCGTGTTTTGTGTTGAATTGCATGGTTCGGTTTTTGAGAATCTGTTTTGTTGTGTTTATAGACTGTGTTAGCTTCATTCGTATATCATTTTGATCTTTAGTAGGAAGGTTTGGCATGTTGGCTTCTACTTGAGCAATGATTTGTTTTATCGGTAAATGCTTTTCATTGTTTATGTTCATGGCATAATTTGGGTACAAGCTTAAGATTTCCGTCACGTATTCTGGTAGAATTGTTGGGGTTGTATTGAGAATAGAGTTTGTGTTATCTATTTTAGTTGGTAGTGTATTAGTGACGTCTGCTCTTATATAAGCTTGTTTTTTTTGTTGTAGCTGTTCTAATTTACGTATGTGTTTTGTTTTGTTATGTTCTGTCTTTCTCTTTTGTTCTCTATTTTCCGCAAGCATAAAGTTATTTAAAATCTCGCTTGGTATAATCGCATTCACTCTGTTTGTGTTGTAATTAATGTGGTGTGAAAGGTTTTTGATTTCTTTGGTTGTGTCAGTGATCAGTAAATTGATTATTCTTCTAATTAAAGTGGTCATTATTCTGTCGAATTTTCTGCTGAGATACTTACAATTAAAATTGATGTGTTCCGTTTTGAACTGTAGAAATACGGGATATAATTCTTCATCTCGGCACCGTAGTAGAAAGATTCTTCTTGATTTCAAATTCGTCATCCTGCCGTGCAGCTTCGTAATCAGTTTCAAACATTTGGTAGTTGGATGTCCATAATTGGCGCTGGTATCCGCATAAAATCCCATCGTCTGATCGATAGTGTTGTTTCGTGAACAAAATTGCAGATGTTCCACACGTTTTCAACCAGTGTGCTTGTATATTTGTGGAGTTTCCATCTTGTAAGAAAATGGAAACTCCATTGAAACGTTCATTAAACCTTTAATTATTCAACGTTTAATCAGTCTAGTACACCTGCTATACCACAAACATCTGTATATATATATATATATATATATATATATATATATATATATATATATATATATATATATATATAGATGTATATATATATATATATATATATATATATATATATATATATATATATATATAGAATATTCGCAGAATGGTTTGGTGGTGTCTTCATCAGTGAATGATGATGTTTATTGGGTAATTGTTAAATAAAGTACAAAATCAGTATAATAGCAATTATTATGAACAGGTTGTTCCTATCTACAGAAGAGATATTACATGCTTTTACGTCTATCAACCATTTGAATGGTTCAGGACCAGATCGTATTCCACCTTTATTTCTGCGGAAATGTGCCAACTTTCTTTGCTCACCACTATATTTAATATTCAACAGTTCACTTAGAAATTGAGTCTTCAACAAAGAATGGAAAATTTCTTCCATAATTCGGATTCTCAAAAGCGATGAAAGGAACAATATGAAAAAGTGACTATACTATTTTCTATTCCAAAATCATTCAAGTCTTTATTTACAAATATGTTGCAAATTACGTAAAAAGTGCCATTATAGAACAGCAGCATGGATTTTTCAAAGGAAGAAATAACGAGACCAATTTATTGAGTTTATTTGATTGCTTAGGAAGGACTGGTATCTGCTGCTCAAACACATGTGTTGATACCGATTTCAGTAAAGCATCTGATAAGCATTCAGTTTTGTAAATTTGCTGAGGTTGGTATTGAAAATGATTTGTTGCGTTGGCTTCAGTCAAATATTGAAGAAAGATTGCACATTTGTCATGGTAAATATCAGCGTATCCGATATAATATTCAATTCATACGGAATACCACAGGGGTCACATCTAGGACCGCTGTTTGTATAAATATAATTAATATAATACATATTGATGTTATAGTTCAATATTTTGAAAATGCATTGCTTTTGCTTCACGCTGATGCCTTCAACGTTTTTGAAATCATTCGTAATATTAGTGATTGCATTTTGCTACACGATAATCTGGATAGACCATCCTCCTACTCTGCAGATAACCACTTGTATCTGAATTTCAGAAGAGTTACAAAGGAACTTTCAGTCTTAAGGTGAATTTGTTCGAATACAATTATACTGCCAATTTACAAGCTTTACAGGAGGTTAAGAATCTGGGCATAACTTTTGACTCAAAATTATTGTTCGATAGGCATATTGATCGTGTGGCCACTGATTGTAGTAGAATGCTTGGATATGTCATAAGGAACAGCAGATACTTCCCGAATAACACATTTTCCACCTTATAATACTCTTCAGCGTTTCTTCAGAATTTCGCATCGTCCATCTGGAACCCGCAATATAAGTTTTACAGTCGTATAGTTAAGTAAATACAAAGTAAATTTTCACGGTATTTGGCATTTCAAAATTATATTGCAGATTATCAATATTCCAGTATTAGGAAAAATTCAAAACTCTGGAAAATTGTAGGAAAAAAACAGATTCCTATTAGAGCAAAAGACATCACACTTCGAAGTTCCAATATGTTTCACGTACCTTTTGAAAGCATAAATAAAACACAGAACTCACCAATTTGTACAACTCTCACAACTTCTAATGATTTCAGCGACATCGATATGTGCAAACGCTTTTCCACTAAAGAGGTCTCTGAAGGAGAGATTGCTCTCTGCGCTTTAATGGAAAAAACTTGTTTTCATTCAACATCGAATATATATTATTATATATATTATTATAAAATTCAATGTTTTAGTTATTTTTTAGAGTAAGCTTCAGAATTGGTTCATTTTTGATAAACATTTCTCTTTTCATTTATGAAAAAAGAAATGAAAATAAAATTTTAAAAAACTCAACAAAATTAAATAAATAAACAATTGGACAAATGAATGCTGAAAAACGTGTCCATATTTCGAGAGCGACGAATTCCTATATCTGCTGAAGAAAAAGGAGCTTGAAGTAATATGCAATTATAATGAAATTCTTCAGAAAAAAAAAAATATATATATATAAAATATCTTTTCAAGTTTGTTATAACAAGACTGAATGTAGATGTGAATGAGAATGATGATGCGGGTCATTGGCAATACGATATTACACTTGAGTTATGATTCGCAATGTCTACCAGGTTTCTAGAGCCAATTAAGCTGTGAAAGCTCACCAGCTGAAGTATTTCGATATTCCGATAAGAGCCTCAGTGTTGACTCACTCATGGATGATTCGTGAATCTGGAATCTAATAATCAAATTTCCCGTTAAGGTATGATTTGATGCGATAAAGCAGGAGACTATCTTCTACATCTACAAATTTCTCAGGTCTTGGAATGAAATCTACAAAGCCTCTACCTACTCTCACTGATCTTGTCACGAGAAAGAAATCTAAAATTCCCGAGAAAGTATATGTCATTTCTTACATTGAGGTATTTCATCAAGTGATTAGTTCACGAATTAATATCCTCCTCAATGGCATCTGGGGACGTTTGGAAAGTTATCGAAACTTGATTGTTTTGATCAATAGTGCTAAAAATCCCTTATAACTATGAAACAATTGTATGGTTTTTCCATTCAACAAATTCGATGATTATTCAGAACACACTTAATATTCATTCTCAGAAGTGAGAGGTAAAGTTTTCGTTGACTACATTTGTGTAGACAGCTCCCTGAGATTTTCATTTGAAATATTTCGATTGAGAACCTCTGTACTCACTTACTAAGAAGGATTCATGAATCTGGAGACTAGATATATATATATATATATATATATATATATATATATATATATATATATATATATACTGAGACTCTTAATCGAAATATCGAAATATTTCAAATAAAACTCTCAGGGAGCTGTCTACACAAATGTTGTCAACGAGAACGAACCCATCACTTTCGAGAGTGAATATTAAGAGCGTTTCGAAAAGTTCATCGATCTTGTTGAATGATAATAGGATACAATTGTTTCATCATTATTATGAATCATCAGTCCATATTTAATCTATCAATCAAGAATCGATGACTTTCAAAACGAACATAGGTCCCATACCAAATTAAGAGAAGTTCTAGAGAGTGAAATACTCACGTAGGCTCCCTCTATCGGCGAAAGGACGTATAAACACTCCCTAGCGTTCAAGATTCCTACTCATGACAACAAGAGTGCGAGTGGAAGGCTTTGTAGATATTTCATTCGAACACAACAGAAAATTGTCTGAAATGTGCACGAATGATCCCATGCCTAATCGCTCCAGATCACGCCCAGGCGGGCAAAAGTGTAGCTAGTTCAAAGATTCACAGGTAATTCAATACTAGTAAATACTGAGACTCTTAATCGAAATATCGAAATATTTCAAATAAAACTCTCAGGGAGCTGTCTACACAAATGTTGTCAACGAGAACGAACCCATCACTTTCGAGAGTGAATATTAAGAGCGTTTCGAAAAGTTCATCGATCTTGTTGAATGATAATAGGATACAATTGTTTCATCATTATTATGAATCATCAGTCCATATTTAATCTATCAATCAAGAATCGATGACTTTCAAAACGAACATAGGTCCCATACCAATTTAAGAGAAGTTCTAGAGAGTGAAATACTCACGTAGGCTCCCTCTATCGGCGAAAGGACGTATAAACACTCCCTAGCGTTCAAGATTCCTACTCATGACAACAAGAGTGCGAGTGGAAGGCTTTGTAGATATTTCATTCGAACACAACAGAAAATTGTCTGAAATGTGTACGAATGATCCCATGCCTAATCGCTCCAGATCACGCCCAGGCGGGCAAAAGTGTAGCTAGTTCAAAGATTCACAGGTAATTCAATACTAGTAAATACTGAGACTCTTAATCGAAATATCGAAATATTTCAAATAAAACTCTCAGGGAGCTGTCTACACAAATGTTGTCAACGAGAACGAACCCATCACTTTCGAGAGTGAATATTAAGAGCGTTTCGAAAAGTTCATCGATCTTGTTGAATGATAATAGGATACAATTGTTTCATCATTATTATGAATCATCAGTCCATATTTAATCTATCAATCAAGAATCGATGACTTTCAAAACGAACATAGGTCCCATACCAAATTAAGAGAAGTTCTAGAGAGTGAAATACTCGTGTTGACAGCTCCCTGAGAGTTTTATTTGAAATATTTCGATATTTCGATTAAGAGTCTCAGTATTTACTAGTATTGAATTACCTGTGAATCTTTGAACTAGCTACACTTTTGCCCGCCTGGGCGTGATCTGGAGCGATTAGGCATGGGATCATTCGTACACATTTCAGACAATTTTCTGTTGTGTTCGAATGAAATATCTACAAAGCCTTCCACTCGCACTCTTGTTGTCATGAGTAGGAATCTTGAACGCTAGGGAGTGTTTATACGTCCTTTCGCCGATAGAGGGAGCCTACGTGAGTATTTCACTCTCTAGAACTTCTCTTAATTTGGTATGGGACCTATGTTCGTTTTGAAAGTCATCGATTCTTGATTGATAGATTAAATATGGACTGATGATTCATAATAATGATGAAACAATTGTATCCTATTATCATTCAACAAGATCGATGAACTTTTCGAAACGCTCTTAATATTCACTCTCGAAAGTGATGGGTTCGTTCTCGTTGACAACATTTGTGTAGACAGCTCCCTGAGAGTTTTATTTGAAATATTTCGATATTTCGATTAAGAATCTCAGTATTTACTAGTATTGAATTACCTGTGAATCTTTGAACTAGCTACACTTTTGCCCGCCTGGGCGTGATCTGGAGCGATTAGGCATGGGATCATTCGTACACATTTCAGACAATTTTCTGTTGTGTTCGAATGAAATATCTACAAAGCCTTCCACTCGCACTCTTGTTGTCATGAGTAGGAATCTTGAACGCTAGGTCCTTCCGCCGATAGAGGGAGCCTACGTGAGTATTTCACTGTCTAGAACTTCTCTTAATTTGGTATGGGACCTATGTTCGTTTTGAAAGTCATCGATTCTTGATTGATAGATTAAATATGGACTGATGATTCATAATAATGATGAAACAATTGTATCCTATTATCATTCAACAAGATCGATGAACTTTTCGAAACGCTCTTAATATTCTTTCTCGAAAGTGATGGGTTCGTTCTCGTTGACAACATTTGTGTAGACAGCTCCCTGAGAGTTTTATTTGAAATATTTCGATATTTCGATTAAGAGTCCCAGTATTTACTAGTATTGAATTACCTGTGAATCTTTGAACTATATATATATATATATATATATATATATATATATATATATATATATATATATATATATATATATATATATATATATATATATATATATATATATATATATATATATATATATGAATTGGAGTCAAACTCTTGGCTCAGTGTTCCACAAATATACTGAATGACAAAATAATATTACAACGTTGAGTCGACATGTTTCGAGCAGCGAGCTCATTATCAAGTCTTGATAAATTGGTCTGGTTGACAAAAAAACGCGGTAAACTATATTTATCCAGGTGGCAGTTCAAAATGAGCAGTTCAACCTAATTGAGAAGAATGCCGAAAAAATCTCAAAATATCGAGAATCTCAAAATATCGAGAATCTCAAAATATTGAAACGCGAGTGCAGAGGCATAAGCACATGAGTGCAGACTCAGGACTGTTCCAATTATCTGGGGACCCACTGGTATTGTACCTAAAACTCTCCTGGAAAATATCAGCGAACTAGGACTCGGCGGACATCTCTATAAGGAATTACGAAAATCGATACTGCTTGCCACTTTGACTGTCAGAATGTTTCTAGGACATAACGGAAATTATCAACGATTATTTGGAAAGGGTCCTCACAGATCTAAATCCCTCTGACATATAATATCTTGGATAATTGGAAGTTCCCTTTTGCGGAAATGTCAAATTGTAAGTCTTGAGATTGGAGGTAATAATTTTAAGTTCGAAGTATGTCTATATTTTTAGTGATATTTGGTGCTCACTTAGTTTAGCTTGGCAACGCGCCTGACACATATCAGTAGTAGTGAAGTACGCGTCGTTTTATGTCGTTTTTAAGTTCTGTATCGTGTACAGTGTAAACGCTATCATCCTCAAGTTGTACTATCATAATATTATATAGCTTATTAAAACAGTTGTATTAATAGCCCTCTCTGACATAAGGTACTCCTGGGCCCATAACTCTGACAGGTTAAGGGCCCAGGAGTACAGTGTACAGAGTAAAAATAAGGGCGATGTAAACTTTTACCGCGTCCTTTTGATAACGAACTAAATTGAGTCACAGGGTTCTACGCAAATCAAACTTTTAGAAGGTCGAGAGAATTATGATGCTTGGAAGTTTGCCGTGGAAGTATAATTAGAAGACTTGGGATTGTGGGAGTGCGTCACAGGCCAAGAAACAGACATTAAAAAGATTAAAAAATGCAGAGCAAAAATCATTCTGTTAATAGATCCAATAAATTACGTGCATGTACAAATTACAACAACTGCTGAAGAAGTCTGGGAAAATTTAAAGAACGCATTCCAAGATGATGAGTTAACAAAAAGCGTGAGTTTGTTAAAGACTTTAATCACGACAAAGCTAGAAAATTGTGCATCAATTGAAGAGAATGTAACAAAAATCATTCAAACTGCAACACAAGTTTTCGAATATAGGTCTGAAAGTGGAAGAAGAATGGATCGGGACCATTTTGCAAAGAGTACGATGCTATGATAATGGGCATAGAAAGTTCGGACATGCAGGTCACAGGTGATGCAATCAAAACAAAGTAATTCAAGAGTTTACAAAGCCTGTTAGAGAAAATTAATCCTCAGGTTCATATATTTCCAAACAAAAAAGACCACTTAAAGGCCCCAGATGTTATAATCTCATCAAGAATAATGACAGAGCGTTATGTATGGCACTTCCTTCTGGCTTTCATAGAGAATATGAATTTCATCTAGACTCAGGAGCAACTGGTCATTTTTGCAATAGTAAACATTTGCTCACCGAAATGAACAGGTGCCAGAAGTTAGGTAACACAATTGCAAATGGCGATAAATTAGTTACAGACTTATATGGCAACCTGAACCTTCCCGTTAAAATAAACAATCATGTGAATGATGTAAATTTTAACAAGGTGTACCACGTGATGAATATAAACACGAACCTATTGTCTGTTGGTGGAATGGTGAAGAAGGGTAACACTGTTGAGTTCAACAAAAATGGCGCCAAAATTTGCAATAAAAACAAAAAATTTATTGCTACCGCAACACTAGAAGGAAGCCTGTTCAAATTTGACTTGCATTAACACGAATTATTTTCAGCTGTATCTCAAAATCTATGGCATCGACGCATGGGTCATCTGAATACGAAAAGTTTGGTAAAATTGACTGCTCTAGTTGATGGTATAGAATTCAGGAAGGCGCACGATGAAATTTGTGAAACATGTCAAATTGGAAAAAGTCATAGACTGCCGTTTCAGTCAAGCAATACCAAAACAAAAGGCTTACTTGAATTGGTCCATTTCTATGAACTTGGTCCTGTAGAAGAAGAATCACTGTGTAGGTCGAAGTATGTTTCATTGTTTTTAGATGATCTCAGTCACAAATTATTTTTGTATTTTTTAGAATCGAAAGATCAAGTTACACAGCATTTTGAAATTTTTGAGAATTTTGCAGAAAATCAAACAAATAGAAAAATTTAAATATTGAGATCTGATAATGTTGGCGAATACTGCAATAAAAGATTCAAAAGTATAATTGAATTATCTGGAATATTGCATCAAACAAGTTGTGCGTATACAAAACAGCAAAATGGTAAAGCTGGAAGATACTACCGAAGCTTGATGAATAAAGCCAGATGTTTACTGACCGAAGCAAACTTACCAAACAGTCTTTGGGCTGAAGCGGTAAACACTGCCTTATATTTACTGAACAATTCACCAAGTAATAGTAGAGAAAGCACACTGGAAGAAATTTCGTCAGGAAAAAGCCAACTTTATCTCATATAAAAGTATTTGGTTGTAAAGCGTATGTGCATATTTCTGCTCAGAAAAGAAAGAAGCTAGATCCAAGAGCTACACCAAGTATCTTTGTTGGCTACAGCATGAACTCGAAGGGTTACAGATTATACGATCTAGTAAAACGATCTGTACTAACATCGAGAGACACATTTCAGAAAATTGAAAAGGAAGTATAATGCTTAACTTAGAAGAAAATAATAAAAACTCATTTTATACAATGCCTGAATATAAGCCAAATTAAGATACCACAAATTTAGAACAAGACGTAGCAGATGCACCAGAAAATATTGAAAATTATGATAAATCGGTTAAAAGTGATACCAGAAAAGTCTAAACCCAGAAAAAGGGTTTAGACTTTGACGAAACTTTTTCACCTGCTGTAAGATATAGCTCATTTAGATATTTGTTAGCACTAGCAGCAGAACTTGATTTGGATGTCGACCAGATTGATCCCATTTCAGCTTTTTTAGAAGGTGATTCAACAGAAGAACTTTATATGTTTCAGCCACCTGGTTATATTCAGCAATGTAAAGTTTGCAGTTTGAAAAAGAGTTTGAAGCAGGCATCGCGTATGGAACACAAAATTAAATTTTCATGTTAAGGATAAAATTGGTTTGCAACGGTCAAGCTTTGATCCATGTGTTTATTTCAAACGAACCAATAAAAGTATAATCATCATTGCTGTATGGGTGGATGATATACTAATCTTCTCAAACGATAGGAAACTGAAAAGTGGAATCAAAGAATAGTTAAAAAATGCTTTGAACATGACTGATATGGGAGAGGCCAAATATGTTTTAGGTTTCAAAATTGAACGAGACCGTTTGAATAAAACAATTTGTATGAATCAAGAAATGTACATAGAAAGGATGCTGAAGAAATTTAATATGCAAAATTGTAACCCAGTCTCTACGCCAATGGTTACAAATTTAAAGCCAAACAAGAACGAAAAGTCCGAGTTACCTGAAAATGTTCCATATAGAGAAGCCATTGGTAGTTTGTTATTTGCTTCACAAGTGTCACGGCCTGACATAAACTTTGCCATCAATTATCTCAGCCGTTTTGATAATTACCCTGGGTTAGATCATTGGTTGGCAGTGAAGAGAGTTTTCCGTTGCTTGAAAGGTACTGCAAGTAAAAAACTCACATACGATGGTTCCTTCAAAGACTCCGAAATCCATGGGTACAGCGATGCAGATTGGGCAAGTGACTCCGAAGAAAGAAGGTCTACCACAGGCTTTGTTTTTATAAAAAACAAAGGGGCCATATCATGGAACACCTACTATAACATTATCAACTACGGAGGCAGAATATATGGCGATGTCAGCAGCAACACAAGAGGTCATATGGTTAAAAGGCCTATCTGAAAAAATTAAAGAGCCAGATGTCATTCAACCTATGGTGATTATATGTTGAATATGCAAGTGCGCGAAATTTGGCAATAAATAATGGTAATAATCGATCTAGAACTGAACATATAGACATTAGACACCATGTTGTACGAGAGAAGGTCAATGAAGGCTGCTTTCTGTTCAAAAGTGTTAGAACTGAAGGAATGATAGCGGAGTCTTCAACTAAAGCACTCGATGAAGACAAATTTACTTTCTGTGTTTCATTTCAAGTGCTACCAAGCATGGGAGAGTGTTAGTGATATTTGGTGCCCACTTAGTTTAGGTTGGCAACGCACCTGACACATGTCAGAAGTAGTGAAGTACGCATCAATAATAAAAAAAATGTCGTTTTCAAGTTCTATACGTATATACTGTAAACGCTATCAATCTTAAGTTGTACTAATATAATATTATATATCTTATTTGAACATTTGTATTAATAGCTCACTCAACTCTGACACATATCTGCAATATCTAAGGTTAAAAATAGAGCTGAAAATACATCGCACTCTTACCAAGCATGAAAACGAGAGAATCAATTCAAATATTGTAGTAGGGTGTGGGGTTCTAATTCAACAAGCATATATTTCATTTTCTTGATGAATGAATCGAAGTGAGTAATTCTATGGAATTCAACCGGTATTTATACGCTTTAATACACAAAAAAGGAGATGTTTTGCATTTTAGATCAGTTTACGCATAAGATAATTAAAATCTAGGGCTCATTTCTCATATTTATGGTAGGCTATATGATTGTCAAAAATGGTCTTGTTTTGAAGCAAAATATCACACAGTTATACAAATAAATACCATACACAGTCAATATACCATTTTTTAAAATATTTCCCTATATGACTCAAGAACTCCCAACTTAGATATTATTCTCAAATTTTTTTTGTATTACGAATAATCTTTGCACCTCTGAACTAGGGCCCCAATATATAATTCCATAACTTAAGACTAGCTCAAAATTTGCCAGAATGATATTAGTATCATCAAAGATATTTTGTTGCAAAGAAATAACCGCTCTGCAACGTAAATAAATCATTAATGAAGAAAACAGGGCCCAAAATACTTTGGGTCCTGTGGTATACCAAATTTCATTCTTTCTTTTCTTATTAGTGATGCAAACACTAATTGACCAACTGGCAGATATGAATCAATCCAGTCTTTTGTCATATTTCTCACACCTATAATTTCTAATTTTATTGAAAGAGATCATCTGAAAAAGCAATCATAAGCACCTGTTCAATCTAAAAATATTCCTAGTCCTAATTTATCTTGCTCAATTATTTCAATTATTATTTCAGTAAATTGACGTAGTGCTTACTGAGTTGACCTACATACCTCCCAAGTATCCATGCGAACTAATAAAAAAACTACATTCCTTCAAAAATAAGAATAATTTATACAAAGACTATGTTCAAATAACTTGACAAAATAATTATCGACCTATAATTATCCATTGAAGATAAATCTTCTTTCTTATATAAAGCTTCAATTAAAGCTAATTTCAAACTACTAGGAAAAATTTCTTATTTCAAGGAATTATTTATAATATGCGATTATACATGTTTAATTCCAGTGCATAATTTCATTACACTGATTGGGACACTATCACAGCTGCAATTATGGGTTTCGACGGATGAATTCCAATAACTAACTTTTAACAATCAATGAAAATCCCTGTACTCTAGATAACTGTTGTGATATATTATTCTACGAGTGGAAATATTCAACGACACTAGTATTTTTGACTTATATTCATCGTTATTTGCAAAGAACCAACTATTCTACATGTGGTTGTTGTTCTCCAGCGAAGACCGAAGCGAGAGTGACAGAGGCAGTCAGATCGCTGAACATCGAAAGTAAACCAACGAGAAGAGCTCTCTGGTCGTAGAGCACGAAGGTTCTCAACCACAGCCTAACTCTACTTACGTAAGTAGAGCTAGGCTGTGTCTCATCATTTCTCGAAACGTCCGTTAAGGTTGTGTGACACGGGAAAGAATTGGAGGAAGAATTCTTTCAAAAATTTCATATCAACTGCATTCAGTCGTGTCATACACGCTTCCGTAAGATTTCATGAAATATTTCAGTCCACAGAAAATTTTCTAGAACTGGTTCTATTGAATCATGAAAATATTAGAGTTTATGGCCAAAATTATGCGCAGTAGAACAAAATCGAATGTTTGATTCCCTCCACCATTCACATGTCAACGGCATTCGGAAAATAACCTGTAAATTATAAAAGATTTGACAAACAAACTGAATTAGAGGTAAGATGTCTTGGTCAAAAGACCAAGTTATCATACTCATTGAAGAGTATCAAAAACATGAGTGCCTATATGCTGTGAAATCCAAACTTTTTAAGAACAGGCACGCTAGGCAAAAAGCTTTAGAGGAAATCCAAAGTATATTGAAGAAAATTAGACCTGAAGTGAACATTAGTGAAATAAAATCAAAATTTCAAGCATTGAAATCAAATTTTATAACGGAGTACAAAAAATATACAGATAGTCAAAGAAGCGGAATGGCAACCGAAGATGTGAGTACATTGGGTTTCGTGTTTACTTTATAATGAAATGGTCTTTTTGTATTTTGTAGATATATACTCCAACCATTTGGTATTTCAATTATTTCTTCTTTCTCCTTGATCATATTGAAGCGAGAAATTCTTTTGATTTAATAGCTGAATCAAATCAATCTTGTAATCTACTTGATGAAACTGTCAATACTGAAGATTGTATAGAAAATGTAGAACAAGAATTTGTTGTATCTTCCGAAGGCATTCTTTGCTCAGATGATTCGAAATATTCTGAGGTATCAATCCATAGACCAAAAAGAAAATAGTAGACCTTAAAAATGAGCAAGTAAACCAGCAGAATGACAAGATTGTTCAAATGGCTTCCCGTGCACTAGAAAATATTTCCAAAAGCTTAAGTGGAACTGAAGACAAGGATGGCTCAAATAAAAACATTAGGGATGAAGACGAAACATTGGCT
This sequence comes from Henosepilachna vigintioctopunctata, assembly GCA_030704895.1. Classification (NCBI taxonomy): domain Eukaryota; kingdom Metazoa; phylum Arthropoda; class Insecta; order Coleoptera; family Coccinellidae; genus Henosepilachna; species Henosepilachna vigintioctopunctata. The sequence goes on along the minus strand of JARQZJ010000089.1, from coordinate 143,155 downwards.
TCATATTTAGTATCAAGACTGAAACAAATAAAAAGGCGTGATATTCGTTTACAAGTAGAAGAAAAACTTATTATCATGATATTTGAAGGAATCAAAACGAGCAACAATGTTGACAGGAGTTTTGAAGATCATGACTATTAAAATAGTTACTTTGTTATTTAAGGTTTTTTGTGATAATCATATTTTATTTGTTTTCAATTATTATTTAAGATATGGAAGTCATTCCTAATAATGAATCTTTCAAATAAATCACGAGTTTGTTATTTTGTTACTGGAGGAAGTTTTTGCTTTGATTATATTATTAATTTTTTTGTGTTTTTAATATTTCATTTATTCTCCTAAAAGAACAATTTAAAATGGAAATTTTTGGGTTGATTCAAGTAAATTTTCATAAATGAATTTTTATTTGTGCTCAGAGATTAACTTCAACATAATACAAATGCAATTAATTTTAAAATTCAAATAGTACAATACAGGTGAATTTTCTATAGCTCTGAAATCTTCTACTTGATGATCATCTGTTGTTTCAGAAGTTAAATGAAAATAACTCGATAAATTAGTGATTGAACATACGAATTGAATTTTCCTGCCAATCGACAATGCCTTGCGGAGAGTTGAAATACTGCTTGTAAGTATCCCTTACATTTCTTGCTGCAGGTGATGACCTGTTGCCCCCTGACGACTCAATCTTGCAAGTTGCTCCAATGGCTCATTTATATCTGTGTATCTTACATTCTCAGTAGCTAAAAAATTATGTATTATAATACAAGTTAATGTTATTAGTTCAACCTTCTCAACATTTAAATTGATTGGATTCAAAAGTACTCTAAAACGATTAGCTAAAATTCCGAAAGCATTTTCGACAATTCTCCTAGCTCTTGATAGTCGATAATTGAAAATTCTGCAGTCATGTGTGAGATCACGCTCTGGGTAGGGTTTCATTAGATTTGTCAGCAATGGAAAAGCGTCATCAGCAACTATGACATAAGGGACTTTTTCTGTGGTACCAGGTAACTCAACAGTTTCTGGGAAGTTCAATAAGTTACTTTTCATTCCATTACATAAATTGCTCCTTGAGAATACTCCACCATCACTTATTCTACCATTAACACCAATGTTTACATAGGTGAACATATAATTTGCGTTCACAAGTGCTAGAAGAACAATACTGTTCGAACCTTTATAATTATAGTAGAAGGAACCATCTGAAATTGGTGCTCTAAAGGTAATATGTCTGCCATCCAATGCACCTAGACAATTGGGAAAGTTCCAAAGTTCATTGAACTTGTCTGCAGTTGCTTTCCACTGTTCTTTTGTATTTGGAGTCTATATAAATATAATTTTTAATTAATCGAGCTGTACAATTATCTAGTATTTGTAATTACCTTCAGGTAAATTGGCCTCAATTTTTCAATTATTGATTTACAAACTATTGGAAGAAATTTGGAAATGGTACTTTCATGAACTCTCATCGAGTACATTAAGGATCTATAACTATCACCACTTGCCAAATATCTCAATGTTATTTCTAACCTGAAAATAAATAATTATATTAATGCTGAGAGAAGCCTCATGTATTTGAATTTACTTTGTTCTAGCAGTTACACATTGCCGCATATTGGTATCTTGTTTTGATATACTTTTCTCAATCTGTTGGAGTATATACTCAAATTGAGTATTGCTCATTCTTAGGAAATTACGGTAAGCTTGTGGATCATCATTCAGTAATTCGTTATTCAGCATACTTGACAACCCTCTTCCCTCATCTCTTTTCTGCAGCCACTTCCGCGCCCACGTCCGTCTGTTTTTTCTATTAACTTTAGATTTTTTTCCACAATGATGTAAAATCATAATACATCCTACGCATGCAGCTATCATCAACATATATTTTCTACTTGTATTATCCATTTCCCAAAATAGTAGTTACTGTCTGTCTATTATGAGAAACGACATTATTATGATTCTTTTCACTCTGATGTAACCTAGAATTAGTCTTTTTCTATTGAAAGTGCGTAATGCGCATGCGTCAGAGAAGAAATAGAACAATAATTATGACATCGTGTAATACTACTGTGACACTACCAAATTAATTGTTGATCAAATTCGTTCAACCATTCTCCCTGAATTTCTGACAATATTTATAACCTGAATTCACTTCATGTCATACCGCCTTAAACCATAGAGGCGGCTTCAGGGCAAATCTGTAACAGTATGAATTTAAAGAACAGATCTTTTACCGCTAGGGAGCGCCACTTTTTAAGACGTACTCGTTTAAATTTTTACGCGGAAAGTCTTGTTGCTATTGACAGCTGCGAAATAAAATATTGGAAAAACATGGAATAAAATGTTTTAGATGTTGAGAAATTTTTCAAGCGCCTTCAATTATTTGGATTATTTTTTGTATTTACATGCAGAAACATCCAGAAGCTTAAAGTAAAGAAACTCAAAATTGTCTCTCAAACTAGATTAAAAATTGTCAAATGCCTATTAATTTCAATATTACGATGAACAACTTAATTTAAGTAAATGTGAATGAGTAATGGTTAAACGTATTATTTATTAATAAAATAAGTAATAATATAACATGTTTAATATAACAAATACAAACAATTGTAATAGTATACATATATTAATTGGGAAATGTATATAATAGTTTTAATGCAATAACGGTCAAATTTATACTGATCCAAAGATAATTCCAGGAATATTTAATGGTTATTTCATAGATAGCATTCAACAACTTGTAAATAGTAATAATACACCTCAATATGCAATCACAGTAACGGCACAACCAAGGTAACGGCAAATTAAAACGAAGTGAAGAACTTTTAATCTTTTGGATAAGGATAAATTGAAAGAAATGATAATGAAGTTGCAAAATAAAAGTAGTCCTAATGAAGTAGATATGTCAATGATACAAGAATGCTTCAAAAGTGTTTCAAACCCCTTGATCAATATCATTAATTGTTCACTAGAAACAGGTGTAATCCCAAGTAAACTTAAGATTACTGCAATAGCACCAATTGAAAAAGTTCTTATACTAAGATGATTGAAGAATTTAGACCAATAAACACAATGTCAAGTGAAGCAAAAATCTTAGAATTTAAAATATGTAATAAATGTTTATAATTGTTATTTCTATTATTATCATCAGCCTTGTTGCCACTAACATTATTAGAAAGTAAATCATATGAATTTACATTAATCTCATTATTATTGGTATTATTAAAAGTATTTTCAATTATTTCGTCCAATTTTTTACTCCAATTTTCCTTATTAACATTACTGCCTTCAAATGATTCTCTGGTCTGCATTAATGATCCTAATAATTCCCCTGCTGTCACATTAGATCCTTCCGGAGGTGTTGCAAGTGAGTAAGAGCAGAGTAACTGAAAAACTTGTGAGAATAAAATAAGATCGAGGTGATCATTGGACCCACACGCACTTCTAGAGATTCCGAAAAATTTCTGAAATGATATAATTGGTTGATTATTAGTCGATAACTCAAAAAATTTGCGATATAAAAGAAAAATAGATTATTTCTGACAGTTACTTTTGAACTTAATAGTAAAATAGCTGAAAAGAACTAAAAAACCTACTTCGATCATGTCTTGAGTTAATCTTGATCTCATTAAATACTTATAAAGGCATTCGTCGCGTAAAAAATGTAATAATTCTAAAGTCTATTTTTTCTTGAGCTGTCGCTTCCTAAATCTTTATGAAGTATCAAATTCAATAATTGCCTATCAAAAGAATAAGTACTCATGTTCAATTAAGAATAAAAACGTATGAAGTTAGTATTGCAATACTGAAATTATAATTATAATGATTGTATTTTTGATAAGAACATAGCTTTCTTGAAATATTGTCATCATTTGGTCTCAAAGAATCTACGGGAGTTCTGGACAGCATATCTTTCATTAATTTATTCACTTTTGCAATGAAAGCAATATTACTATCGGAATCAGACAAATCACAGCATTGAGGTTCATCTTTCAATACCTTCATAGCATTCATTATAGACTCCTAAAATAACTACAATTGAATTAAGAAAAAAATTTTATGAAACTTTACCTGCTGAACAACTCGATTAATTTTTCTACATTGCAAATAATAACGTTGTTTTATATTCATCAACCGAGCTTCATAAGTAGTGTCCTTTTTGTGTTTTTGTATCAGACGCCTCAGTTTCCGACAGGCAATGCACCTATAGTCCTCTACTTTCTTATACCTTTCATTTGATGCTTATATACCAGTACACATGTGTGAACATCTATAAAAATAAAAAACCAAGTTTTAATCACTATAATAATTAACATTTTAATCAATATAACTATCAATAATTCACATATATAATTGTTAGCTTTCAAATCTTGGTCAATAGCAGAGCTCCACTTCTTACGCATTTCAACATTCTGTGGAAAAAATAATGACTTCGTGGAATCAACGACAAATAAAATTATAATATTTTTCAAATATTATCTAATAATATTTAAAACAAATTTATAAAACAAATATTTATTAGCAACACTAATTTACAGGATAATTTTAAGGTTACTTACTTTGGGTACTTTAAATAAAGCCACTTTTCCTATATTTCCATTTGCCTTTCGGCCACTAAGGCAACCACGAACAGCACAACACATTCCCATTTCTTTATTAAAACTATTTTTAAACAAATAAATTTATATTTACTTATAATTTCAAATGATCTTATTTACGTCTGATGACATCGGTACGTCCTGAATAGGGATGGCGATCTGAGATCGATTAATCGAAATATCGATTTTTGAGCCAAAAAATCGATTTTTTAAATCGATTTGTAGTTCTGGATCGATTCATTGGATCGATACATCACCTTTTGAAATGGACATTCGATTTTTTGTTTTGGTATAAACCATACAATTAGTTCAAGGTGCCCGTATTACAAGAGTGCTGCCTGTTAATAACTTAAAAACTCGCGAGATGGATGTGCGAGATGGATAAAAAAAAGTCGAAGCTTAACTGAAGAATTCAAACATTATTTATCGCAGGCAGTTGTGCACCTAAAGTATAATCCTATAGTTCACTGTCAAGATAGCTTTTTTCAAACAGTCGGAAAATTTCCAGCAGTCGAAAAAAGCCATCTTACGTTGTTTACGGCGCACATCTCAAGTTATGAGCGGAACCGCTTGGATCCCAGTAGACTTGACAGACTCTTGTTTTTAAAAAGTTTAGATATTAAGCATTGGGAACTATAATCTAAATTATCTATTTGCTTTGCAAATAATACATTTTGAAAATAATGTCTTGTTTTGTACCTGATCTAATATTTTGATATGGTAATAAAAATAATTGTTATTATCGGATTCCGTGATTTCACTGATTAAAAGATCATTAATTATAATATTTGTCTTATTTTTAATAAAATTGATTTATAGTTACATCAAAAAGCAAATTTGAAAATTAGATTAGACCTCGATTCTTTTGTGGATCGATTCATCAGGTCACGATTCGAACCGATTTAAAAATCGATCTTTTTCGGAAAGAATCGCCAACCCTAGTCTTAAACATTTGCGCAGCCATTGGTTTAAAAGAGAACTATGTTCTGGGTTTGATATTGTGTACATTTGATATTGTGTACATCAGGAGTGCTCAAACGGTCGATTGCGAGTGCTTTTTGAGTAGATCTCGAGAAGAAAAAAATATTTAGTAAGTAGGTAACTAAACTACAAAAATAGGTAATAAAATAACACTCTGCTAGCGGCAAAAGGCGGGTTTATCAAAGGAACGCGCGGTATTTGTCAAAGAAAAGCCGAGTCTTTTATTCTTGCCGCTTTTTTTTAGAAATTTCGTGCGGCGCGTTTGACGGGAATATTCGAGGCTTTCGTTCACGCCGATATAAATGTTGCGCCTGCAGGAATGGCTGTCATTCTGAATTGTAAGTTGAACGCAATACTATGTGCATACAATGTTTATTATTAAATAGTACAAAATGAGCGCAGCGAAGAAATCTAAAACGTATCATTTTAATAACGATTGGGAGGAAGAATTTTTCTTTTGTATGGTGAAGGGTAAGTGCATTTGTCTTATTTGTCGTGCGTCAGTTGCAATACCTAAGCGTGGTAACTTAGAGAGGCATCATAAAACGATTCATAAAAACAATGAAAAGGATTTTCCGCCACAGAGCGAATTGAGAAAACAAAAAGTACTTGATTTGATATCTTGTTTGATAAAAAAACAAACTATCTTCACATGACCAGCCAAACAATCAAAAAAACTGCTACGATCACGTCATTCAAAATATCTTATATATTGGCGAAACACAAGAAACCATTCGAAGATGGATCGGTTGTGAAGGAAGCATTTATTGAAGCGGGTGAGACTTTATTTGGAGAATTTAAAAATAAAACAGAAATCATATCTGCTATTATAGAACTTCAGTTATCTCGTCCGACTGTCACAAGGCGTGTTGAAGTCATAAGTCAGGACATGGCAGATAAACTGAAACATGATATCATGGAATGTACATACTTTTCTTTACAGTTTGACGAATCCACCGATTTGACAGACACTGCCCAGCTGTGTATTTTTATTCGGGTGGTATTCAGTGACATGTTGGCTGAGAAAGAATTTTTGATAGTAATTCCTTTAAAAGGGAAGTCCCGTGGCGAAGATATATATGACGTTTTCTAAAATTTTGTAAAAAAACTACGAGCTACCAATTTATAAATTAGTGTGCATTACAGCCGATGGAGCACCAGCAATGACTGGAAACAAAAACGGTTTAGTGGCATTGTGTCGAGCTAATGAAGATTTCCCTTAATTTTTTTCATTCCATTGCATTTTACATCAACAAGTTTTGTGTTCAAAAGTTTTAAACACGGAGGAAATTATGGGCATAGCAAAAAAAATTGTGAATTCCATCCGTGCACGTATCTTGCAACAGCGCCTCTTTAAGTTGCAGTTGGAAGATAGGGAGTCAGTTGAACCATGTCACCTTTTTCTCACTGTTGCCTCATTGAATCCCAGCATTTCTGCAGCTTTTCGTATATAATATCCTTCTCTTATTAACTCTTGAGCTTGGCTAAAAAGTTCTGGCGTCAAGGGCTTGACATTGGATTTCCTTTTGTAAGTTCTTGAAAAGATTAATGCAAATATATTACATTTTAAATGATTAACAAATACGGGGTGCAAAGATCCGCACGCGGCTCTTTCCTCCATTGACACTGCGGATATTTGCCCCGGTTTTCAACCTCATACTATAATGGCAAAATTTAATAGAAGCATACTGTACAGGTAATAAATTCCTTCTTTGCGGCTACTTTGAATCAAAACTATATATAAGCAAATAACTATGAGAATTCGAAAGAATAGTTTAACATTATAATTTACACCCACAGCAAAAGAAAATATTACAATGACAAGGACAAACTCAGTACTTACCTCATGATCGGCTATTGGCGCGTTGTAAAAACATGATTTTCGTATGTCAGTGCGTAGCACTTTTATCAACATAAAACTAGTTCCTAACTAAATTTCAATTTGGCGGTATTTTCAAAAAGCGTCTGTGGATCTTTGCCCCACCTAACCTATATGTAGAAATATTTTTAGGCCAAAATTCAGACTTGTAAGCTTCATTTTTTCTCTGAAAAGGTACCCTAACTGAATAACTTTTTAGGTTACCCATTTTCCTCTTAAACTGTATTTCTTGAACTTCAATTATCTCATTTTCAAAACCGCTCTTTGATCTTATATCTATATTTTTCAAAAATATCCTCAGTGATATCACTTTGATACAATTTATGAAAAACCAAGGCTTTCTTTCTTCACGCTTGAAACTCTCAGTGTTTTTCAACGTCCACAAAATTGAACTCTAGCGTCTATTACGCAGTCTACCAATGGTTTCATCATTAGTTTCAGACACTTTGGTGTTATTATATGCATTGAGATTTCTCGAAATTAGTTTTTCTTCATTGAAATTTGTGGGATTCACTATTTCAGTTATTTTATCTGTGCATTTTTTCCAATTCACCTAATTTCTTGTTTTGCATCATTGTCTGTCGACTTTATTCGTCCAGAATTCGAAATATACGATACTGGTCAATTTTTGTTGGATTCACGTCATCGACAATCCAACATACTTATATCAGCTGTTTTGATTTCTTACTACTCTATCACACCTGAGTTAGTTTGAATGTGATATGATTCATCGTATCGTATTCTCTTTACATTGATTTTGCATTGCCACCAGTATCACCATTTTCAATTTCTGACAATCCGCCAGACTCCTTTCTATTATCACAACTAACCATAGTTGTGATAGTGCTATTCACTATCACAACTAGCACATTTTAATGATCTTAATATCGTTTTACGGCAATATTTGCAATGCACTTCGCTCACAACTTTCGGCCATTTTTAATTTCATTCAATAAGAAATATTTAATCTTGAAATTTTAAGTATAACTGTTTATTCCCTAATTTAAACAATGAATGGGTATCTAATGAAATATATTCAGTAATAAAGGACAATATTGCCATTTACCTACAATGTCAATTTAATGGAGTACAAATGAACATATTTTCCTGCCACACTCCAAAATTTCCTACTTCAATAGTTTTACTTTTTTTTGTTTATATACTCAAACAAACTATATACCAAGCTTCACAAAGTAAACTATGATTCATGTTAGTTATATTATTGTTGGTCTTCCATATGTAACATCTTTGTGTGATACATTAATTTGCAGCAATTGATAGATATTTGAAAATTTGTATGAGTTAAGTAGGTGATTAGACAAAAAGACATACAGTAAAACCAATATGCAAAAAACAAAAATTCTGGTAAATCAACAATATTTATGTATCAATCTACTTTAGTACTTTCATGGATTAATAGTTTCCGATGATAATTATATCTCTAAAATATAATTAAATGTTAAATTTAATCTAATTGTTAGTCCAATCAATATTATGTATGAAGGTAGTATAAGACCAAACAGAAATTGAATGAAATAAATTAAATCAATCATTTGTTTCAAATACTGAAAACTCAGAATTCTTTGAGAAGGTAGGAGAAGTAAGGTAGTTTCTGGATAAAGAACTTACTTTGTCACAAAAGTTTCCATACCTTTTTCAGTAATAATTTCATTACTCTGATATCATGAATGAACTAATTGTTTCTTCAAATCTACCTGTCTTGTTGTTTGTGATGTTCAGTAAAATCAATGAACTTTTCTTTATACTAGAAAGTTGTAAAAATACACCTTGAAAACGAAAAGTCTTCTTTGATGTCTCATCTGATCATTTCGAAACAGAAATACCATTGAGTTATTTCAACGAGTTTATTTTAGGCAGTATAGCAAATATGATGCTGTTGATATTTTCAATCCTACTCATCAAATTGTTATCAGTATTGAAAGTGCACCAGAAAATGAGTAAACAAAATTTATTAAATGCTATATTGCATAGAGAAATTATAAAATACGGGTCTAACCCCATTTGAAGTAAGTGAAGCTCATAGTATTTGATCCTGAAGTTTTAAGAATAATTGTTTGTTATCTAATTTAATCAGTGAATTCGGTATATAACGAAATTCCTTCAGTATTACATGAACCTAAAAATCACCATTTACCTACATGGTCGATTTAATGGACAAACATATTTTCCTGAACAACACTGCAAAATTTCCTTCACAAGTAGTTTTGTGAAGAATCATATTTTCAATTACAGGGTTTCAATAAATTCATTAGGCCTTCCTGAATGATGGTATTCAAGTCCTCTTCTTCACTAAATACATAATAATAATAATAATAATGTTTATTGAAATGAACAATCACAATAAACGAAAATGAAACCCACAAAGCAATCAATTTGGTGTCGGTGGGAATACTTAAATCTATCCTTATTCCATTTTACGTCTTAAACGTTCTATTAAGCCTATCAACTCAACTAAAAGAAAAACTTTTTGACAACAATTTTATCAGCAAGCAGGAATTTTCTAACTGAATTTCTAAAATGAAAAAAAGAGTTCGAGCTACATATTTGAACACTCGGATACAAAAAATTGATGAATCTAGGTCCCAAATATGCTATGCATTTTGTGCCAATGACTTTATCTTCAGTAGAAGTAATAAATTTGGTGGAATCGTTAAATCTGATTTCTCTAGCAGTACCTAATTTACGTGTTTTAATGAGGTTCCTGTTCTTGTAGATAAAACATACTGCTTTAAAAAAAAATAATTTTCTCAATTCGAGTTGTTGTGTGTCTTGGTATAGTAACTCGGACGGGTAAGTGAAATGTTTTTTGTAAATTATTTTTGAAAATCTTTTATGTAGTACAATGAGTTTATTTAAATGACTAGTGCCTACTTCTCCCCAACCTGATATTCCATTTGTTAGTCTAGAATCGATGAAATCGATGAACGCATAATAGACAGTCTTCAACTGAGGCAATTCCAAAATTTGCGCTAAAAATTTAAATCTCCCCAGAAGCGATCTGAGGCTCTGTATTATGTATTTCACATGGTCACTCCATCGAAGATGGCTATACCAATAATTATACCGAGATATTTTATTTTGATAGTGCTTTTAATATTCATTGAATTTCCATCCATAGTTAAGGTGATAGTTTTATAATCTGGGAGATGATTTTCGTAGCTAGTAAGAGGCAGGTTAACTGTTTTATCAAAATTTATGGTGAGTAGTTTGTAGTTGAACCAATCTATAATTAATCTCAGGTCAGTTTCTATTTTTTCCTTCAGTTCCTTCCAACTATTGTCTACATAAAAAAGTACAGTATCATCCGCAAAACTTATAATGTCTGCATTTGATTCGATGTTGAATAAACTGTTCAAATATACAATAAAAAACCTCGGTCCGAGTATTGTTCCTTGAGGAACACCACACTGTAGATATTCGAAACTACTATATTGATCTTCTATTTTAGCGCATTGTGTTCTATTGATTAGGTAAGATTATTATATTCTTTTCAATTTTTGATTGCACCATTATATTTGTTTATTATTTGTTTATTACATTTGTTCTACTGTTGGAAATGTAGAACCCTGTCTGAAACCTTGTCTCATAGCCATGAACCTCGCCAACCAATTTGAAAACAATATTTGATTTTTGTATATTTTCAAGTATTTTATACACAAGTTTGCACTTTTCAAGTTTCAACAAGGCTTCTAGTTTGGGGATGTTCAATTCCTGATGCAATATATTCGTAGACGTTAGATAATCATATTTGAATAAAATTTTGTTTTGTAAAATCTGCATTTTATTAAAATCTACACTTCCACAAGTTCCCCATACAGGCAGTAAATATCTCAGGTGCGCTGAGAAAAAGGCAGGGTATATTTGTTTTTTTTTTTGTCTTAAGGGATATATAATTTCTACATTGGTAAATAATGGGAATCATAGGGTTTACTTTACTAATTATTTTATTTGTGTGTGCTTTCCAGTTTAAATATTCATCTATAATCAATCCTAAATATTCAAGAGATGTTACTTGTTCTAGTTCAATTTCATTGAATTTTTAAGTTGATGTTATTCACCGCTTTGTTTTTTTGTTTCAGAATTATAAATTTTGTCTTGTTCACATTTATCTTCAATTTGTTCAAATAGAGCCATCCGATATACCTGTCAAGGTCCTCATTAATCAGGTTTTCTAAATCATTCTCACTTTCTCCTGTGTACACTTGTACACAGGAGAAAGTGTATTCCATTGTTACAAACAATGTATCATCCGCAAATGTGAAATATTGAGCTGCAAGTCCAACCAGGCGCAATATATGAACAAACAGCAAGTAAAGCAGTGGCCCAAGTACTGAACCTTGTGGTACCCCATAGTTAATTGGTAACATTGAACTAAAAGTTCCGCCCATCCTCACATCCTGTCTATGACCCTTCAGATATGTTTCCAAAATGTTGTAAAATTGCTCCTTAAAGCCCATTTTATGTAGCTTTTTTGAAAGTATATCTATGTTTACTGTATCAAATGCCTTACTTAAGTCAATTGAAACCGCTATTACAATTTGTCTCTGGTCTACAGCTTTTGTTAAAAAATTTACAAAGTCAAAGGTCGCACACTAGGCACTGCTCCCCTGAATAAAACGATATTGAAATTTGTCAAATAGAGAACTGTTTGTTAGAAATTTTATCATTCTTTTTTTAATAACTTTTTCAACAATCTTAGATAATACACTAACTACTGAAATTGGTCTGTAGTTGTTCATTAATTTTTTTTCACCTTTTTTAAAAATAGGACATATCTTACTCACTTTAAGCTCTGTTGGAAAAATTCCGGTTGTAAAAGCATGATTTATCAATGATACGAGCGGTTCCACTAGAAAGTTTTTAAGGTTAATTACATCTCGGACAGATACAAATGTCAACGAGAACGAACCCATCACTTTCGAGAGTGAATATTAAGAGCGTTTCGATAAATTCATCGATCTTGTTGAATGATAATAGGATACAATTGTTTCATCATTATTATGAATCATCAGTCCATATTTAATCTATCAATCAAGAATCGATGACTTTCAAACTTGATGACTTTGACAACATTTGTGTAGACAGCTCCCTGAGAGTTTTATTTGAAATATTTCGATAAAGAGTCTCAGTATTTACTAGTATTGAATTACCTGTGAATCTTTGAACTAGCTACACTTTTGCCCGCCTAGGCGTGATCTGGAGCGATTAGGCATGGGATCATTCGAACACATTTCAGACAATTTTCTGTTGTGTTCGAATGAAATATCTACAAAGCCTTCCACTCGCACTCTTGTTGTCATGAGTAGGAATCTTGAACGCTAGGAAGAGTTTATATGTCCTTTCGCCGATAGAGGGAGCCTACGTGAGTATTTCACTCTGTAGAATATCTCTCAATTTGGTATAGGACCTATGTTCGTTTTGAAAGTCATCGATTCTTGATTGATAGATAAAATATGGACTGATGATTCATAATAATGATGAAACAATTGTATCCGATTATCATTCAACAAGATCGATGAATTTTTCGAAACGCTCTTAATATTCACTCTCGAAAGTGATGGGTTCGTTCTCGTTGACAACATTTGTTTAGACAGCTCCCTGAGAGTTTTATTTGAAATATTTCGATTAAGAGTCTCAGTATTTACTAGTATTGAATTACCTGTGAATCTTTGAACTAGCTACACTTTTGCCCGCCTGGGCGTGATCTGGAGCGATTAGGCATGGGATCATTCGTACACATTTCAGACAATTTCCTGTTGTGTTCGAATGAAATATCTACAAAGCCTTCCACTCGCACTCTTGTTGTCATGAGTAGGAATCTTGAACGCTAGGGAGAGTTTATATGTCCTTTCGCCGATAGAGGGAGCCTACGTGAGTATTTCACTCTGTAGAATATCTCTCAATTTGGTATAGGACCTATGTTCGTTTTGAAAGTCATCGATTCTTGATTGATAGATTAAATATGGACTGATGTTCATAATAATGATGAAACAATTGTATCCTATTATCATTCAACAAGATCGATGAATTTTTCGAAACGCTTTTAATATTCACTCTCGAAAGTGATGGGTTCGTTCTCGTTGACAACATTTGTGTAGACAGCTCCCTGAGAGTTTTATTTGAAATATTTCGATATTTCGATTAAGAGTCTCAGTATTTACTAGTATTGAATTACCTGTGAATCTTTGAACTATATATATATATATATATAGTAGTAAATACTGAGACTCTTAATCGAAATATCGAAATATTTCAAATAAAACTCTCAGGGAGCTGTCTACACAAATGTTGTCAACGAGAACGAACCCATCACTTTCGAGAGTGAATATTAAGAGCGTTTCGAAACTTTGTGAATCTTTGAACTATATATATATATATATATATATATATATATATATATATATATATATATATATATATATATATATATATATATATTGTTATGATATTATTTATCAAGTTTTAATTGTTATTAATTACACAGGCCAACACACATTTTGGTGCCTGCGATTTTTTAACTGTTCCTGAGTAATTTTTGGATGCAGAATGTAAAAAAGTTCTCAGATTTTGTCTATCAGATCTAGTTTTTGAGATTTTTTAAAAAATTGTGTATATAATTTACGTTATAACTGTTATAATATATATTACTACTATTGACAGTTAAAAAAAACAAAGACACATGGATTTGAGTATTTATTGCAAGAACTTAATTCACATAATTACATTAGTCGCTAATCACATAAAAATTTTCTTTTATACGATTTTCTAGAATGGAGTTTACTAGGGCAGTCTCGCTGAAGGCTCCAGCAGTAGTCCGCCATCATGTGACTATCCCATCGTCCTTGATAACGATCTTCCATAGTTTTAATATCCTGGTGGAATCTTTCCCCCTGTTCTTCACTACAATCACCTAAGTTTTCTGGAAAACGATCTAGGTGGCTGTGGAGGTAGTGAACTTTTATACTCATGTTACAGCCGAGAACATTAAAATTTGAAATCATAGTTTCCACTAATTCTACGTAATTCTCTGTTTTATGATTGCCAAGAAAATTTTGTACTACTTTAACAAATGAACTCCAGTCTCGTTCATTGATGTGGTGAATTGTGGATCTTTAACAAGTTGCCTTATTTGAGGACCATCAAATATACCAGCTTTTAGTTTTTCCGTGCTAATGTCAGGAAATTTACGTGACAAATACCCAAAACAATTTCCATCTCGATTTAAGGCCTTCACAAATTGCTTCATTAGGCCTAGCTTGATATAAAAGGGCGGAAGTAAGATTTTTTCTCTTGAAACCAAGGGTTCGTTGATCACGTTTTGTATTCCTTGAATCATGACATCTCTTGAAGGCCAATTTTTGTTAACCCAGTGCTCATTTTTAGCTCTGCTGTCCCAAAGGCACAAAAAACAAGGATATTTTGTATAACCACTCTGCTGTCCAAGGAGGAAGTTAATCATTTTTAAATCAACACAAATTGACCACTGATGTTCTTCGTATTTAATTTTTCTCAAAACTAATGCTATTGTTTCATATTCTTCCTTCATGGTAGTAGAATGACCGATAGGAATTGAGCCATATTTGTTACCGTTATCTGAAAGAACACATTTTAAACTACGTTTTGAACTGTCAATAAAAAGGCGCCAATCATCTGGAGTGTATTCAGGCAAACCCATTTTTTCTAAGAGCCCTTTTATATTGTTACAGAATACCAAGTCATTTTCCTGAGTGAAAAAAGGCAGCAGATCCTTATCTCTTTTACGATAAAATGTAATATTAGTACCTCCACAAAGTAGATTTTTTTCCTTTAATCTGGATGCAAGTAATTCAGCGGATTCCTTTGAGAGATTCGGGTCTCTTATAAGATCGTTTAGTTCTTCTTGATTGAAGCACTGCGGAGTTGCTAAATCTGCTTCAAAATCGCTGTCGTTTTCTGATTGAATTCTTTTAACTTCGTCAGACGTTGATGTTTCTGTATCATCTTCTGTCAGTTCAGGTAGACTGCTGAATGATGGAACGGGTATTTCTTCCGAATGCACTACAGGCCTTCTTGCAGAATCTAGATCAGGATATGTCCATTTGTGTCTATTGTTTCTATTTTTGCCTTTAATATTAACGAGACAAAAATAGCAGTCGTCATGATGGTTCCGCGGTTCTCTCCAAACCATTGGTACACCAAACTTTAGGCACTTCCTCTTTCCAGTTGTCCACTGTCGCAAATGTTCAACACATGTTTTACATATGAAATGTGGGGCCCAAGATTTATCTTGATCTCCTGAATGAACGCCAAAATAGGCAAGATAAGCTCTTTTCACAAAGTCAGAAATCGTTTTTCTGCTCTCTTTCAAAGTGTATTCACCACACACATAACAAAAAACATCGGGATGATTTACACAGGTACATCTGCTTGTGGATGCCATTGTTTCAGTTTAGTGTCTTGATACTACAAAACGACCAAAATTTACACAAAATGATAGCACAACTTTACTTGGGAAAACTCAGTAATATACTAAATCAAGTACAGCCAAGCAGGTATAGAAGGATCGGGTCATAGGCAATTACAGGTATAAAAGTAATTAAGAGCATTGTATTGAGTAGTTCCTAGTATAGGAACATTGGGTCAGGGACAATTCCAGGTATCCATTTGGCTAATTACATTCTGGGAAATTTCTATTTTGACGATTAAGTACATATTTATCTCTTTATTTGTTGTCCTTTATCAGAAAAAAATATATCATTTAACCTGTAAAGTGTATCTCAAAAACTAGAGCTGATAGAAAAAATCTAGTGTCATCTAACATCTAAAATCAGATGTTAGATTTCTGGCAAATTTTTTTTCATTTTGTTGGCCTGTGTTATTATTAGTATTTTCTAATGAATTTTGCAGTTTAGAATTTGAATTTAGTTGACTCTTTCTTTCTCAGGGTGGATTCCTTTTTTTTTGTAATCTTAAAATTTTTTAAAATAATATTTCTGATGAATTTTTAAACATTTAATTTGAACAAGAAAAAAATTGAACAAACTCTTAAACTTCTTACAACTAAAATAAACTTAAGATATAATTTGAAATGGCCTTTTTTATTTAATCGATAATTAATTTTATAGTTAATTGAGGTACCTTTTTTCTTCGAGCTCTCTTCTTTTTTCTTCTACGATTCCAGACTTCTTTATACTAATTTTCATGAATTTTTATATTTCAGCTCCAATTTTATTTTCCTCAACTTGGCTTCCAAACTTCTTATAAATTTGCTATACTTATATTTTGCAAATTATTTTTCTTTTTTCCATATATTCTTACAAATTTTATTTTCAATCCCCAACTCAACTTCTAAAAAATTATTCTTGGCGTCCCTCTCTCAATTTTTCTTAATTCTCAGTCTGATATATTTCAAAGCAATCTCTGATATTTAATTTTCGAATTTCGTGCATAAACTTGATTTCTGTGATTCTTCATTCGATTTTAATTTATGTTGTGCTTTTGCCTCCGAACTAGGGATGGCGATTCTTTCCGAAAAAGATCGATTTTTAAATCGATTCGAATCGTGACCTGATGAATCGATCCACAAAAAAATCGAGGTCTTAAAGATCGATTTCCAAAAAATCGAACTTTTTAAAATTTTCCCTACAATGTTAGAATAAATCAATTTTATTAAAAACAAGACAAATATTATAATTAATGATGATTCAATCAGTAAAATCACGGAATCAAAATATTTGATCAGGTACATAACCAGACATTATTTTCAAAATGTATTAGTTACAAGACAAAGCAAATAGGTAATTTAGATTATAGTTCCCATTGCTTGATATCTAAACTTCTTAAAAACAGTCTGTCAAGTCTACTGGGAACCAAGCGGTTCCGCTCATCACCTACGATTTCAGACCGGAAACATCGCAAGATACCTTTTTCGAAAAAAGCTATCTTGCCAGTAAACTATAGGGTCATACTTTAGGTGCACAACTACCTGCGATAAATAATGATTGAATTCTTCACTTAAGCCTTTACTTTTTTTCATTGAAGAGAAGTGGGGCGAAGGAGAATAAATACACAGCCATCTCGCGATTTTTCAAGTTATTAACCGGCAGCACTCTTGTAATACGGGCACCTTGAACTAATTGTATGGTTTATACCAAAACAAAAAAAATCGAATGTCGATTTTGAAGGGTGATGTATTGATCCAATGAATCGATCCAGTACTACATATCGATTTAAAAAATCGATTTTTTTGGATCGAAAAATCGATATTTCGATTAATCGATCTTAGATCGCCATCCCTACTCCGAACGTCCGAACTTCATAATTGAAGTTATGTTATGATTTTACAGGTATCAAAAATTTCATACTTATAAAAGGAAATCATGTATACAATATTTTTGAACATTTCAAATAATCATTAATATAAATTATATCATTTTGGTAAGGTGGAATTTATTTAAATTATGTTTATTATATATATTTCAATTTTCAGGTTACTATTATTAACTATGGAAACTTGGATAGATTTCATGATCTTTTGGAAGTGGATTTTACAATTACATTATATGAATACTATTATTTTACAAGAAATGAGTTATACAAGAAATACATAATTATAAAGAATCAAAATAAATGAACATTACAAACTTAACTAAATACAAGTCATGTTATTAAATTGTGATGTGTTGAACTGTGAATAACACAACATGGATTATCAACTTTGAAAGAAATTTAACTAAATAAACATATTATTAAATGAAATTACCTATATCTACAAAACTGTATGTATGTTTAAAATCTTACAAAATAAAGTAAAGTGCATGAAATTGACTTTGTCGAAACAACCAAATTAGCAGCTAGAAGCATTACCTTGAGAAAAATTTAACTTTATTTATTTCTATATCATTATAAAGATTGCATGAAATTTTACCATAACAATATATATATATATATATATATATATATATATATATATATATATATATATATATATATATATATATATATATATATATAATCAAATATATATATATCACTTTCCAGATTAACGAAATGGATTCATCAACATTCCAAAGTTATGAAAATGTTTGAGTTTTCAGAAATTGCATGTAAATGTAGTAATCCTTACACATATAAGTCATCAAATATGGAGCATTTAAATATAATCTTTTCACATAATTTTCCATCTGAACTGCTTCAGAACATTCATTGTTGAATTAACTGGATTTTAACAATATCCGCTTTAATTTCCTTTAATCTTGTAAAAGCCAGAGAATACAATTGTAATATTTTTTAAGGAGATTTCAATGTAGATACCTTGGGCAGAAGTAAGGAGGCTTTAGATTTTTGGTCGCTGCTGGAGAGTTTCAAGGCTGTGGCAATGATTCAGGAACCCACTAGAGTAACAGATATGTACATCCAGCAACATGCCTGGATAATTTTATACAAATATCCAAGCCTCAGCTATTTTACTGCAGTCACATATCTCAGACCACTATGCGCAGAATTTTATTTCCAATATAGGTCTTGCTAGAGCGGAAAATGAAAAAATAAAAATAAGACATAGTCATGAGGAAACTATTCAAAGTTTCATTTCTGATATATCACTTGTTGACTGGGAAGTTATATATTATTTTCCAATAAATGCTATAGACAATATGTGGCAGACCTTTTATGATACTCTTAGCTCTTTTTAATAAAAACTTTCCTGAGAATAAAGTAGATAAAATCTATCATAAATTTGATAAATTTCAAAACTTAAAAAATTAGACTTCAAAAATTCTGAAGAATAGATACTTAGATACTTAAAACTTAAACTGGATATGGCTCTTACTAGTTGTAGGTCAAATCCAGCATATATTGATATTCACAAAAAAACAAAGAGAGAATATTACATAGGTATTAGAAAGGCAAAACAGAAGTTCTTTGATACAAAATTTTTTTTTTCAAAAAATAGACCAAAACAGGTCTGGAATGCAGTCAGGTCATTAATAGGTAGTAAATCTAAAAACCAGCCTGCAGGTTTTAGTGGTGATTTCGAGAAACTTGCAAATGACTTCAACCGTCATTTCACAGCTTTACCAGCACAGAAAATCAATCATATAGAAGCTAAGATAGCTAAAAACTTAAAATGCCTCCCAAATTCTTTTTATGTTTTCGACGTTCTGGAAAGCGAGGTAGTAAATACCCTTAAGGCACTTTAAAAATAAAAAGTCGTCTGGATATGAACACATACCACTGAAGGTTATCAAAGCAGCAATAGGATATATTAAAAGACCTTTTTCATATATTATAAATTACTCGTTTAAAGAGGGTGTTTTTCCTGAACTCTTAAAAATTGCAGTGGTTAATCCACTACATAAAAAAAGCTGTGTAGAAGATAAATTAAAAGTAGATAGAATAATTTCAGACCAATAAGCTTGTTCACGACTTTCACAAAAATTTTTTAAATAATATTAACAAATCGTTCAGTAAAATTTTTCAATAAATTTCAGATTTTCTCTAAGAAGCAACATGGCTTTATAAAAGGTAGAAATACAGATACTGCTATTTTTGAGGTAACTCCGTTAGTTTTGTCAGCTATTGAGACAGGTGAGTTACCTGTGGGAATCTTCTTGGACCTAACTGAGGCCTTGGATAGCGTAATTCACCATATATTACTTCATAAATTAAATAGTTATGATCAACTCAAACTAATCAAATCATATCTCTCAAATAGAAAGCAAAGGGTTTGTATAACTCAAGGAACTAAGGAATATATCCCGAAGGATTTGTTGGTCGAGAGGCGTGTCCCACAGGGAAGCATTCTGGGACCACTTCTCTTTGTACTATATGTGAATGATTTACCGGATGCCTTCTCGGGAACCAAGGGGTCCGTTTCTATGTATGCTGATGATACATAGTTGTTGTTTCTCATCAAAATGATTTAACTCATCATGTGTCTCATACAATTGATGTTGTTGAAAAGTTGCGTGCGGGGAACTGCTTAGTGCTAAATGTTACGAAAACTGAATGCATGATGTTTGAGACATATAGGGGCACAGCAAACCGTTCAAAGGAAAGTTAAAGAAAATAAAATAAAGTTTTTGGACAAGCATTTTAAATTCACTACTCACATAGCAAGTGTGTCTAAGAAATTAACTTCTATTATATATGCAATAAAAGTACTGAGGTACCAAGTTTCACGGGACGTTCTTAAAACAGTGTATTTTTCAAATTTTCAATCAACTTGGAGTTATGGTTTAATATTTTGGGGGAAATGCATCAGAAGCTAAAAAAATATTCGTTCTACAGAAGTATGCAGTGAGGGAAATTATCAGGATGAGGTTTAAGGAGTCTTGTCTACAAGTTTTTAGGAAAAATGATTTTTTGCGTTTTACTGAACATTTATAGTTTTGGTTTTTTTCTTGCAAAATTGTCACTATTTTGAGGAATATAGAAATGTAAGTAATACTAGAAAAGTCTTGCCATATTATTACCCAAGGCATCATCTAGCTCAAACAAATAGGTGTTTTATATATGGGTATCAAGCTTTATAACAGTTTGACTAAAAATCTCAGGAATAAAAATGTTTCCTCTAGTATTAAGAAAGATTTATATGACTTCATTGTAAATTGTGAACCGTACAATTTGAGCAAATTTTTTTTCATATTGTATGTCAAATAGATTATAATTTGAATTTCACTTAATTTTTGACCTATTCTCTACTCATTGTATTTTCTTTGGTATGTTTTTCTTGTGATTGTAAGAAATGCAGTGCTTTAAAAAATGTACATTATTATTATTGTTATTACAATACCCTAGATGGATTGTGAAAAACTTTCCATCCATCTAAAACATTCATTGAAAATATTAAGCCATTGCTTCCTGAAATATAATATCTAATTATTTAGATGTTATATTTCTAACTAATTTCTAATAGATCTAACAGAAAAAGGGCAGACAGTTGTGAACATACTTTCAGAATCAAAATGTATTTCTATTCTAAAAAGTTGTTGAGAATAATTTTTTGCGGAATGCTCCATAAAAATAAAAGTAGCCATTTCAATGCTTTTCTTCAAAACATTATGTGACAACAGTAGTAATTCAAATATTCTTCCCAAATGGATCTTAGATAAAACCTAATATTTAAAATTACTCTTTGATGAATTTACCTCAAACCTTACAGTAATTTTTTATCTTTTTTCCTCTGAATTTATTCTTCTTCAGCCTACATGCATGGATTTGAAGAAATTGAGATCACTCAATACATTTAAATTGTACGTAGCTTTCATTATTTACCATCACACATGCTATTAATCAAATATGGATCTTCAAATGTAATAACTATAATTTCTTCGCCATCTCTGTTAGAGCAAGTCTATTGTTGATTCAACTGGAATTTAAAAGTAGCAGGTACTTCTTTTGAGTAAAATTTATGACAGCAAAAAACAATATGGTTTCAATGGATGTTCAATAAATATTCATTCCCAATTCCTTTCAATTCAATGGAAATATTCAGCAATTCCTTCCCAAAATAGAAAGTTAATTTAGATAAAAATTGCAATGACATTTTGAACATTAATGCAGATACCACTTCAGTTTACCAAAAATATGCATTAAGTAACAGTTGATAAATTCACATGATTTTCTACAGTAATTATTGCTCCTGCTCTTGAAAAGAAATTTTTTGTTCTATTGTATGAATTAAACAATAGGAGCTAAAATGTACAGATAAATGGAGCTTCCATGCATTAGATTTGTCACCTCAAATAATTAATTTTACTTTGATTTAGATATCATGTCACATGCATATCAACCCATATAGAGGGTAGGCAATGGAGTATCCCTACTTATTGAATGTTTGGGCAGAGGGTAGGTCCTGTGGGTTTACCAACTTGCATATCTTAGAATATTAATTAAAAATCTATCGGCTCATTTTCTTGAAATCAAATTAAATTTCATTTTATTTAGCATATTCCAATTTGGATATATATATATATATATATATATATATATATATATATATATATATATATATATATATATATATATATATATATATATATGTATATAAGAAAATGAACACTAGAACATTCATTCGAAATTAATCAAGAGAATGTAGAGCTAGACTTCGATGGACGTGGTGCGACTGACGAGTTCCTTGCAGAACGAAACATATATGTCTCGCACTTCCATCAGGTGTGGCATCGATTTCAATATTTCTCTAACATTTATCCCTTGAAGGATAATGGAGACATCACATCATACACGTTCACATATCTAGCTCTACTATAACATTCTCTTGATTAATTTCGAATGAATGTTCTAGTGTTCATTTTCTTAAATATTTCATTCAGTGCCATAAGCACAAACAAATTTCATTTCCTATATATATATATATATATATATATATATATATATATATATATATATATATATATATATATATATATATATATATATATATATATATATATATATATATATATATATATATATATATATATATATATATATATATATATATAGTTCAAAGATTCACATGTAATTCAATACTAGTAAATACTGAGACTCTTAATCGAAATATTTCAAATAAAACTCTCAGGGAGCTGTCTACACAAATGTTGTCAACGAGAACGAACCCATCACTTTCGAGAGTGAATATTAAGAGCGTTTCGAAAAATTCATCGATCTTGTTGAATGATAATAGGATACAATTGTTTCATCATTATTATGAATCATCAGTCCATATTTAATCTATCAATCAAGAATCGATGACTTTCAAAACGAACATAGGTCCCATACCAAATTAAGAGAAGTTCTAGAGAGTGAAATACTCACGTAGGCTCCCTCTATCGGCGAAAGGACGTATAAACACTCCCTAGCGTTCAAGGTTCCTACTCATGACAACAAGAGTGCGAGTGGAAGGCTTTGTAGATATTTCATTCGAACACAACAGAAAATTGTCTGAAATGTGTATGAATGATCCCATGCCTAATCGCTCCAGATCACGCCCAGGCGGGCAAAAGTGTAGCTAGTTCAAAGATTCACATGTAATTCAATACTAGTAAATACTGAGACTCTTAATCGAAATATCGAAATATTTCAAATAAAACTCTCAGGGAGCTGTCTACACAAATGTTGTCAACGAGAACGAACCCATCACTTTCGAGAGTGAATATTAAGAGCGTTTCGAAAAATTCATCGATCTTGTTGAATGATAATAGGATACAATTGTTTCATCATTATTATGAATCATCAGTCCATATTTAATCTATCAATCAAGAATCGATGACTTTCAAAACGAACATAGGTCTCTTAATTTGGTATGGGACCTATGTTCGTTTTGAAAGTCATCGATTCTTGATTGATAGATTAAATATGGACTGATGATTCATAATAATGATGAAACAATTGTATCCTATTATCATTCAACAAGATCGATGAATTTTTCGAAACGCTCTTAATATTCACTCTCGAAAGTGATGGGTTCGTTCTCGTTGACAACATTTGTGTAGACAGCTCCCTGAGAGTTTTATTTGAAATATTTCGATATTTCGATTAAGAGTCTCAGTATTTACTAGTATTGAATTACATGTGAATCTTTGAACTAGCTACACTTTGCCCGCCTGGGCGTGATCTGGAGCGATTAGGCATG
Source organism: Henosepilachna vigintioctopunctata (assembly GCA_030704895.1). NCBI lineage: Eukaryota > Metazoa > Arthropoda > Insecta > Coleoptera > Coccinellidae > Henosepilachna > Henosepilachna vigintioctopunctata. The sequence continues at coordinate 119,058 of JARQZJ010000089.1, read as the reverse complement.
GGATCATTCTTACACATTTCAGACAATTTTCTGTTGTGTTCGAATGAAATATCTACAAAGCCTTCCACTCGCACTCTTGTTGTCATGAGTAGGAATCTTGAACGCTAGGGAGTGTTTATACGTCCTTTCGCCGATAGAGGGAGCCTACGTGAGTATTTCACTCTCTAGAACTTCTCTTAATTTGGTATGGGACCTATGTTCGTTTTGAAAGTCATCGATTCTTGATTGATAGATTAAATATGGACTGATGATTCATAATAATGATGAAACAATTGTATCCTATTATCATTCAACAAGATCGATGAATTTTTCGAAACGCTCTTAATATTCACTCTCGAAAGTGATGGGTTCGTTCTCGTTGACAACATTTGTGTAGACAGCTCCCTGAGAGTTTTATTTGAAATATTTCGATATTTCGATTAAGAGTCTCAGTATTTACTATATATATATATATATATATATATATATATATATATATATATATATATATATATATATATATATATATATATATATATATATATATATATATATATATATATATATATATATATATATATATATATATATATATATATATATATATATATATATATATATATGTATATATATATATTTCTTGAAATTGATTTATTGCCTGTTTAAGATATTTTATTTTGAAAATTACTATAGATATCAAATGTCAAACTTAATTTTTTTTTTTTTTTATTGAAAGTAATGTGTCTCGACATCTAAGGCCATTGACACAGATACAATAACACTATTTATAACATATTTATTCAGATTCGGTTACTCAAATTGATGTGCTTCAATTATTGAATATTGAACTCTATGAATCTGGTACGGAGAGTTAAGAATTTCTGTTAGGGTGCTTGAAAGTTCGAATTGTCTTCTTTGGTTTATGAACTGCTGACATTCAGTGAGAAGATGCTTCACAGATAAGGCACTGTTACAATTATCACATAAAGGTGGTAGTTCGGAAGTTATCAGGAACTTGTGTGTTATATTTGTATGTCCAATTCTTAGTCTTCGTATTATCAGTTTATCCTTCCTAGGCAACGAAGGGTGGTGGAACTGCTTAACGGAGTGGCGAACCTCATGTAATTTTGAGGGGATTCTATTCAAATGTTGCTGCCATGAAGAGTGGGTCCTGTGTTTAAAGAAAACACAGGACCCACTCTGTCTGTCTTAAAAGCTCGTTCTTAAATCACCATAGAGTTGTAGCCTTTCTGTGGGGAGACTAGATGATGATGCCTCTTTTGCTGTACGGTCTGCCATTTCGTTCCCGACAATGCCAACATGCGACGGTACCCAGAGGAGAGTCACCCTCACTCTTTTGGAATAAAGGTTTAGGTAACTCTCATGTATCTCTTGTACAAGGGGATGAGGACTATAAATGTTTTGGATGGATTTGATCGCGGAGAGCGATCAAATCCATCTCTATGAGAGGGAGTAACTGAACATCCCACGCCGTTGCTATTTCTGGACGCATCGGTGTATAGTACATTATCGGATTTGGAGCTATGCATAATATCTAGAAAGTTCTGTCTTAAAAGCTCGTTTGAGGTGTCATGTTTCGTATATTGATTCAAGCTTAAATCGGTTTTAGGTGGGTTTATAAGCCATGGAGGGGTTGAAGACCAAGTAATGGATGTGGTTCTGTTGAGGTCTATATCGGAGAGAAGTGGTAAGAGACTGTAGATGATTGGCTGTGCTTTCTTAGATGTATCATAGCTTGTGTTCTTTTTGGTCAAAACAGTGCGAGCTAGATTTAGTGGATTGGCGGAAACCCTGCAGCAGTATGATAAAAGTAGCTGCTGTCTTCTAAGCCAAAGAGGCGGCTCGTTGGCTTCGACACATAAGCTTTCTACTGGGCTTGATCGAAACGCCCCTAGACAACTACGCAGAGCTGCATTTTGTATAGTGTTAAGAAGCCTCAGGTCCGTTTTAGTAGCTGACATGTAGAGAATAGCTCCATAGTCCCTCTTAGAACGGAGAAGTGATCTGTAGACTCTCTTCATCTGTAGATTTCCTCTTCAGCGCCCCATTGATAGTGTGATAGACTTCTTACGATATTGAGTCTGCCTAGACAGTTATCCTTGATCTGTTTTATGTGACATTTCCAGCTGAGTTTTGTATAGAATACAATGCCTAAAATTACAATTTGGTTAACGGTAGGGATATTGTGATTATTAATCATGATATTCGGTATGTACTGATTATTTTACCTTCTTGAGAACTTGATGACCTTAGACTTGGTGGTCGAGAAGCGAATACCTATTTTGGTGGACCATTCGTAGAGGGCATCAATAGTTTTTTGAATCAAGTTGGATGTGGTGGTAGTATTTCTCCCATGGCAAAAGATAAACAAATCGTCAGCGTAGAGAGAGAGACGTATAGGCGACTGAATTATTTTGTAAACATCGTTGATGGAAAGGATGAACAATGTAGGGCTTAGTACTGAGCCTTGAGGCACGCCATTTTCCTGTCTATGTGACGGAGACGTCTTTCCGTTGGCTATAACCTTGAAAATTCGGTCTGTCAAGATATTTTCAATGAAAAAGTACATGTGTCCTTGTATGTGATGAGCTTCTAACGTTTTTAGAACGACCGAGTGAGGGAGAGAACTGAATGCACTATCTATGTCAAATATAGCTGCTACTACTTCTTGGTTTTCATTGAAAGCATCAATAATGTGTGTCTGGAGTACTAGCAAATTATCTATGGTGCAACGATGAGGCCTGAATCCTGATTGAGTAGGAGAGAGAATATTATGTTTTTCAAGATACCATATGAGTCTATTGTTAATCATCCTCTCCAACACTTTGCACATTGTGCACGTTAGTGCAATAGGCCTGTAGGAATCAGGGCAACTTGGATCTTTATCTGATTTCTTGATTGGAATGATAGTTGATTCCTTCCACTTTTTAGGAAAATGTCTCTTAGTCCATATCAAGTTATATAGTTCCAGAAGTTTATGGAGACTGCTAGAAGACAAATTCTTGAGAAATATGGATGGGATATCATCAGGTCCCGCTGCGGAGATTTTAGTAGATGATAGAGATACAGAAAGTTCTTGATACGAGAAAATAGAGTTTAGTGCGTCGAGATCGTGCGTCACATTAGGAGACAAGGGGAAACTGACAATATTCGGGTTGCAAGAATTATTTTTAGCTTTGTCTTCAAAGGAGGATGCTAAGATATTAACAATTTCTTGACTATCTGTGACAATATTATCTTGTTGAACTAAAGCAGGAATTTTTGTGAATGACCTTTTTCCTTGCATTTGTCTAATTTTGGTGCAAACCTGCTTAGGAAGTGTTTCATGAGTTATGGAAGAAACGTAGTTATTCCAGGTGTCTTTTTTACTTTGCTTCACTATTCTTTTAGCTCTGGCTCTAGCCTTTTTGAACTCAATAAAATCATGTTCGTTCTTAGTTCTTCTGTACTTGTTTAAGGCTCTCTTACTATCTTTTATTGCGAATTTACAATTGTCATTCCACCAAGGAACTATTTTCTGCGACGGAGAAATTAGAGTTTTTCCAAAATGTTGCTCAGCGGCTAGAATAATACACGAACTGAATGCAGAAACGGCTTCATCGATATTTTCTGAAAAATGTAATTGTTCGGTTTGATTCTCCACACTTGATACATAACCATCCCAGTTTGCATGAGCTATTTTCCACTTCGATATACTATCAGATGGATTTTCAGTGTTGTTGGTTATCAATATAGGGAAATGGTCACTATCGTGTAGATCATCTAACGGTCTCCATGTGAGTTGGGAAAAAGTTTTTGGATCGCAGAAAGTGAGATCAATTGAGGAAAAAGTTTGAGATGAGAAATTGAAATGTGTACTTGAGCCATTGTTTAGAAGACACAGGTCAAGATTTCGATATACACTTTCAACTACTTTACCTTTACCATATGTTGTTTGTGAGCCCCATAACGTGTTGTGGGCATTGAAGTCACCATTAATTATATAGGGCGGGATTAATTGTGATATAAGATTTGATAGAGCGAACTCGGATACTGGATGATTTGGTGCAATATAAATACTACAAATAGTAATCCTCGCAGGACACCATACATTAGCTGCTACTGCTTCTAAAGCTGTGTTTAGAGGAAATGGTGTCGAATAGAGATCTTTTGAAATAAATATAGATGTTCCACCACTAGCTCTTTCACATTCAGTTCTGATATGGTGGTATCCTTCGAAGTCTTTAAAGTGACGTTTGTGGGATTCGTTAAAATTAGTTTCTTGTAAGCACAATATATCCGCATTATGAGTAGAGATTAAGTTTTGGATTCGTTCAAGGCGAGGATAGAATCCATCGCAATTCCACTGTATTAGAGAGAAAACTAATAAGAGGATTTTTGTGATAATTGGGAACAATCGGAGAGGGAATCTTCATTTTGGGAGTCAAAAGGTGATAGGGGGGGGCACACTTTCTGCGTCCGATTCCACAGTATCTAGTTCATGTCTCAACTTTCTGCGTAATCTGGTTAATCTGTTCTTAATAGATCTTTCCGTTAGTGAAGGGTAGATTGTACGTAAGTCAGAAACTAGGGATCGAACATCTGTCGTGAACCGTCTAGCTTCTGATAAAGGGTTAGAACTGCCAAACGAATTCTCAAGAAATGCTATGAAGTTTTCCGATGTTAGAGTAAAAGTATCCTGTGATTTGTTATAAATGTCTAGAATGAGATTCTTCGTGGTTTCTGACAGCTTATGTTCCTTATAAGTGTCTCTTCTGGTCCTCTTAACTAGTTTGGAAGTTTTTTTAGAGGATGAACTTGGAGGAGGCATGATTGGTGTGCTGTTAGGATTGATTGTAGATTGCACAGTAGCAGAAGTGCTTTCAAAAGAATCTGTTGAACTAGGACAAGTTCTTTTTTGAGCTATATAAGTCTGAGTCTTCGATTTGGAAGGAGCAGCCGAATTTGTAGAGAGACTTATGAGCGTATTTTCAGAAGCAGTTATTTCTGGTGCGGTGGGAGACACTGGCGCGGGAGGAGAAGTGACAGCAGTTTGAGAAGACGGGGGCGTTTGTGCATTTGGACATGAACTAGCGATATGGCCAGTTTGCTTGCATAGGAAGCATTCCATCTTGTCGGTGGATAAAAAAATTCTGTGAGCATTGTTTTCAAAGGAGATGACCAGCGAAGTTTGTAGCTCGTAATTATCTGAAGGTGGAACGATATAGGCTTGTCTTCTGAATGAGAGAATGTGTCTGTATTCATCTCCTGGATTTCCTGCTTTCAGAAAAGAAATTGGTGAAGTTAGTTGCAGACCGTAATCTTCTAGTGCTCCACGTATTAATTCGTGAGGGATAGAAGGACATACATTAGAAATTAAGACTCTTTTTGCCGGTGTTACTAACCGTCTCATAGGTAAGTTTAGATCACCGATGTGGATAATGGGGTTATTTTCAATTAAATGGTCCACTAACTCAGTTCTACTCAAGTATATGCAAATTCTGTTGTTCGATATTCTGGAAGCGAAAGTGATATTCTTTGGACCAATAATGTTTCCAATGGATTTAGCATAATCAAGTAATATCAAGTTATCTGTTGAGTGAAATACTATTGCTTGTTCTTTTTTTGGAAAAGAAGGCTTTGGAATAGACTTAGCAGCAGCCACATACGAGTTGACAGGCGCCACGTTATTTTCTGAATTTGAGGTATTGTATGCTGTAGGAGAACTCATTTTGTTGCCCTTGTAGTCAAAAGCAGCAAATAAACTACTATATGAAGTTCGTGATTTTTAAATGTGGCAGCCAGTCAGACATCGTTGTGTAAAACTGGCTGCGGAGCAGAAAACGCCGAACAGGGCAGCTGGTACTAGTTTTGTGCTCGTATATTATCAATGTCAGGTGTAGGTAAACTGATAAGGAAAGTTGTAAACAAAATAATTGTTGGTTCGAAGCAACGTAATGCAATCACGTCTTCATACAGCTTGCTAATTGTCAATAGCACATATTTAAATAATTCTCACTTGTATATAAACTACAGTTCAAAACTTAGAAACTTAAAATCAGTATTTTCACGGTAATAGTTCAAATTTCACTCGACGGAAGGTATCTGACTGTACTCGTTAACATCCACGCGCGGAATCCCTTAATTTTTTGATATCTATAGTAACTCATAAATTCAATTATTCATTAGTTTTGACAAATTTGTAATATAACAATGAAACGTTAACAAAAATAAACTTTTTCATATCAAAAAAAGCCTGTTATTGCTGAAAACTTTCAGAATTATATATATATATATATATATATATATATATATATATATATATATATATATATATATATATATATATATATACTCAAGAATATAGAACAAGGGTATAATCAATTTTCTTAACTTGATGCCTCATCATACAAATTCGACAATAAGAACAACATGGTACACAAAAGCGACTTATCCTGTCAGCTACCTAAATTTTAATTCCTTACACTCTATGTCACAAAAAAAACCATTGTAATGGGGCGCAATAAATGCCTGAATTTAGAGAGCACGCAAATAATAATTCAAACAGGCATTAGATGAAAACAACTGTCTTTTACATTTATAAGATAATATTTTCAAAGAACATGTACATAAGAACATACATAAAAACTTCAGCTATCATGAAAAGAGAACATTTAGAAATTATGTTACCTTTCCATATATACCGAGACTCTCCGAAAATATTGACAGTACCTCGAAAAAATATAATCTGACACTATGTCACCAGGGACAAAATCTAGGTAAACAAATATTCAGCCATCTAAAGGCAAAAACACCCAAAGAAGAGAGAAGCACGTTATCTATTATTATATTCACAAAATGGTGAATGATTACAAGAATAATGTTGGTGAAAATAAAAATAGTACAGAGCAGATATTCAGCAATTTTTAACACTGTAAACGAGTGATAGTAACAAAAGAGGCATCGTGAATCAAAAGCAATAAAATTTATCACCCAGGATATTTTTCCAGAGATCGGACTCAAAATTCAAACCATGAATGCTGGAAGAGGAAATGGCCGGGACAGATGAATCTCAGGAGGTGAAAACTCTCCACAAGGAAAGTCAACTACTGGGAAGCATAATACAGGAAATGGAATGTAGGAAATGCCTAAGAATTAAATGTGAAACTTTTATCTGGAAAACTTGAATTACTTGAGGTATAATTGAATGATGATAAACAATCACAGAATTATAATTCTCTCTTCTCATTGAAGAGAGATGCTCAAAAGAAAATTAATTCATATGCCTCTAAATCGAAAGATAACGTAGCACAAATATCCGTGAATCCGATCAAGGACAAATTTAATTCGAAAAATGTAAACAGTATTGAATCAAATGAACTACCACATACGTCAAACATTCTACCTACAACGAAAAACAATATGATTAGTAGGCAACCCAGGCAACCAGAAATAGTTTTTAAAACGCCGAAAAAGCGTCATCCAATTACCAAAATTACGTTTCAGAGTAACGCTTTCTAAACGTAATAGAAACGTAAATCTGTCCATCTTTTTGACGTAATATTTAGGGCGTTTATTCAACGTCTTTGAAAGACGTTTACTCAACGCTTTCAAAAGTCGTTTATTTAACGTCTTCCAAACCGTTAATGAAACGTTCTTGAAATACGTTCATTTAGCGTTTCTAGACGTTTACTTTCGTTCTTGAAATACTGAAATAAGTTTATTCAGCGTTTGTTCCTAGGCGAACTTATGTGAACAAATGACAGCATAGAAATAATAACACTTTCATTGTAACAATCAATTTATTTTAACAAAGTAATAAACTTTTTATAATAAATTGACAATAAGAAGTTCCATAATACAAAAAAAAAATTTAAAGGCAAGTAGTTTCAAACGCATATTAACAAATGTATAGTATGCTACAAGTACACAAAAATAAACATATTATTATTTAATATTATTTATTGAATTATAACAATGTTACAATTCAAAAAGGACCAATGCCCTACAGCCTAACGAAAATATAAAAACGATAAAAATAACATTATTAATACACATTAAATAATCACCATGCACAAAAAATTTTTAATACAGCGTAATATCAACACAAAAGTAACTGACTGTAGGACCACAATTTATCCTAACGAATAATGTATTAAAGGAAATGACACAAAATTATTTGGTTGTGTCTGATGAGGAAACAGCAGTATACATATATATATATATATTTAATTTGGATTTATTGTACATGATGATGTAGGACAAAAATAAAATCATGAACACTTACTAAATAAAATAACCTTAGTTAGTTTTTCTCCTGTGTTTGGTTTCCGCTGACTTAACTCTTTAAGGTCCATTTTTCAGCCAAGTTTTTACTGCATTTTCAACATCAACACTTGCAGCACTTGTTCTTTTTTTCTTGACATCTAAAAATGGATTGGTTATCATTTTCATAAAATGCCTAGCATGTCTAACATTAATTTAAAACTTTGAGATATTAATTTTGATTGAGTGGATATACTTTGCCAAAGAATATAGACAGCTTATTGAAAAAGAATAAGTATTAACAATAAGTAGCTACTTTAACTATTGAGAGTAAAAGAGGAATAATCCAATAATCATTAGAGTAAAATAGAGAGGAAAAATATAAACATAACATGTTCTTTTTCGTACTTTAAACTGGAAATTCAAGAAGTCATTTAAGAATTCAGACAGGTATTTTGAGTTTAATACAAGCATAATACCTTGTGACTCCTGCATTGATTTGACATTTATATGAAACAGTTAGTTGAAAAAAAAATACATATAAGGAGTCTAAAATTTAAAAAAAAAATTTGAATAAACTGGAAATACCTACAGCAGTAATTGAACAAATTCCTTGGCAATTTGGTTAACTGAAATTATTTTCAACAAAACTGAGGCATCATAACAAAAATTCATAGTTACTAAACCTTAGTCATAACAATTTCATAGATAAATATTTTATCGAGCACAAGCCAATTATGTATTGTTTATTTTTGATTCAATTCATGTTCACTAAATCGTTTGACAAATAGGTACTTACTAATGATTAAATCTTTCGGTTTCAAACTTTGGAATGGAATTTTGTTGGTTTTTCCTCTATAATTTCCTCAATATTTAGCATGCAACAGTATCAGCAAACATTTCCCTCAAAATCCGATTTGTAACTGTAGCAGTGAATTCACCACCAAAAACTGATAAATATAGCATCTGAAATGAGGTCCAGTTATCTTGACTTTATGTTACAAGTTTATCCTTACCAAACGGTTAGCACATTCATTGTCCAATTCAGCTTCAAATGACTCAACTTCATTAATATCTTTTAGGGGAAATTTTGTGTTTGTTAACAAAGTTTGCACAGGTGTATTACAATATATTTTGTCTTATAGCAGCTAATATTTGACTATTTTGTTCTTTTAATGTAACAATATGTGGGAGCAGATGGTAATAAACTGAAACAAATATGTTCAAAATGAAAATAGATTATCCATCATTTAACTTTGATTACCTATATTTGATGTGTATTCTGCTTTCTTAACCTTAGCTAAAGCTTTAGGAAGATTATCTGAAAATTAAAAAATTCGAAATAGGTACAACACTTTTAAGGTAGTTGAAACATGTTTACATACCGGTCCGATATATTACTCGTTTTGTTGGATGAATTGTCCAATGAGCTGCCGGTTCTTCGCGCTTTTCTAACGATCTTCTATAAGTGTAATTATCGGGGTATGGAGGCCAAAACACATGTTGTTTTTCGGGGCTTACCCAAGTCTCATGAACTACGATTATTTCACCATTCTCCAGTTCGATAAGTTGATAGTGTTTTGACTTTTGCGACATGACAAAGATCGTTAACACTGATAAGGACGATTGTAAATTTATTTATGTATTAGTACTATCACCACCACCACCGCGATAATCAATCCAGGCTAGACTTTGGGGTAAACAAGTGAAATTGAAAATGGCTGCTCATCTAGCAACACGAATGCGTCGGATTGGACACATCTCCCGCTAGGATTCAAACTAGCCAATAAAGAATTATGATCACATCCACAGAGAATGAGACCACATCAATCAATTTAGTAAACCGCTTAAAAAAACTATCCTCAACTTCTTCTCATTTTCGCGATATAGAGGAACTTAACACATATATATACTGTCTGGTATTGCTTATAGTTCTGTTCTTGCGCCCTAGTCACTTGTTATTGTAGACCTCGCTCCAATAAAATACACAACTCAAACATAGGTACTGAATAAAACATACAATTTAAATTCATAAGCCGGATTTTACATGAAGCAATAAAAGTTTTACGTTATAGCACAACGAAAATAAAACGTCTTATAAACGTCACTTAAAAGTATGTATTTCAAATCCCCTAAAAGAAACGTTTTGTAAACGTTATTTCAAATCACGTAAAGGTAATGACCTAAAATAAACGTTTTGTAAACGATAAATATCGCATATGGTTGCCTGGGAAATGGTGAATGCTGCTATTGAGGAACGAAAGCACAGAACATACCAAATAAGAAGGCCGAGTTGCCTATCAAAATGGGAAACAAAACCTTAACCTTACTTTTAGTAATGAGCTTTGTTAAACAGCGATTAGATGACGCTGTAACTGAAAAAATCAAGGGAAACTGTAATGGACTGGCCGTCAGATTATTTCATTCGTCATTCAATATTCAAGGTTTTGCCGGTTGTTTGGCAATGCTTCCTAGGATTAATTTTATGTGTTAATTCAATCAAATAGGTTAGTGAATAATAATTTTGGATATAGATAAATCTTACCAAATCTATATGGGTCAAAATCAGAGAGGTGAGAATCATGCTTCTGACAAAGATTTTCTTAATAAAATAACGTGGTATGGCTAAAATACTTGTTTCCAAATGAAGTTTCTGCGCATAATTACAAGGCACTCATCATATTTATTTTTTTACGATAATATTTTATTAGATTTTAAACTAAAAAGGCCTAAATAGTCATTCTGGGAACGCGTCCTTATACCACGTTTCATAGTTGAGACTAGTCAAAAATGTTTACAATTAAGATTTAAAATTGTATTTTTTATATATTAGCTTCGAAAATTATTAAATTACGAATATACGTATAAATTAAATAGCTAAAATATATATTTTTCATATTTTGACTATTCAAATGCTGTCTGACGTTTATTAAATCATTCAGTGAAGGCGATGGATATCGGTCGATATAATTCAAACAAAACGCGCTAGGTGGCGCTAGCGAGCAACAGTGTGAAGTTCACTAGTCAAAGGACAAGACGCGTATCGTGTTTCTGGAAAAAAATAATTGATTTTATTGGTGGGTACGTTTTAATTTCGTATGTGGGTAGCGTACTTCAATTCCCTATCACTACGGGAACGCTGTTTGGTGATTAGTTTTCCGATAATTTGCATACTTTTTGCTAAATTCTTATGAATATTACAGTTCACGTGTTCCTAACCTCAAAAACCAATATCTAACATAGCGGCATGAAGCGTGATATGAAAATATTCATCGGATAGTCATTCAGGGAACGGTCATTTCGGGAATGTTCTCGTATATGACGGGCGTTCTCGAAATGACGATTAACGGGCAAAATGACGCTTTCTTGCTTTTAAATACATATAACAATGCATTTGTTTTTGCTTTGGGTAACCACTCAGTAAAAGTAACATGGAAAATAAAAATGAAGATAAAAAGAAGTCAAAAAAACGATTAAAACAGGACAGTATAGCTTACAAAAAACATCGCGAAAAGGCTAATGCAAGGAAACGCAAGTTTTTAGATAAAATGACACCTGAACAAAGGGAGATGAAGAGACTGAAAGATAGGGAATATTACCAAAGGAAGAAGGCTGAAAATAAAGTTAAGACTGTTAGTGATATGACTGAAAAACAGAAGAGGAAACAAAGAAAGTCGTGGAGAAAAAATTCTCAAAAGTATAGACAGAAAAAAAAGATGTTGGCAAATATTTTAAGTAATATAGCCCACCAGATTCTGAAAATGAGATAGGAAGCGATAATCGCTTGTCAAGAAAGAGATTAGATTCGGAGCTTCAAAAGGTCAATTATCAATTCACACGGGGGTTTTTTATGCCAGAAATAATACCTCTTTAGAAACTATTTCGTTCGCCACTGTGAGTGATAATCTAGACCATCAAGCTCATGCTGTATGGGGTCACATAAAATCAGCGCTGCAGAAAATATTGAGTGTCAGGCCACACGTCACTACCCTTCACGTGTTTTCAGATGGACCCACGTCCCAGCATCGAAACCGGACTAACATTTACTTATGGATTAAAACCTTAATAGAACAATTTCCGCAAATAACGGCTTCAACGTGGACATTCAGCGAACCAGGTCATGGTAAAGGTCCAATGGATGGTGTGGAAGGAGTGCTAAAGAAAACTGCGAATGATCAAGTATTACGAGGAAACGATGTAAATACAGCTGCAGATTTTGTCCGTTTACTAAACAATACATCTGTTTCACTCCATGAAGTCACTAACGATGATATAGTTGCAATCAAAACCATAATACCTGAAAAGATAGATGCAATCCCAGGAATCATGAATGTAACTAAGATTGTCTGGCAGAAAACTTCTGATGTCATCATACTACTGTATCAGTTCTCAAAATTGTTGCGAGAAATTAAACTACAGGCATTTTCAGTCGAAGATAGAGATAAAGAAAGTCCAGTTCCAGAAATGTTAGATTTAGACATAGAAAAGAATGATAAGTTTCTGAATTAATCTTCACATGAGTAGGAAGAGTATTTACGACGCTGTATACGGATCAGACAGTTCAGATGATGAAAATCTTCAAAAGGTTTCAGATCGACTTCATGGAAAGAGTGACGATAATTGTGCTGGACTATCGTACGGAAGTGATAAAGAGAACTTCCACCCCAACATGATACATCCAAAGACATTTTTGCTATTAAATGTACCCACTGAAAATAAAAGAAATGAATACAGATACGTCGCAGTTGCTGAGACCTCAGTTGATGAAGATGGCGAAATAAAGGTCGCCTTTCTTCGTTATCAGCGGAACTCAGCAAAGATGTTTAAACTTGAACAAAATGATGTTGCATATGTCCCCTGTGAGCAAGTTATTAAAATTTTACCCACCCCGAAATTGCAGAAAATAGGTAGTCGTGGCTATTATTGTTTCGATGAGAATATGGATATTTTTGAAAAGTTAGTTATTGCTAGACTTTAAATTCAAACTTTGATACTCAAATTATTTTGTGATTAATGTGAATAAGCTTGAATAATGTTTCGAATTCATAAGACTGTTTGTTTTAAAACTACATTTGATTTATTTAATTTTAAGCATCGATGCAAGAAATCTTAATGATACTTGTAGAGTGCAATTACTATTTGTTCCTTATATTTGTTCCTAATATAATATTTGTTATTTGAAACTAAAAGTTTATCAATTATTTATTAGATTAAATTTAAATTTTGATACTCATGTTGTTCATTCTTTAAGTACAAATAAAGATTTAATACTTAAAGGTATTTATTATTTTCATCTACAACATAATGCAAAAACCAAACGTTGCAGTCATTTAGGGAACTTCATTGTCATTTTGGGAACACTCCCATCATTTTCGGGAACATCGCAAAAATGGCAGATTTTTCACTAATGAGTAGGGTTATAGTTAAATCTTGCATACATATCCTAAAATGACCTTTCAACATTTGTATTTATATCATTAATTGATAACGTATTGCACAAATGTATACAATCAATTGAAATTTTGAAACGAGATTTACACTAATTGAAAATCTATGGAGAGTAATATAAAAAATAAGTCTTTTTATTATAAAAATATACAAAATGACAGCATTTACTGGTAGAGGACAGGTTAATTATAATTTCATGGCGGTGATTATTAAAAACGTTGGTTATATTATTATTTAAAAAATATTTAAAGGTGTTCCCGAAATGATTTAAGGCCCTGTCATTTTTATTATTAACAGGTATAATTCCTAAAATATATATTTGTGTGCGTGCCTCTTTACAAGAAAGGTTCATGACAAATGACACAACATATTCCACATGTTAATTGTCTTATAAAGAAAACTTAATTTCTCAGATATTTCAAAACCCAAAATGCCGACCTCTCTGATTTTGACCCATATAGATTCGACAACACCTTACAACAGTAAGTTTAAACAAATTAAATTAGTTAATTACTTTTGTTTAAGATTCGGAGGAAAAGTTCGCCATCAGAACAACTACAGCTAATGTACGTATACTAACAAATATAACCCGTATTTTTTAAGTAGTTTAGTGGAAAATGTTTCATAGATATTGCATTTTTTTTTAAACTGACAAAACATAACACTGATTTTGTTATTTGTTGAAATAACTCTTGATTGTAGTTTATTTGGATATACCATCATTGGAAGGAGTATAATCAACAAGGGTTAAAAAGATTTCACTTTCACACGTTAGTTCACAAGGTTCCAGGCGTTGAGGACGGTCGACAAAATTTTCAGAGTAAAGTATAAAATCTTAGAATTTCAGAATTTATAATGATGCAGGCTGAGCGATCGAAATTTAATTGTAAATATCCATCTTGTACCAGTCAGTATAAGTCCAGAACTTTTGAATGGGGTTTTGAAACATACTTCACCATACATACCTCACCATTACTCATACTCACCAACATACTCCACATAGACGAAAGTAATGGTAGGGATGTTAGATACCAATTTAAATTCATCAAAGGTTGACAGACAACTATAAGATCAGTGATATATCTTTGGAATCGTTTGGAAAAAGAAGGTTTCAATTATTTTTCACTAAGATCTTTCAATCAGGATCCATTGGAAAATTTATTCTGAATTATAAGACAGCATGGAATATCTAATAGAAATCCAACTTGTCATCAATTTGTTGCTGCATTGAAAACCTCTGTCATTAATAGATTAACATCTCCCATTAATAATGGAAACTGTGAGAAGGATGACTGTGAAGCTCTCAATAATTTGACCTTTTATTTTCAGACAAGCACAGATGAGGTTGGAGATAATATTCCTCGCATTAGAGAGATGAGTTCTGAGATTGATAATGTTCCTCTCCCTGAACCAATTAATGGTCCATATTATACCTCTCCAACTGATGCAGCTGATCTTCAACCTTTATCTGTGCAAGAAATGTCATGTAACAACTAGTCAATACTTCATGACTTCCAATCAATGTTGTGCACTCTAATAACTTTCATTTTCCCAAAGAGGATAATAATGCAACAGCATATGTAGCTGGTTATATTCTTGAACAAATGACACTTCCTGAATGTGAAATTTGTAGCACAGATTTGATTTCCAAAGAACCCTCACATGAACACACTTTCATTGTGTTCAAAGAAAATTGTGAAAACAAAAGAAAATTGATATACACATATCATGAAGTTTCTAAATTTATAATGAATATTCATAATAAATTGTATGAGTTTTTGAATAACTATAGGCATAAACGTGATTTACCTCAAAATTTTATGCAGAGATCACTACTCGCAATATGATTTTTGCTCTGAACATGATATGAAAAAAGTGTTGTTTGATAAGACAGTTAGACTGATAATTTTTGAATATTTAAGTGACAAAGATATGTATATTTTGATCATTTTTTATACCAAAGATTTTTATGTTATTTTGTTAAGTTTTTAATATTGATGTAGTTTATTTGTATTTATTTTAGAATATTTGGTTCCGTTTTAATTCAAACTTGCATTCTTATTATGTTCATTTTAATTCAGAAACTAAGAAAATGTATATTTTTTCTTTTTTTATAGCAAAGAGTTTTCTGCTATTTTGTTAAGTTTTTGATATTGATCTAGTTTATTCGTATTTATGTTGGAATATTATGTTCCTTTCTCATTCAAACTTAGCAACTTAGAAAATATATATTTTGTTATTTTTTTATATCTAAAAAATTTTTGTTATTTGTTCTAATATTGATCTGGTTTATATTTATTTATTCACATTGTACTAGGAATAATTTTAAGTTCATTATTTTCTGACTAATAGGCAAAACAGAATAGAAAGAAATTTGTAAATAAACCAATTTATGTATTGTAGATTTTTTTAAATCCCAATTACATGAGAGGTGTTACTGTTTACATCATTAAAATCAGTTTATAATAATAAAAATCTTTTTAATTTGAAACTCTTCAATTTTGGGTGGGTACATTGTTGGATATCAATCCATATTTTGAGTAGTGGTTTTGAAATTCTCGCGCAAAAAATACCTGAATTTTCATAGTATAATAGGTTCGATTCTGTGTACATACTGTGACATGCATTTGAATCTCCCCCTCGATAATTACTTCCGCCTACTCTGAACGTCAAATCGGACATATTTTTTTCCATATCCAATGCACCGAGTTTGCATTTCTATTAAGGGTATGTTCTGTGAACGAAAGCATCAAGATATACTGCAAGAGATTATAGATCTACCGAATTCTCATCACAAAGATGAAGACAATAGTCGGTTCACTGTAGTAAGTTTGAACGAGGGGATATTCAATCAAAAAGCATCGATAAGCCAAGGAGATAAAGGCGATAACAAGTACTTCTTTGAAGATAAATCAAAACGGCCAGAAGAGAAGATAATTTGGCTTTTTATATCAGGAAGTCAGAGATAGTGTCAATGCATCTACCTAAGAGAAATATATTCAGAAAAGAACAGAGGCTCAATTATCACCAAAATCAGTTAAATAATTATCGATAAGAAATCAATGCCTAAATAATAAATTTTCCTAGTAGAAAACCAGTATACTGACTCCGACCACGAAACGAAATTGTGGCCAAATGGAGTATATTTTAGCAGATTCAATTTCGGAACTGGTCACCATTTTTTAAAGAATGGAATTTCCGAACAAATAAAAACTTGTTGAATATAAAGATTATGAGTAAAGCAAGATCAAGCAGCCTTATATACAAGTATAATATGATTCTAAAGTATTTATATACAATATTTCATTTGATTTGTTGATGGATCATCGAGGGTTCCTAAGCCGTATGATTATATTTGTAGAGAACATTTCATAAGAGATAAAAAATCAGATGTAGAGTGAAGTCCGAGTTACAGTCCGACATTGTTTCAGCTGATAAAGATTTTCCGAAAATAAAAACGGTTATGGATACTAGTGGTAAGAAAGTGAAAATGATTATGCCACCGTTTTTAGAGAAAAAAAAAAGGATTTAGTAAAGCAGAAACACAACAAACATACAGTGTAGCAAGAGTTAGAATCCATGTAGAAAGAATTATGCAGCGACTGAGAACTTGATGGAGAATAAAATTAGTTTCAACTTAAATACATCATAAATTGTATATTTGGCTTAAAATGTAATATAAAGTAATACGATTTATGATAATTATGCTTAGTTTTATTTTTTACTTATCCAGAGTGAGTATTTATTAAAATATCAATTAAACTCTTCAAATAGATTATAACATTGTTTTTAACGTAAATAAAACCATTACATAACATTTATGTAAGACAGTACTCTTTATAATAAATATTAAAAATAGGTAATCCACATTTTTGGTAAGAAACATTAAAACTTATTTTTTACTTATTATTATTATAATAATCAACATCTCAATTATTAATAGAAAATAATTTATTTCTATGCTATGTATTGATGTTTTTTCATTTTATGCTATGTTTTGAAGTTATTGAAGTATATTATTAATAAATGAACATTTTACAATCTCTTTCACTATATCTCTGCAAAATATAGTTCTCGAAGTATATCCTTATTTCCATTCCTTGTTTTTTTATTAATTTTTAATCTCAGTTATGCCACGACCACCTTTACTACAGGCCATGAAATGAATTCTGACATATGTCATTAAATTGCCTAATATTCCCGCCATTTCTTGTAGTGGTATACTAAAGAGAACAGGACGTTGATGTTAATAATTTGTTGAAATCTCAACATCAAACACTAAAAAACGAAGTGTTTAGTTTGTTTACAAATTTCAGTGAAACGAAATCAATTTCGTGTTGTTCAAGACTTTCGTAGTTTTAAGTAGTATTTTACGATTTCAGTTCTAATTCTCTATTCATCAATTCTCTATAGTGTTATTTACGTGCTAGTGTTGATATTTTGTGGATAACATATCATCAAATTATAAAAACGAAGTGTTTTGTGTGTACCGATTTAATCGAATCGAATTTGTGTTGTGTTTTGAGTACGGATTACTTACAAATAATTTGTTCGTGAAATGTAATGTAGAGGATAGGTATTCCGTAGATGATTCAGTAAGTTTCAAGCTTGGGATAGGTGAGTTTATTTATAGTAATAAGTATATTTTCTAACCTATTTATTACCGATAACCATCGAATAAACAGATCGCTATTCACAAATCTAACTAACAACAACACATTCTTTCAAAATCCAAACTTTCCTCAAAACAGAATTTTTGGAAGCTATGATTTTATTTATTATTGATAATATTTTAATTATTTGCAACGGGGAGGACTGAATATACCTACAGAAAATGTCTTATTTCACATGTGTTCCATATTTGAAAAAATTATTAAAGGTATTTCTCTTGAACGTGCCTTTTTGTATAATATACACCAGAAAGCAATTTTGTGTAATCTCACTATTTTAAGAGTGTCATTGGATGAGTCCTTAAAGATTTTTGTTGTTGCTGTTTATGTGATGAAGACAATAAAAATATTCTGAACATGCTGTGTTCCATTTTTTCGAATATCTTATTGAATGATTAGACAAGAAAAATAATGAAGCCGGACACGAGAAAACTGAATCAAAAAATAAACGAAGAAAGTTCAATACTTTCATAAAGTAGTTTGTTGGTTGCTCTAATCAGAAATATAATATTTATTTTTACTAAGGTAAATAATTCAATTTGAGTAATTCCTACAGCGTTTCTTTCAAGGTTCCTATTCTCTCAAATAATTTAATAAATTTGGTTAGGCAACTTTTCATGTAAATAAATCCCACTCACTAATAGAGGTATTTTTCACGCAGTGGGGCTTTATCGAAAACATCGTTGTTTTCTTGCAATAATAAATGTTTTACAGTTTTCTGTTACAGAAATATGTGCTCACAATACCCAATATAATATTCTATATATTATACATACTAATAATATTCATTGTTTGTTCACAATATACAAAAATAGTTGAAATAATGCTTGAAAGCTTGGAACATACGACTAGGATAGTATACAACTAAGCACAATTTGGCAACACCGAGGGACTCGGCTCTTCATGGCCTGTAGTAAAGGTGGTCGTGGTTATGCTTTAAATTGACTTTACTTAACCTCTTCTCAGTTTTAAATAATTATTTTATATTTATACTTACATTTTTTGTTGTACTCCAGTAAATATAAATTAGCTAATTTTACTTCTCACTGAGCATTTTTTAAAATTTCATATATTGTCTATTTTAACAAAAAAAAATTGTTTATTATAAAGTCCCATAATTGTACAGAGTAAACAGCGTCCTTTAGTTCATACTTTGTGGTGGCGCTATCGTCACGCACAGAGCGAATACGTGAAAATTTTGTGTAATCTGCGGTAATAACATAGAAAGACGCGCTTGACATGGGAAGGATTGAGGTGAACTGTAGTATTGCACTTCACTATAAATATTTCGAACTTATCGCGAAACTATTTTTTGCAGAACGAAAGAATTGGAAGTGCAGAAATTGTGTAGCTACTGTTCCTTTTTCACTACCTAGTGATTCACATAAAATAGTGATTCTTAAACACGTAAATGAATGTCTAAACAAGGAAAAGAAATTGATCGAGCAATTGAATGCCGAATTGAAATCGAATAACGAATTATTGAAAGAGAAAATATCGTCCAGTTGTTTATCTTATGCTGAGCGAGTTTGTGGACCTGAATTGAAGAAACCGATAAGAAATAATTTTTGATAAGGTGTGCCGGTGGCACCAGAAAAAGTCGCGGACCGTCAACCGGTGTTATTGTGAAAACACCTGATGCATCGGTCTCAAGTAAGGATATTCTTAATGATATACAAAGGAAGTATTAATCCAACTCAACAAAAGTTTTGTTTAAATGGTATTGAGAAAATTCATAATGGAATAATTATACGGTGTGACAATGAAAATTCTATGGAGACGCTTCACAAATCCGTAAAAAAAAAATTTCACGATAAATATGCGCCAAATAAAATGAAGTTATTAAACCCTAGAATTTTCATAAAAAATGTTACGTTAACTGATAATACAAGCGATGCTGAGATTCTTGAAGACATACGGCCCTTAATGATCTGCATGATAAGGATATGAAGAAAGTAACTAAATTGCAGTATTGCAATTTTATGGGCATAATTCTGAAGGTATCCCCTGATTCGAGAAAGTTGTTAATCTCAGTTAATTATGTATTCATTGAGTGGAATAAATGTTACGTTTCTGATCATCTTACTTACTTACGTATTGTGCATTTGGAGGAGAATTATAAAAATCTTCCTTCTTGTGCTAGATCACGGATTGAAAGATAGCATCTCGGAAGGACTCGAGTGTATTAATTGTTCAAGAACTAATGATAGGTTCAAAACTAAACTCGATACCAGTCATTCAGCTGATGATATGAGTAACTGCCCGGTCACATTAAATTATATTGATAATTTGAAATCAAAGATTAATTATGGGGAAGACTAATAAAAAGTTAACAGCCAGAATAGCTCATGTCAATGTTGGATCTCTAGTATTGGGCATTTGTGATTTCAAATGTATGATGGAAGAAAATAATTTTGATGTCACTGGTGTTTCAGAGACTTGGCTGACTGATGATATTCCTTCTCACATTGTGAATATTTCTGGTTACAATTTTTATAGATCAGATAGACCTACGCGTGGTGGTGGTGGTGTTGGTGTTTATATAAAATCTGATTTCGCTTGTAACTTACTTGACTATGGTAGCTCTTCGCAAACTTGCTTGGAACGTTTGTTTATTGATTTTGAAATCGGACACTCTCGATATTGTTTGGGGGTAATGTATAGACCTCGTAGTACAAATGTGCTAGATACCTTGCAGGTTTTTGACTTTTATAACCCCCGTTTTAACTTTAAATAACCCAGGCTACCTGAAAACGAGGGGTTACACATTCGATCTAATTGATACTCAGTGATAACAAAGTTGAAATGTATAAATTTACTAAATTTCTTCGTATTTACAATAAAATAAATTCACTTATCTACATAACTTCACAGATGTTGGATTCACAAGTTTCTCCTTCAATATATGTAGCTTGAAACTCCAGCGACTTGTTTCGAACGCTCCAATCAAGATAATTTTGAGGCTCTAGCCAAGGTGTTATTAAGGCTCCAGCCAAGATTGAAATATAGCTCAAGCCAGAGTACTTAGAGAGCTTCAGCGGAGGTTGTGTGAGAACTCCAGCGTAGGTACTTTTATGCTCCAGCGAAGGTGACTTTTAGAGTTCCAGCCAAGGTGATGTCAGTTTAGACGCGACAGTTAATAATTAATTAATCCACTTGTATACGTATATATAAATATACATACATACACACACGCTCTGTAATGACAAAGTATGGTATGTACTATAAAACCAGCGTTTTACTTCACAATACAAAAATACTAGGTAAAGTTAAGTCCTGAAGGGCAAACAAAAAATGGTAGCCACGCGGAAGCAATAAGACGCTACTACCGGGGTGTGACGGTTAGTTTTATACAGAGCAATCAGCCGCAAACTCTGCCACTATACCACTGCTCATAGTGTCCATCCAAAAGAATTGTGGACCCAACTATCAAATCACAACTATGAAAGACGCACCACCTAGCGGAATAAGCTCAAGGATCCCTGACAATTCCGGAGAACCAACTGTTGGAAGGGTAGCTCTCTACGACAGTATTGCGTCACTAGACCTGTGCATAGTGGTCCTCGTGTACTGTCCAGAACTGACAAAAATCCAAGAGTCATATTTCGCCAGAAAAGCGCATCCGCCACAATCAGATCCATCAATTGCTCCCATAACCCTGAAAATATAAGTGTTGTATTCATCATTTAAACAGAAATGAAAGAAATATATGAGGATGTTAATCCTATAAACCAAAAATTGATGGATACAACGTAGTCAAAATAGGTATAATATAGGTCAATAATAAGTAATTTGTCTCTCTACATTGTTGAATAAAGATAAATGTTTCGTGTGCAAAGAGAAAAATTCATAGCACTACGCCGTAACAGATTGTTGCACACAAAACCAAGATATGCTAAAAACTTGTGATGATCAGGTAAACATACAATAAGATAAATGTCATCACATTTTAGCGAAGAATAAAGATAAATATTTTGTGTACAGAGAGAAAAATACACAGCACTACGCTGTAACAGATAGCTACGCACAAAACCAAGATAAATGTCAACGCATTTCAGCGAAGAATATCTAAAGATAAATGTTTTGTGTACAGAGAGAAAAATACACAGCACTACGCCGTAACAGATAGCTGCACACAAAACCAAGATAAATGTCAACACATTTTAGCGAAAGATACACTCAACAATATAACTAAGAGACTTGAGACAAATATAAGGCATGTTAATATAAAGAGAGTCGGTCAAAAGCAGCCAAATCAGGTAAATTCATAGAAGTTATCAATTCATCCAAGAGTTACTACCAAGTATCAAATAAGAGAAAAAAATTATATAAAGAAAACCTCTACGAAAAACGAAAATAGGTAGAGTCCCAAAATGAAAAGAAGAATCACTAAATTCATATTAATGATTGATGAGGCCGATACTTGGAGAAAATTAATATCCATAATGAAAACAATATTTAGAATTTTCTCATAATTTTAATAAATATGCATGACGACGTTTCGAAGTACTACTTCTTTATCAAATGCTGGATTGATACTAGATGCAATTTTACAAAATTCACTACTTATAGCTATTTTCACAGAACATTCCAGGTATGTATTATGACCAACTTAGAATGAGGACATAGAACAACTGATACATAACAAAAGGTACTTATACCTGGAAATGAACAACGAAAAATCACTTTCTCAATTACGGTATGCCTACTAAAGATATAAATAATATCCGGTAAAGATTTCTAAGAAACCAATAAAGGAAAGTTAAAACTTTTTTGAACATGAAACCGAAAATTTTTTTACAAATAATTAACTAAACCTACGTAATCAATCTGATCTGCTAACATTCTTATTGAACATATTAAGTAAAGGGCTAGTGTTAACATCTAACTGGCTATTAAGTAAAAGTCCCGAATTTTTGAATTTATTAATCTGTAATGATTCTAAAAGATTTAGTTTGGAACCTTTATTCTCTCTATATAATATTTCAAACTCTGAACTAAATTTATGATTTTCATCTATTAAATGGTTGGCATAATGAGAATCTGTTTTCTTTTTCTCAAAACTACGTTTATGTTCCGATAATCTAATTTGGAAATTTCTGAAAGTTCTTCCTATATAGTATTCTTCCTATAATATTTCTTCTAGGAATATTTCTTAGGAAAGTTCTTCCTATATATTTATATAGGAAGAACTTTCAGAAATTTCCAAATTAGATTATCGGAACATAAACGTAGTTTTGAGAAAAAGAAAACAGATTCTCATTATGCCAACCATTTAATAGATGAAAATCATAAATTTAGTTCAGAGTTTGAAATATTATATAGAGAGAATAAAGGTTCCAAACTAAATCTTTTAGAATCATTACAGATTAATAAATTCAAAAATTCGGGACTTTTACTTAATAGCCAGTTAGATGTTAACACTAGCCCTTTACTTAATATGTTCAATAAGAATGTTAGCAGATCAGATTGATTACGTAGGTTTAGTTAATTATTTGTAAAAAAATTTTCGGTTTCATGTTCAAAAAAGTTTTAACTTTCCTTTATTGGTTTCTTAGAAATCTTTACCGGATATTATTTATATCTTTAGTAGGCATACCGTAATTAAGAAAGTGATTTTTCGTTGTTCATTTCCAGGTATAAGACCCTTTTGTTATGTATCAGTTGTTCTATGTCCTCATTCTAAGTTGGTCATAATACATACCTGGAATGTTCTGTGAAAATAGCTATAAGTAGTGAATTTTGTAAAATTGCATCTAGTATCAATCCAGCATTTGATAAAGAAGTAGTACTTCGAAACGTCGTCATGCATATTTATTAAAATTATGAGAAAATTCATATTGTCTTGATGTGCTAGAATTGAAATTCTGTATCCCACCCTACCGAGTATTATCTAATTGAACCAGTTCATAGTGTTACGGCATTTTTAGAAAAGAAGACAGAGATTATATTAAGCAAGCATGATCTGACTCAAGTAGATTATACCGCCTTGGAATTTAAAAAAAAATGAAAATCCACAGGCCCAATGATACTTTAAATACTAGGAAAATCTTAGGGAAATTATGTGATACTCAAAACGTTGAATCGTAAGATGCTTTTGTTCAGATATTATTTCAGAGCAAATACAGAGAGGTCATTCTACAGATCAATTGATAAAAAGCAGAAAAAATTAACAATTGAAGGAATAGATAAGGATGGAGGGGCGCCAGCAAGTGGTTAACTTGCAAAATAAAGTTAGTGTATAAAGGTAACTGCATCTAGAAAGACACAAAAGGTAATTAAAAAAAACTGAATCTCCAGGAGACTCTCCAATTTATAAACTCCAAAGAAAATTATAAGCTACACCCAGATTTATAATGGAGAACTGCATAGCATTTGATAAACTTCAGAAAATTGATAGGCAACTAGATATACGATTAGAGAAACCAAGTAGGTATAAGACAAAGATAAGGTAATAGATAAGGTGTATATCAATCAAATAGCTGCCGGTAAAGCTTAAATTCAAAATGTTGTACACTGATATAAATTTGTAGGTAAAATAATAAGAGAATTTAATTTATATGAATAATTAATCTGTAGAATGTTCATCACCATTTTCGCGAGGGTTTACAAGATCTTGTGTAATATCATGTTTAATGTGAGAGACGTGGAAATTGCCAAGATTATTTCCATCCAAACTATGTGAGTGAATTTGAATAGGCAAAAATAATTGTAAGTGAATAAAGTAAAAGGTAGTTACAGAAATAATTCAAAATAAAAAATATAAAGAAACTAATTTCTTAAATGCAAACTAGAAATTGAGTTAACGAAGGCAATTCCTTTATCATAGAATCATGCAAAAATGATTACCACCGAGAATCAACCAGAACAGAAAAGAAAAAATTAAGCCCTCTACGTTGAGACGCCAATTATATAACCCCGGTTTCAACTTAAAATAACCCAGGCTAACTGAAAAGGAGGGGTCACACATTCGGTCTGATTGATACTCAGATTAACAAAGTTGAAATGTATGAATTTACAAAATTTCTTCGTATTTACAATGAAATAAATTAACTTATCTACATAACTTCATAGATGTTGGATTCACAAGTTTCTCCTTTAATATATGTAGCTTGAAACTCCGGCGACTTGTTTCTAACGCTGCAATCATGATAATTTTGAGGCTCTAGCCAAGGTGTTATTAAGGCTCCAGCCAAAATTGAAATATAGCTCAAGCCAGAGTACTTTGAGAGCATCAGCGAAGGTTGTGTGAGAGCTCCAGCGTAGGTACTTTTATGCTCCAGCGAAGGTGACTTTTAGAGCTCCAGCCAAGGTGATGTCAGTTTAGACGCGACAGTTAATAATTAATTAATCCACTTGGTGTTAATATAAGAATATAATCAAAGTAATTGAATCTACCAAATCTTATGTGTAAGTTACGATGTTACTTCTTAGATGTATAATTGACGAAAAAGAAAGGTGCAACAAGAATTCAGCCCACTATATCTGCATATTAGATGTGCACAGGTCAACTGAATCAACAACCCAGTGGCGGCGGTATTGTGGGGAATTCACACGTTACACTTTGTTCTACCGCAGCTCATCGCCGAGTATGATGATGTCATAATTTTAGGTGATCTCAAACTTAATTTTCTTGTACATAATAACATACTTGATAATTATATGCAGAATTATGGCTTTCCGCAAATTATATCTGAGCCTACCAGGGCAACAATCATTAATTCCACTCTCTTGTATCCAATTTTCATAAATAGGAGGGCGATATGTGTTGCGGAGGGTACATTGAGTGCAGATTTATTCAGTGATCACCGTTTAGTTTTTTGTGATGTACTATAAATAAAGTAAACACTCAAGCATTTTTAAAATTCAGAGATTACAATAGTCTCAACTTAGACAGTTTGATGTAGTTTTGCTGACGTTCCCTGGCATCTTATACTGAATTAGAGAGATATTAATACTAAAGTTGATATCCTCACTAAAAATATTAAATCATTTTTTTTTTTATTTAAAGCTTAGTGTGCTTCGATAACATTGATCATTAGCACTACGGTACATTTTTACAATTTTCACATTATATCACAATCAGATTAATTTGAGAAGGTCAATGTTCTTTAGAAATCCGATGGTAGACTCCAGCTTTTCGGACTCCTGTCCTAGGACCTGTTGTAGGGTAGTCGTCAAACCAGCCCGTTCCCGTTGAAGTTGGTACTTTGCACAGTTCAGAAGAATGTGATTGACATTCATACTTTGATGGCATTCCGTACACATTGGAGCATTTTCTTTTTTGAGCAAATAAGAGTGAGTGAATCTGGTACAGCCTAGTCGAAGTCGAGATATTTTGACTTGGTGTAGCCGGTTGCTCGGTAGAGTCATAACTTGAATTGGATTTGGTTTTATTTGCTTCAAAAACGTATTTGTTTGTAACCAATCTGTTTTCCACAAACATTCAACTTTGTATGATGTATAAATTTTTATATCTTCTATTGTATGAATCTGGAGCCATTTGTTTACGTTCTTGGATGCCCATTTTGCTGCAACATCTGCCTGGCAGTTCCCATCAATTCCGGTATGTGACGGTGTGTAAATGAAGATGATTCTACTACCAGCATTTTCAATTTGTTGCCGTAGGTTGTTAATCTTATTCACAATGTCATTGTTGTCATATATTCTCTGGAGTGACTGTATTGCAGACAGAGAATCTGTGCAGACACAATATTTCTTCGCTGAGGTGTTGTCCTCCGAAATGTAAACCAGTGCTTCATATATGGCCGTCAGTTCACCAGTGAATATGGAAGACTTATCTATGCGGTACATATTTACAATAGTTGGAGTAACCACTGATAATCCAATATGATTATTAGCTTCATTTTTGGAAGCATCGGTATATACAAAAAAGTATTCTCTATATTTGTCCAAATATCCGGCAAATATCCTTCGTATTGTTGAAAGATGGACTCCTTTTTTATTGTACTCTGTAAGTTGTAGTTCAATTTGTGGGTTTATTCTGGTCCAAGGTGCAAAGTGTAAACCAGCGTGCATGATGTTCGGTATTTCATAAGTTATCTTTGCTAAGTGTCTATTGAGTCTTTCATGAAATGGAGGAGTTATATTTAAGTTCGAAGCGTATATTGATGAAAAACGAGTTGACTTTACGATGGACTTGTTACAATGATTTTGGATAGATAATATTTTAGCTGCATATACTATAGAGGCTGTTTGTATTCTATATTCAAGAGGAATTTCACCAACCAAAGCTCGGAGGGAGATCGTAGGAGTGGTTGGAAATGCACCCACTACAATTCTCAGCGCCTTATTTTGGATTGTTTCGAGTGTTTTAAAATAACTTCTTCTTGATGTCGAATGAGCCAATATACCATATTCAATTTTGGATCTTATCAAGCATCTGTATATTCGTAGAAGACAGTTCAGATCTGCTCCCCATTGATGTTTTCCCAGGATTCGGAGTAAGTTAAGGTCTTTACTACAACGTTTCTTGATATTTTCGATATGTTTCTTCCAATTCAGCTTTCTATCCATATGGATACCCAGATACTCGATACTGTCTGTAAACTGTAGTCGCTTCCCGCTCATAGTAAGAACTGGATAGGAGATGTTCTTCTTAGTAAAAATCATGCACTTAGTTTTCTCTGCAGAAAACTGGAAACCGCTAGATCCAGACCAAGAAACCAGCGAGTCTAAACCGTCTTGAATGAGTTTCGTTAGAAGTGTTATGTCAGATCCTTTCGAAAAAAACGTAAGATCATCTGCAAAAATTAATGCTTTTACAGGTAACTTGAAACAGGTCATCACGTCATTGACTGCTATAAGAAAAAGTGTCGTGCTGAGGACACTCCCTTGTGGGACGCCATTTTCTTGAACCCTTGGAGTTGACTTGTGACCGCCGAAAGACACCCTGAATATGCGGTTTTTCAAAAAATTTTCCACGAAGTTTAAAATGTTTCCAGTTATTTTCCATTTACGAAGTGTCAGTGCTATTTTATGTTTCCAAACCATCTCAAAAGCCCGATGTATATCCAAGAAGACAGCAAGCAACATATGTTTACTTGCAAATGTTTCATGTATCAAGGACTCTAAGTGAACAATATTATCCAATGTTGATCTTTTTTTTCTGAATCCGTTCTGAAATGAGGATAAAAAATCATTTTTCTCTATATACCACTGCAGGCGTTTGTTTATTATTTTTTCTAATATTTTGCACATAGTGCAGGTTAGAGAAATCGGTCTATATGATTTGGGATCGTTTTTGCTCTTATTCGGTTTGAGAATTGGAATTATAGTTGCTTCTCTCCAAGTTTCTGGGAAAACGTTTTCGCTCAAAATTCTATTATATATATCAAGTAATAATAACTTCCCTGAATTTGGCAGATTTCTTATAAAAGCATATGGTAAATTATCATGACCAGGACTGGAATCAGGAGTTTGTCGAAGAGTTTCTACTAATTCCTCGTATGTGATTTTCAAGTTCAATGGATTCTCTTCATCATTTTCTTCTATGTGTGGTTTGAGTTCTTCGCTTATTTTGTAATTTAGAAATTCTCTTTCATAATTGTTGTTGCTAGAGTTACTTTCGTAGATGTCTGCGAATTTTTCTACAATATCTTTCCTATTCGTTAAAATATTGTTGTCACTCATTAAATAGGATATTTCGTGAGCTACACACTGTCCCCTCAACAGTCTCATTTTGGTCCATACCTCAGAAGCGCTAGTATTAGTATTGATAGACGACACATAGCTTCTCCAAGAATTTGTTTTGCTTTCCTTCATTATGTATCGAGCTTTCGCTCGTAATTTCTTATACTCTACAAGATTCTCTACAGTAAAACATTTCTTTAATCTATTGTAAGCGTGTTTTCGGTTCCTGTTAGATAATTCACATCTTTCATTCCACCAAGGATCTTTTCGACGACTGTTTCCCACCCAAAATATTTTCTTAGTTGACTCGTTTCCTGCTTGATTCAAGATCTCTGTAAATTGAGCAATAATATCATCGATGTTCAGATATATATCAACGGAAGTTATATGTGTTTCGACGAAGGTGGCATATTTTTTCCAATCGGCAGAAGTTAAATTCCACCTATCAGAGTTTTGTGGTTGTGCATAAGGAATATTCCTTTGAATACTGATTTCCAGCGGTAGGTGATCACTTCCATATAAGTCATCGAGGGGTTTCCAACTAAGCAGGTGTTCTACCGTAGGATCACACATCGTGAGGTCTATTGCAGAAAACTCCGCTGTGATAGGATTGAATCTTGTCCCCGTTCCATTATTTAATAGAATCAAATTATGATTGTCCATGAAAGATTCCAGAACTTCACCTCTCCGGTCTGTTGTAGTACTACCCCAAATGGTATTATGTGCATTGAAATCGCCGAGAATAATATGGGGCTTTCTGTTCTTCATCAGGTTCTGTAACTCATCAGACGAGCAATCCTGACTGTTTGGCATATACAAATTCAGTATTCTGAGTTTCTTCTCGTAGTATTGTATTTCAACAGAGACAGCTTCTAACTTGGTAGAGATATCAACAGTTGTTGTTTCGAAGGAATCCTTAACATATATGGCTACTCCTCCACTAGCACGATTTGATCTTCTGTTTTTATGGAAACATTGATATCCTCTGATACTGAAATGGAAGTCATTCTTGAAATTGGTCTCTTGAAGACAAATTATATCGGGGGATAGATTTTTCACAATTATTTGTAATTGTTCATATTGGGTTTTAAACCCATTAATATTCCATTGAAGAATGAATTTAACTAATAGGTGGTTTCATAGTCTGATTGATTATTGTCACTCTCTGAAGTTGAAGTCTGTAGTGTTTGTGGGATATTTAGCTGTGTTCTGATTTTCTTTTGTATTCTTGTGATTCGATTTTTCAGACTTCTTTGTTTGCAATGAGGATATAATAATGATAACATATTCAGTTCTCCAGGTTTTTCAAAATTCTCAGTTGTTTTGATGATGAAAGGAAGATAGAAAGTTTGATTACCTTTCAAAAATATTCTCCTAGGAGACGGTAGTATACCTAGTTTCTATAATAATCAATCTTTCAATTGAAATAATAGGATTTCCCAATTTTGGCACTTGAAACTCCGAATAAACGATTAATATGTTTACAACTTCAACACACGTCCGTTGACCATGAAAACTCAAAAGTAATTCAAAAATACTGTTTTTGTTTTGTACTTTTCACTATATTTCCTCAAAATATAAAAAATTTTTCACCAACACATTAGATAGAAAGATGTATGTGATATACATATAAATATTTAAATTATCCATAAAGAGTCCGGAACATTTATAATATTTGAAAGGAATGGTCAATAATAATAATGTTGCAATCTATTTTTTTATTAAGATCCTAAGAATCAAAAATTGGGAATAAAAGGTATATATAGATAGATTAAAGCTCACTTGCTACAATATTGGCACTAATGGTGTGATGAAGGTAAAACATTGAAAATTATTTTGAAATTTTTTTTGTGCAAGTTATAAACCGCTACTTTAAAAATGATAATGCACTTCAGCTATTTATGCACTAATGAATATCACATAAGCAAAGATTCGAAATATTAAATTACTTTCCAGATAAAATTGAAATGATTTTACGACTTCTATCAAGGAGATCTGCTTCTGTTATATTGTCTGAAACTTCTGTCAAAATTTTCCATACATTTTTTTCTCTGAAGTGATCCAATAATATTAAAGACTGCAAAAATTTTTCAAATAAACTTATCAAATTTTCTGCTATTTTATTATTATGACTGAAAATTCTAACATATGGTAATACTACTGCAATTTGCAATTTTATCAACTGTTCTTCGAACATAACTTTTAGTATTTTATCATTTGAACTGCTTTCTTTGATACCAGTTATATCATTTGCATGTATAGTAGCTGCGGACAAGAGATTTAACGATATAAGAGCCTCATTTTCCATTATATAATCTTCTGATGAAAACATAGATACCAAACAATCAATTGTTCGTTCGACTTGAAGAATATTTCGCATAGAATCCCAAGAGTGGCAACTCTTAATAAGCCACGCCAAGAATCTGGATACTTCCCGCTTCACACCTAAATGGTAGGTATTATCGAATATTTGCACTAACTTTTCCAGTAGTTTTTTTTGTGATATTAGATCTTTTGCAGCCTTTTCTAAAAAATTAAATCAATTAAAATACATCAAATTAAAGTACATCAATTAAATGTTGAAATTCTACATCAAAATTAATTTCGAAAAATAAATACAGAAGTGGAGTAAACATTTACTTTGCGTGGGAAATTAATGTTAACTCCACTCAAAATGCAAGATTAGGTAAATCTTTGTAGTATTTTATTATGTCGTCAGAATCGTACTTTTTCATTTCATTCATATATAGAAAAAATGACGATTGACATAACACGTACTGCAACATTAAAAAAAGTATAATCATATAATTTAAAACATTTATCGCTGAATTTCATAAAAATCCTTTAATTTACACAATATATGCAATGTGTTATTTAATAAGTGTCCGATATTTTACAGGGTTCCACAAATATTTTCAAGGAAAGAGTTCGTATAGCCATATATAGGCAAGACATTCATTCTTGAGATACAAGTTGGTGAAGATTTATTTCCATTTTTGTTTGACCTAAATAATTTTTGAAATAATTTCAATATTTTAACACATTTTCAGGTAAACTAGACGAATGTTCTACCATTTAACGCCAAAAAGGTACTCTTGTCAAAAGTTTTATTTTATTTATTTATTTTCAAACAAACAATGCATAACATTTGTACCAACGTATGTTGACGACGAGAAACCTCCTTTAAACATATAAAATAAATCAATGCAAAACTAACAGAATATAAAAATGTGAAAAAAAATATGAGATACATAAATATAAAAGACATAAATTGAATATAAACTAAAATTCAAACACTTGAACTTTTGATTTACACTTTATTCAATAAAAATAAGTTCAAGTGTTTGAATTTTAGTTTGTATTCAATTGTAATGGACTTACATCAAGTAAACGCCAACACTATTAAACACATAAATTATCAAAAATATGCGAAAAAAAATCCCTGATCAAGACCAAAGCACTGACAACCAAAATTAAAAACTTAGATCTATTCACAAAATTCTGTGCTATGCAAAAATAAACGCGGATTGCAACACCAACACATCGTTTGAAGGATTTGAAATCTTGACTAAAGAACTCTGAACATGAAGCCAATTTGTTTGCTTCCACCATATTCTTGAACCTTTTTTCTGGATCAAAAAAAAAAATTGGAAGCATAGCTTGACCGGTGCATGAAGACCTGAAATAGAGGAGTGTGCTTGGTACTTCTAAGAAGCACCCTAAACCTGATCCTTGATAGAAGAAATAAAAAGATCTAAATAGATCCTTGATCCATAATCCCATTAAGAATTTTATACACCAGACATATGTCAAAATTCCATCTTCTAACCTGAAGGGTGTCAAGGTTAAAAAGACACGAGCCTAATCCAAACAAATCTCCAAAAATCTTGAGATTCAGACTGAACGTTCTGCTCAACATTCCGAATGTAGTTCAGAGTCTGACTATACCAACTAATATGCAAGAAACTAATAAAAGACGTTATAGTGTGATGCAGTTCTTGACTTTTTGAATTCATTCTTGAACCTTTTTTTCTGGTTAATCAATGCCAAAAGTTCTTTTTTGAACCATTTAGGAAAACTATATCGCTTCAGAAACTTCAATGGGACAAACATATTCATACCACTACATAGATTTCCATAGAAGCGCTATACCGTACACTCAACATCACCATCATGATTCTAACTGCTTCAGAAAAAATAACCCTCATTAAAATCATATACTTGTCCGGAATAATTGAGCTTCTCGTTGGTGAAGTTCTAACCACAGCCTAACTCTACTTACAAGCCATGAACTAGGAAATCTGGCAACATCTAAGGCGGTCCTAGAAATAGAGATGCTGTAGTGGCGTTGTAATGGTTTCTGCTCATTGCTGCTGAATAAATCATTATTTAACGTGAGAAATAACATTAAAATCCAAAAATAAGTCGTGAAAAGTGCTATTGTTTGGTTCTGAAGGTCAAGTGAAAGAAATTTCCTGCAATTTCGTATAGATAGATAGATTTTATTCGATCAAATACATATAACATGTGTAGATCTTGTCAAATTCAATACAATACAATTTCAATACCATTGATTCTTCGAAGTTTTTTCTTCTAGGAATTCACTTATACTATAATACGGTTTGCTTACTAAGAATTTTTTCAGTATGGATTTTATAAACTTCTGAATTTATATAAACAGGAATATCTGTTGTGTTTTACGTTGTGCTTTTTTTGGTTATACCAGAAGAGGTAGAAATAATACCTAACCTTTTGCATCTCATAATTATGTAAAACCAAAAATCCGCGTTTTAGTTATTGTCCTATTATGCGATGCGTAGTGTGTAGATAGAGCTACTCTGTTTTTCAGCAACAGTAATTTCAATTTTTCAAATGGATGTTCGAGTGTTCATTTTCTTAAATATTTCATTCCTTATATATATATATATATATATATATATATATATATATATATATATATATATATATATATATATATATATATATATGAAATGAAATTTTTGTGTGCTTATGGCACTGAATGAAATATTTAAGAAAATGAACACTAGAACATTCATTTGAAAAATTGAAATTAATCAAGAGAATGTTATAGTAGAGCTAGATATGGGAACGTGTACGATGTGATGTGATGTGATGTGGCATCGATTTCAATATTTCTCTAACATTGATCTCTTGAAGGATAATGAAGACATCACATCGTACAGGTTCACATATCTCGCTCTACTATATCATTCTTTTGGTTAATTTGAATTTTTGAAATGAATGTTCTAGTGTTCATTTTCTTAAATATTTCATTCAATGCCATAGGCACAAAAAAATTTCATTTCCTTATATATCTATTTATAAATATAAGGTTTTACTAATTAAATCCGATAAAAATATTTCAAACAAAGCAGTAACTTTCAAAAAAACAGCAGTATAAAAAAGGCTTCCACAAAAGCTTTCCCAACAGCGCCTGGCGCATTCAACATTACTTACTTAGCGACAACAATGGGATACTCTTTAGGTATGGTACCATCAGAGCAGTTACCATCAGATGAACATTTTATTTCGCTATTTTTTAACTTTTCAAACTGAGATGCGCTATTGGCAACTCATGCCTTATGAAACCATAATTCACCATTCTGGCGCTGGAATCTATATCTGTTTTTCCCTAGGTTATTTTTGCGAGCTAGGAGTTAGAATTCATTTTTCGCCACTAGAAAATGTGGACAACGACAGCATCAATATGCATATTAAAACAATGCCATGCCACTTGACAATTCAATCAAGGAGACAAAACAAGCACAGGTGTCAATTAAACATATGGCACATACTTGACAATGCACGATGTTAAATATTTTTCAATATTTATTTCTCACGAAACTTTTCCCAACCTTAAATTCGCAAACAATTCAATTAAAACTCAGTTCTTAAAAAACAAACTATCACATATGCCTTGCACACTCAATGAAGCAATGCTCATTTATTTATTTGACAAACTTTTAAATTTGAAATCGCCCAACAACCAGCCGAGAAAACGAACCAAATGGGTTCAAGGAAACATGCTGTTACTTCTGTAGATATAGCTAACAGAAGTAACTAACGTTACTTCTAAGAAGTAACGTATGAAGTTACGTAAGAAGTAACTGAAATATGTCGTTACGAGATATTTTAATCTAAGGAAACTAACTCATCCGTTCATTCAAAAAATTGAACAATTTTGAAATTTTTTTATGCACATGAAAATATTTTAAACGCAAATTTTTTAATAGCAATAAACAACGGGAGTAAATCAAAATCAAAATAAGTGTTGGTAACGACCTCCTCCTGCCTGTATTCACGAATAAAATCTTCTCATCGATTTGCAGTCTATGGAAAATTCGTGGAGTATTTCGAATCGTTCTACAGTCAATTATCTGATGTCTTAGTCTTTCTATCAAAGAAAATCTAAGCTATTAAGGTCTGATGAGTCTGTCCAGAAGAGTATCGCCAAACTCAGCATTCATAAAGTTTTCCATTTTTTTGACAAATAATCACAATAATAAGTAATACTACTGAAAGCCATGATATAATTTTTTACACTAAAACATTAAATCATTGTTTGATACATTTTGCCCTATTAAAACTTCACGAGTAACTAGACCGAAGGCCATGTGACTGACTCATAAAACATTAAATTTATTTTCAAGCAGAGGGATCAGGCACTATCCAGTTTTAAGATCAACAGATCGAGGGAAAATTGGAAAAGATAACATAAA
Source organism: Henosepilachna vigintioctopunctata (assembly GCA_030704895.1). Lineage (NCBI taxonomy): Eukaryota > Metazoa > Arthropoda > Insecta > Coleoptera > Coccinellidae > Henosepilachna > Henosepilachna vigintioctopunctata. The sequence goes on along the minus strand of JARQZJ010000089.1, from coordinate 83,303 downwards.
CAACAGAGAAATAATTCATTTTATGAAACGCTAAGAAATATGAATAATCAAATTAACAAAAAGCATGATCTGCCGTTGCAGCTTCGAGATCCACATTGGCTTAATGAATACTTCACCTCGGCATTCCGTTAAAACAATGAGCAGTGTGCTGATAGAATCTTCTATAGAACTGATAGATTCTCTGAATCTATCAGATTCTCTTTCAAGATGACTGATCTAAATACACTATCGACGATTATTAGAAGAATGGATTCAATGCCGTTGGTGTTTATGGTATTTCACTTCAGAAACTTGAATTATGTTGAGTTATGAATATTTTTTTGTTATAATATATTTGTTGCACATCATTAACCTATGTCTAGAACAAGGTACATTTCCAGACGATTGGAAAACGGCGTTAGTTACACCGGCACCGGTACCCAAAGTTGAAAATCCTATCTCATTCAACCAGCTGAGGCCTATTAGTATGTTGCCTTTGTTCTTTGTTGGGGTTTCTTATGATGTATACGCAAACTCTTTTCAGTGTGAGCAACTTTATTTAACATAACTATTTACAACTAAATACATTTAAGTGCACTAATTGTTTGTATTGGACAGTCATGTTCACTGCTTGGCGACTAGCGCCGAAGTCGACGAAATCTTGTTGTCTTCTCCTGAGGTTGCGTCCCGAGCATGCACAGTCGTCTTTTCTTCTTCTTCCTTGCTGTGACTAGTCTATCGGTTGATGAATCCAGTGGCAGGATGTGACTAGTCGCCGCATATTCCCCCCGCAGTGTTACACATAGTTAGCATAACATGTGGAGAACGTACTAACCTCCCGGTATACTTTATGAAAATCTGATATGGTTGGCAATGTAGTCCCATGTTCTATGCAATTATGGCTAATTTCAGTGGACAGTGGAATTCTTCGATGAGGCCTTTCGATTGCCGGATAGTAAGGAGTGGTCCCTATTTTTGAATCCCTTGTGGATGAGCTAATTGCTGCGAGAGATTACTTTTGAACTGCCGTCTTTGATCCGTTGTGAATCGCGAAGGTTCTCCAATACGTGATATCCAATTCTCGTAGAATTTTTTCGCAATTGTATCTGCTGTGATATCTGTAATTAGAACAGCTTCTGGCCATTGTATGAATTCATCTGTCATTGTCAAATAATAACTTGTATCTTCTGAAGAAGGTAGAGGAACTACTATATCGAGGCGGACATGGTCAAATCTTTTCAATTGGTCAGTGAGTGAATTTACTGTGTAGATTGAATTCTGCTTTTCTACAACTTAACATTGACTCGACCATTCGTTGCAGTCTTTATTGATATGAAGCCAAGTGAAAAACAATTTAATAAATTTGTTCGTAGCCCTAATTTCTATATTAGATATGTGCAATATTTCGAAAACCTGGCGCCGATACCACATTGGTATATATGGCTTTACTTACCACTTGAGTAAACCAAAGTTTTGTACTGTTTTACCAAATTCGATGCAATTTTATTGAAACACGTGCAATTGACAGGCATCATTTTTGTTATTTATATTTTCAATGAAAGTTTATGTAGAATAACTAAAGTCGATTGAAGAGTGTTTTTATGTTTCTACATGAAATATGTTCATATACATAAATATTACTTATTTATGTGTAAAATAAGAGATATTCTGAACAATGTGAAGTAAACTTTAATAAACAAAGAAGCAGAAAAATAAAGCAAAGACGAAAAAAGATACAATAACTTCAATACCTTATTAATGTCGATGTGAAATGCAAATTCTAAAAACAAATTTTTATTTGTCAGTATTTCAGTATTAAAATGACCAATATGAGAAGATTCAACTAATTGTCCTTACCTCTGTACTATAGTTGGTCGTTGCGTCGATTACGTCAGGGGTCACCAATGTTGGGGATGAGACCTTTGGATTGCGGATAGTAAGGGGTTGTCCGTATTCTTCGAATGCCTAATAGGTTAGCCAGTGACTGGAATAGATTACGGGAAGATCACAACATAGATCACAACACACAAGCTCCATCAGTTAGATACAGATCTTTACCATACTTCCCGTCTCTCACGGCAAAACTATGTCACATTTTCGGTGCAATAGATGATCTAAAACTTGCCAAATACAACTTCATTACTGGCAGAAGTGCTTTTACAAGACTTAAAGATGAAATACCTACACCATCAACATCAGATTGTATCTACAGTATTGCTTAGATTGCTTAGATTGTAAAGGAGTCTAAATAGGTCAATCTTTTCAGACCATTAAAAGAAGAATAACTGAAGGTAAGAAGTGATGTTAGACTTCGACTGGACAGATGTGCCTTGGCACTACACTCCATAAAACAAGGACATCGCTTTGATTTCGACAATGTGGGAATACTGGATGTAGCTGTTAGTTACCAAAAAGGTTTCTTCTGGAAATGGTCCATATCAACAACAACGCTAGCAGCATGAATAAGAAGACGGACGTTTCCAGGTTGAGCTGTATTTATAGTTATTTGCTTTCAGACCATTTTGAATAACTCTCGCAGACAACTCATAATCTTAATAGACTCTATGTGGTACGGGCTCAGTGTAACTTTTGTTGTCACGGTATTTGCTCTCTCACCTCTGTTACTTTTTTCGGTGACAATTAGTGTTTCTGTGCTCCTGTCATATATATTCGACAGTTTATCATATATCGACCAGTACTATCTCTGGTGTTTAATATAGTTTCATATATTTTTGAAAAATTTTTACATTTTAATATTAATATTTGATTCCTGTGCAATATCACTCACACTTTGTAATTTCACACATTCCTGTTGATGGTATTGGCCATACTTATATTTCCTAGTTAGCCGTAAGTTGTTAAACCAAATGATAACATGATTTCTGTTATAAACATCTGTTTTAGTGTCCTGTTGAATACTGTAATCACAGTCGAAATATAGACCTGGCAAACAAATTGGATAAAATTCATTCATAGAGGCCTCCTTTCTTGCCTATAACCCATAAAATTTCTATTTAATTACAAGGCAATAATACTCTTTTTTATCATTGTTAAATATATATATATATATATATATATATATATATATATATATATATATATATATATATATGTATAAAACTTGGTTCTCGGAATGAGCCGCGTTCTAGATTTATAAAATCTCGACGTTTCGGCTTCCGTTGTGAAGCCATCTTCAGGAGTTGGAATAAATTAGTAAAGGAAAGGGTTACTCGGTTACGTGGCCTCAATCTGCCTACCCCACGAACTGAATGAAGGAAAATGAGGAAAGGTTACCTGATTACGTGGCCTCAATCTGCCTACTCCACGAACCAAATGAGGGAAACTAGGAACGATAAGAAATGATTCGGTTGCGTGGCCTCAATCTGCCTACTCCACGAGCCAAATCGTTTCTAGTTTATTTTTCTGGGATTGGGTCTTCTGGTCGGCTAGGTATTGTGATTTGGAATGAGACAGTCGGTCAAATGTGTCCCATAAGATAGGGTGAATGTGAAAGGATTGTATGACATGGAAAGTTTCGAGAAGTTTGGAATTTGTGGTGTCTAAGTTGCGCCTAGTGGTGTAAATGGAGTCTCTGAGTAGTGAGAGACTTGCTTTGTTGAGGATTCGGGTGATGGAAGGGGATTTCGTGTGATGTTTGAGTAATAGAAAATTTGGGATGACACGATTGTCACGACACGATTTTAGGAATGTAAGGTCACAGAGAAGACGATATTTTCGACATAAAAGGGTGGAATAGGATTTAGTGAGGAAAAATAATTGCTCTCCGTGGAGCAATTATTTGTGCAATTATTACAGAAACGATTTGGCTCGTGGAGTAGGCAGATTGAGGCCACGCAACCGAATCATTTCTTATCGTTCCTAGTTTCCCTCATTTGGTTCGTGGAGTAGGCAGATTGAGGCCACGTAACCGGGTAACCTTTCCTCATTTTCCTTCATTCAGTTCGTGGAGTAGGCAGATTGAGGCCACGTAACCGAGTAACCCTTTCCTTTACTAATTTATTCCAACTCCTGAAGATGGCTTCACAACGGAAGCCGAAACGTCGAGATTTTATAAATCTAGAACGCGGCTCATTCCGAGAACCAAGTTTTATACATACTCCTGACCGCGGAAACCTCTCTGAACATTTCATATATATATATGAAATGTTCATATATATATATGAAATATATATATATGAACATATATATATATATATATATATATATATATATATATATATATATATATATATATATATATATATATATATATATATCTTGAAATTGATTTATTGCCTGTTTAAGATATTTTATTTCGAAAGTTTTTAGCAATAACAGGCTTTTTTTTTTGATATGAAAAACTTTATTTTTGTTGACGTTTCGTTGTTATATTACAACTTTCTCAAAACTAATGAATATTTCTACAGAAAGAAGTAGAAGAAATTCATCAATACTGGTATGAAACTCGTCTCAAAGATATAGATACATCCGAATAACTACCTCGAAAATTGTAAACATTTAGTTTTTTCATGTAGTATTTATATTTAGTTTATATCATATCGTTCTTCGAATTTGCAGTTTATACTCCTTCCTCATTCATGAATTTTATTATTTCCGTGAATTCGTATTCTGAGAAGATTATAAATTGCGGCATCACGACTTTTGCAAGAAAAATGCGTTTCCTCCCGTACTACTTATCTACTGTAATTTCCACCGGTGATACACTGGATTATTTCAATTTGACGTATTTAACTAGAAGCTATAACTGATTATAAATGAAGAGACAATTCACCCGAAGCTTCACTTTTCAAATTGGCAGTTTCCAATAAGTTGTTAAGTAGAAGGATATATCTCCCATCTACTTGAGCCTTATGCTGATAAATATAATTTTTGGTTCTTGTTAGTCAGTTGCACGCCGTTGTTGTTTGTTTACGAATCATGTTTAGTTTCGCATCTGTATGTGTATTAATCGGGATCTTTTTGGTGGTTCTCGCGGAAAATAAAGACTGGCATCGCCATACCAAAATGTCTTCATCGGTTCTCTCTGAAAGAAGGGAGAGTACTTTGGCAAGTAGTAATAACTTTCAGTGTGGGGAACCCCAGCCTAACAGTCTTACGTTCAGGAATCTTTACGAGGGAAATGGTGAAAATGAAACCCTAAATTCTGTAAATGGTAAAATTATGTGACTGAAATGAGACAAAGTACTTGAATTTACCATGCTCAAATACTACATAAATTTCTGCATATATATAATAATAAAAATGATAATTTATTCTTTTGCAGTATACAATATCCATAAACAAAAACAATATTCTACTGATTATTTGATACAATTGATATAATTACTCGCAAAAATGAGTTTAAGGCAGTAAACTGATATAATATTAAGCTCCAAATTTCGACTCTAGAAGATTTTTTTATTGTACATATTCCGTACGAAATATTTGATATAGACCAGGTACTTCAGATGGAATATATACTTTAAGTTGAAATCACTCATTTTTAATCACTCAAGTTCAATTTTTGAATAAAAACGCCTTGTTTTTTTTATAAATTCCAAAAGACTGAGGTCCTTTAGATAGGAGGGTACCCGGTTATAAACAAAGCATATATTGGGCGAGAAAGACCGAGTATATGTAGAAGTGCGATGAATTGGTGGCGATAGTAATTCCTTGAATCTCAGGTTTAACGTATGAACATCAAAGCTGAAACGAATTTTCTCAGACAAATAGGTTGTACTTAAAAAATTGTATTAATAGGTTGTATGATAAAGTTCAAGATAGGATCTCTGTACTCAATTATCCGCCTCCATCAGACATGGTTCGTGCACAATATGGCAATAATTGAAATTACTCAATACCAGCGCTTCAGTTGATAGTATATTCAATTTTATACTGAGAGAGTGCCTGTGAGGGTAAAGCATTTTTAAATTTGCATAAGACTTAAGGATTCAAGATGAGACAAGATCGAAAAATCTCAGATTTGTATCTATAACGACTCCAAGATTAGTAGCTACTTTTTCATAAGTGAGTTTCTCGTTATTCAACTCCACATGCATCCTTGTCTCCACCATCTCTCGATGTCTCCCAAAGATCAGCAGCTTGGTTTTGCCCAGATTGAGTGACATTTGATGTTTTCCTCAATTCTCAGATACGATCCTACTCGAGGCCTCTTCTACATTAGAAGGCAGAGAGGAATGAAGAATCTGTGTATCATCAGCATATCTGAAGTCCCAACAATAAGTCAATTCTTTCGTAATGTAGAACATTTAAACACAAAAAGGTAAGGGATCCAGGCGGAAGTGTACAGGTCCTACCTCAGAACTACTCTGTGACGTCTCAACGTACTGCTGACGCTCCTTCAATTACCTTTCGATAAACGAGATAAAGTATCACTTAAAAATCCAATATGCCATAATATAGCTAATAAAATCTAAGGTTTATTCTGTTAAATGCCTTGGAATAATCTAACAAAATCAGCACGCAAGTCTTTCCTGAATCGATATCAAAATAGAATACAGCTGTATATAGATAGAATATAGCTGTACAGCAGCTATATCCTTTTTTAAAACCAAATTGTCTAGTTGGAAGAATATTATACTTTATCAGGTGCTGTCTCATTCTTGAAGCACAAATTTTTTCAAATGTCTTTGAACATGAAGATAGAATAGAAATCGGCCTCTCCATTATTCATCTCATTTTCTGGCAACGGAATGTCCCTAGCTATCTACCACGCCTCAGGAAACTCTGAACTTAAAAGGCATGAGTTGAAAATATTTAAAAGAAATGGTCAAATATGAGGGCAACATAACTGCAACATCTCCATATTCAATTAATCTGGACCTGTAGCACTGGATTTAACAGAAATTAACGTTGACGTTCTTATCAGTGCGTACTGAAGAGAATATTGCAGCCGTAGCGTACAGTGTTAATTAGATCGTGAAATGTCAATTCGTCGCCGTTCTCAGCAATTGGGCATGTGTCGAATTGGACCTTCCGAATCGACCATTTGATACGAAGCCGCGGACAACATTTACATGCAATTTTCTTAAAAATTTAAATAGCAAAGACCAAGTTATCAATTTCAATAAAACTTTTGAATATATGATGCAAATTGAGTGTTTCATTCGATATTAAAACAAAATACGCTTGAAAAATCACCCTTTATACCAACAACAAGAAAAATATACCTAAATAAACAACTATATTCCTACTTGACATAATACGGAATATCTGGTTCCAACTATCAAAGCTACTTCAATAATTTATCCAAATCTTCACTTGATCTTGTATTATGAATTTTACGCTTGAGCTTAACAAAAATTTTTGTTTACCGAACTGAAGTAACTCGTAATTGTTCTTGGTGAGTACCTCAGTTATTACCAAAGCTGAGCCTTCAAGTAACTCTTCCTTGTAAAACAATTCGTTTCTCGATTTGATGGAAGTGAACCGTATCACAAGTGGTCTAGTTTTCTGGTCATTAATACTCCTCTCCATTCTATTACAATTCTCTTTGGAATCTCTTCAATTTTCATCACCTTCGACAAAGTTTCTTGCACCCTCTCACTTAAATTATCATGAGTCTCTTCCCTCAATTCATATAATCTCAATTGATTTTGCTCGAAATAATTCAACTTCATCTTCAGTTCTATTATTTCCTCTTGATAATTGGCGACATGACCTCCAAGCTCGCTGACCTGGCCATCCAACTTAACCAGGTGGTTAAGTTGGATGGCCAGGTTGTCCCAACTACGTCGGCTACTTTCTCAGCCAAGGTTGACATAAAATCCTTATCGGACAAACAGTCTAATAAACATAGTTTTATTTCATCTCTTTCACTTTTAGTTATCGGCATTATTATGTATGATATGACTGATTCGATTTAGACACAATTATCAAAATGACTAATTATTCACCAGTATAAGGATTATAATACACTACACAAGGGTTTAAAATTTTAATTTATTCGATTCTTGAAACATTCTTCGAAATTAAATTACCGGAACCGAATACTCACACATACTCACACGTCTACTCTGTACGCATAGAATGATATATATATATATATATATATATATATATATATATATATATATATATATATATATATATATATATATATATATATATATATATATATTATTATTATTATTACGATTGTTCCCCATAAGGAGAGCGACTGAACTTGAATTCGCAATTATTAGGACTTTTGCTTCATCTTTTCTGCCTCCGAAAAACGCTTCTTCTTCTCTGAATACTCTTTCTTCCGTTCACCTGTCCATTTTACTCAAGGTTGACGATTTGACTTTCGCTCAAACTTCACATGTGCGATTTTATAGCGACATTCAGTGCGATCTTCGAGATTTTTTTATATTGACCTGTTGTAGATCCTTTTGGACCTCTTCAAGCCAGTCTGTTCCGCATTTACTATTCATAATTGTATCGAGTAGTTTTCTCGGTATTCTGGACTGTTTCATTCTGTAGACATGTGCATAGAACTTCACTCACCTTTTTCTGATTTCTTCCGTTATCGTATTTGTCTTTTGATACAGTTCACTCTGAGGTCCTTTCATCCAAATGCCGTTTCAATTAATTGGCCCGTAAATCTTTCTGTTAATTTTCCGTTGTTGCTTTTCTATTCTCTAATTCTTGAATGAGCGTCAATAACCATTGTTTCAGATAAGTAGATTGCTTCTGGAAGAATTGTGTTATAATGCCTCAATTTGGCGCCTCTCGAAATGCACGTTTTGTTATAGTGAGCCCATGTTAGTTTGTATACCCTTTGGAGCTTGGTAATTCTCTGTTTATTAGCGATTCGGTTCAAACCTGATGACTGTATAACTTCTCCGAGATATTTAAAATGGCCAACTTGCAGTATTTCACCATGTTTTGTGATAAGAGAGGATTTATTTTTTGGTTTTCTTCACATGTATTTGGTTTTATCATATGAAATTTCTAATCTGGTCTGCTGCGCAACTTCATATAGTTTTTCTACGGCGAGAATGTCTTCAGTTATGTTGTCTGTGATGGTAGCAATATCGTCTGCGAAGGCGAGACATTTGACATTTATTCTATTTTCTTTTTTGATACCCACTTGTATGCCCTTTACGTGAAGTTCCTATTCCCATTTTCTAAAACAATATTGAAAAGGATAGGCGAAAGTCCATCTCCCTGGCGCACACCGGTTTTGATTTTGAAGGGATCTGATACTTCGCCTATTAATTTTACCTTGGGAGTTGTACCTGTGTCTGTTCTATAATTGTTCGGGTCTTTCGATGGATTCCAAATTCTTCCATGATTTCGAAAAGGGTTTCGCGTTCTACCGAATCATATGCTTTCTTGAAGTCAATTAATGTGATCACTGTATTCGTACATTTCCTCATCTGTAATATCATCTTCGAAGTCCAGATCTGTTCAGCACATGATCAGCCTTTTCTAAATCCAGCTTGGTATTCCCCAATTAGTAGATCCGCTTGTTGTTCTACTCTGTTTGATAGTGCCTTGGAAAGTATTTTGTATGCATCCGGGAGTAAGGAAATTCCCCTGTAAATATTGATATCCATTTTGTTCCCCTTTTTGTGCAATTGATGTATCAGCGCGCATTTCCAATCCTATGTATCTGTTTAGTAGTATCTTTCAGTTTCCAGAGTTCCGCAACAATTCCTTCATCTCCTGCTGCTTTGTTGTTTTTGAGTTGCTTGATAATTGCCGTAATCTCTTCCATATCAGGGATTGCAGTTGAGAAGGGCGCTGAAGCATTCGGCTTACATTTTGTAGTTATTTTTTGTGTTAGTTTCCAACGAGCCATCGGATTCATTGAAAGGCTAGTGGCACACACACCGATTTTGGACGTCCGATTTTTTACCGGTCGTCCAAATTCTAATAGTGAACCACTTGTGGGAATGGGGCGTAGCACACACGCCGACCGCTGATCGGCGCCAGTAAAATACCGGTTAGCAGCCGTCCATTGCCACTGTAACACCGGTATTACCGGGAAGTAGTCGCGTACGTGACTAAATACACGCTTGCACACCCACCGATTTTTTACCGACCATCCCAGTCGACCGCTCGGTGAAATTGTATTTACTACGTTTCAAGCGAGTAAAGCAGTATTGGTAGTATTGGTAGTGCTAATTACGATTGTGCGTGTTAATTACGATTGTAATAATGGGTGATTTGATTAATAATGATTTCCTTATTTCGTTAGTGGAGGCAAGACCTGTTTTGTGGGATAAAACTTCAAACACATTTAAAGACAGAAATCTCACCAGGGATGCATGGAGAGAAGTTTGGTGCGCTCTGAAAAACGATTTCGAGGTTATGGAGGATAAAGAAAAGAATGCATTTGGTGATTAGTTTCCTGTATATCATGTTTCATTCGTCCTAATTTCTTGTTTACAATCCTCGCATTATTAAACAAATTAAATATTAATTGAATATTACATATATAGAATATTGAACAACAAGCTGAAAATGTACCCAACAATCTCAACAAATTGAAACTTATCACACCTTTTCATTACTCATATCTTACTCATTTGCCAGGGAACTGCCCCGATAGGTGTTACAAAATATTTACTTAATATTTTTCGAACATTGTTAGCTTCTAGACCACCCCGTACTGTTGGATCTCTTGGCAAATCTTCAAGGCCACTTGTTGTTGTTGCATCTTCTGGCAAATAACCGTCCCGGTCACGAACGAAATTGTGCAGAACAATGCACGCCTTTACAATGTCAACTGCAAAATCCGGTTCAGTGTTTATAGGCCTGTGGAATATGCGCCATTTGTTGGTTAATATACCAAAAGCACACTCGACATAACGCCGAGCCCTATACAAACGATAGTTAAATATTCTCTTTTCAAGCGTTAGGTGTGTTCCACCGTAGGGCCTCATTAAATGCGTGTGAAGACCAAATGCTTCATCTCCAACAAAATAGTAAGGAATTTCAGGAGATTCTGTCCCCGGCAGGCATTTTTCTTCAGGTAATTGCAATGAGTTTGTCAGTATTGATTGCCAAAGAGTAGATTGCTTGGAAATGGAGGGATCACAATCTTTGCCAAAGCTTCCAACATTAACATACTCAAAACGGTATTTTGAATCAGCTACTGCCATTAATACTATAGAGTAATAGTCTTTGTAGTTAAAATACATGGAACCACTTCTTATCGGGCAATGCATACGAATGTGCTTGCCATCAACAGCACCTATGCAATGTGGAAAATTGGCATTTTTTTCAAAATCAGAAGCAATGGTTTCGAGATAATCTTTAGAGAGTTCTCGTATACATTCATTTTTCATAACTAACCAGATGACTTGGCAAACTTCTTTTACTATTTTACGTGCGGTAGAAATCCCAACTCTGAATGAGTAATGTAGGTCAGTAAAGGTGCACCCACTAGCAAGATATCTGGAAAAAAAATTTGCTTAGTATCAATGTCATGCTTTATGAAGAGGTTTACAATTTGAAACACTAATTAGAAATAATTTTTTCAGGAAAAGAAGTAACAAAGAGATGGGGAAATCTTCGGGATGCGTTCTCAAAGTCGAAGAGGAAGCTGAAAGAGTGCAAGAAAAGTGGAGCTGGTGCCCGCACCATTAAGAATTACATATACGCTGACCAAATTCAATTTCTGAATAAATTGTTCCAGACGAGGGAAGTAGCAGAAAGTTTTGAAGGTAGAACGGACAACAATCAAGACGAAGGTGTTGATGTTGACACTTTACCCGAATCCCCACTACCCACCAAGGAGACTACCCGTGAGAGCCCCAAACCGCGACCTCACAAAAAACGTCGCCAGCCTGATGATGTTGAGCTAAAAATAATAAAAGCATTGGAAGATACACCAGTTAGTCCTCATATTTCTCTCTTTCAAGGGCTTTTGCCACATTTGAACAATTCCGACGACAGCGAAATTCTTGAATTCCAAATGGGTGTTTCGGAAGTGATTTCTAAGGTAAAGAATAAACGAAAAAACACTACTCAACCTCAACTTCTTCCACCGCAAACACCTTCCTACTATCCTAACAACTATCCCTTCTCTCAGCATCAACCATTTTCCACATCACAAATGTCTTATTCCAATCAATTCAGCGCAATTAACAGCTTCCAACCACAACAGCCCCAAACCCGGTCCCCGAATCGCCAAATCCATCAATTCAATAATCCACAGAATCGCTATAACAACGAGTCAAACCACCAGCAGGCATGCTTTTCGAAAGGACAGCCACGTGAACAACGACAAGAACAAACTACTGCACAATATTATAAAGATTTTTGCAGAACTTCCTTATTCACATCTCCAGAGACCTTTCCATCGGCGAGTCCCTCCCCAGCTGGATCTGTGTATTCAGAAACCACCTATGACTTTGCTTAATTCCATTGGCTTACATTCATTTTTTGCACATTTCATGTAAATTTTTTTTTTGTTTGTTGTTTAAAGGTTCAATTTCGCTTCAACGTTTCAGTTATTAGCATATACGTTTTAAAGTTAAATGTACAATAAAATTACATTAATTTTGAAAACAATAACTTGTGTATTTATTTGTCCTATATATTTTCTCGAATGGTACCTCAAACTGGCAAACTCTTGGGTTGTTGTAAAGTAATTTCAATCATCAACAGAAAAAGAAAAAAAGTTAGAACAACTATCAGAATTGTTTCGATTTCTTGTTTTATTGTGGTAGGCGTCTTGTGGTAGTATTTATTTAATAATATTTAGAACATAGGGAACATCAATAAAAAGTGCCAGTTCTATATTTTATTGAGAGAAAGCATTGAATTATTTTATATTGATTTACTACTTACCTCAATGTTAGAGCAAGCCATTCTCGTGAAGGAATAGAGTTTCTCATTTTGGTATTCTGATGTTGGATTTAATTTTCCAACTTCTCATGGAGTTCTTCAAAGGATTCAATAGACATTCTGAAGAAGTTGAAAAACTTACTGCCATCACGCCTCAGTTCTTCAAAAAGAGTGTAAAATGTTCCCGTGTGTTCTCTGCTTTGATTGATTGGATCAATCCAGCACTTGCGCTTAATCCCAAGGCGCTTAATACGGCAATAAAATAACCACATAGCAACAACTCGTTTATGATTCATTATCTTTCAATAACCTCGTACCACATTAACAAAGCTACTGATTGTTTGACCGGTAAAAATCCGGTGAATGTGCAAGGCACCTGCTACCGGTAAAATATCGGCCGATTTTTTACCGGCCGTCCAAAATCGGTCTTGTGAAATTTCAGATATTTGGAATCCGACCTAACTTTTTTGGGTGTGGAAATTTTGTTTATATTTGGAAGAGATAGTGATCCGAATCAAAGATGCCTTTGCGAGTTCTGACATTTAATATTTCCTTTAAGTTGTTCTTGCGCGATGATCAAGTTGATATTCATCCTGTTTTAGACTGGGCGCTCTCCAAATAGTAAGCTTATGTGCAGGTTTTTAAAATTGAGTACTCATGCTTTTGAGTTCGAAGTTCCTACAGAACGCGATTAATCTTTCACCGTTCTTGTTGGTACGTTTGTGTTTGGTATGTGGACCCGTAGTATCTCTGCATTTCCTTTATTTTCCTAGCTGTGCGTTAAAATCTCCTAGCAATATTTTCGTGTGGTGTTTTGGTATTTTATTGGTTGTTTCTTCCAATGTTTCCCAAAAATCTTGTAGGTTTTCCGGAACGGTTTTGTTGTGGCAATTAATGGGTGCATGCACGTTCATTAAGTTTGTAAGCTTTATTAGCTGATTTAATAAAAAGCAACGACTTTCTCTCGTTGGGCGATGTGAAATCAATAACCGAGTCGAGTATAGAATTGTGTATCTCGAATCCGGTACCTAAAAGCGGTAATTTATCCTTTACTTTCACGGCAGGTTTTCCCTTGTAGATTCTAAAACTGTCGGTATCGAAATGATTCTCGTCCATGAATCGTGTTTCTTGCAGAGCGGTGATTTTCAGATTGAACTTTCCCCTGGCGTTAGTGAGCTGCTTCAGTTTACCTGTTTTAGCGAGTGTACTAACATTAATTGTACCGATGTGATGTTTCTGTTCGATTTTGAGATTATGGAAGGTTTTTGAGAAGCTCAGATTCTTCTCCGCATGGTGTCGCTGATCCCCCAGAGTCCGATGATCAGGTGAAGCCAGTCTTTCGACTGGTGCCTGGGGTAGTGATTCTTTGATCTTCTTTTTCATCATGCGTTCAAGTTGAACAAAGCATTTTGGTGATCTCAGTTTGTCGATTTTTGATTCGAGAAGATTGAAAATGTAATATATTAAACTTGCCAACTATAATTATAAATATTTATTATCATCAGGAACATTTACAAAGCATGGACTTGGACAATAATGAGTATATCTTAAGTGGTAAAGTAGTTGATGTAAATTATGCAAAACCAATTATTTTTAAAACTAAAATAAATGGTAAGATGGTTGAGATGGAGGTGGATACAGGTGCTTGAATTTCATGTATGCCATTTAGTATTTTTAAGGAAAATTTCAATAATGTAAGACTTGAACCTACTCAAGTACGATTAAAAACTTATAGTGGTCAAGTTATTCTGCCAAAAGGTACACTTGTAGCTCCTGTAGAAATAGGAAGTAAAACTTAAGAATGTGACATAGTGGTAGTTGATGAAGTGACAAAAGTTTTGTTAGGTCGAGATATTCTAAAACTTTTTAATTTAATGATTGTTTCATCCAAATCGGAAGTAAATTCATTGAGTTCCACTTTAGAAGATTTGTTGTTAGAGTATAAGGATTTATTCAAAGAGGAATTAGGTCAGTATAACGGTGGTAAGGTTTCGTTAGAAATTAAACAAAATTCTAAACTCATTTTTCATAAACCTAGGCCAGTCCCATATGCTTTCAAGAGTAAAGTTGAACAAGAGTTGAAACGCTTAGAAGAGAGGGGTGTGATTACTCGAATAGAAAATTCTCAATGGGTTACAACACTAGTACCAGTTTTGAAATCTAATGGTAAAAGTATTGGAGTATGTGCAAATTATAAGACGACTGTTAATCGATGTCTAGAAGATGTAAATTATCCTTTACCGCGTATAGATGAAATTTATACAGGGTTACAAGGAGAGGAAAAATTTTCGAAGTTAGATTTTCATGATGCTTACAATCAGTAAGAATTAGATGATACAAGAGCAACGGTTTTAGCTTGGAGCACTAGTCAGGAAATTTATAAGGTAAATAGACTTCCCTATGGGACTAAACCGGCTTGTGCAATTTTTCAGAGAGAAATTGGGAAAGTTCTGCAAGGATGTAGAGGCACAGTAAATTTTTTAGACGATATTATGATAACTGGGCGAAATGAGAAAGAGCATTTAGAAAATTTGAAAGAAGTATTACATAGATTAAATACTGTGGGATTTAGGTTAAATCTTAAAAAATGTGAGTTTTTCAAAGAGAGTATAAATTATTTAGGTCATCGTATTTCATCTAAAGGTTTAGAAAAAAGATCTGACAAAGTTAAAGCGGTTTTGGAAGCGCCGCGTCCGAAAAATATTCAAGAAACACGTTCATTTTTAGGATTTGTCAATTATTTTTCTAAATTCGTACAAAATTTGGCAATTAAATTAAGACCTTTATATGAGTTACTGAATAAAAATAGCGAATTTAATTGGACGAAGGACTGCGATAAAGCTTTCGAATGTGCTAAAAAAGAGGTAGCTTCAGATAAGATACTAGTATATTACAATCAAAATAAACTATTAAGGTTGTTATGTGATGCAAGTTATTACGGAATTGGAGCTGTATTAATGCATGTTGAAAACGATAAAACACAGAAACCTATATGCTTCATTTCTAGAGTTTTGACAAAAGCGGAAAAAAATTATAGTATGATTCACAAAGAAGCACTTAGTATTTATTGGGCAGTAAATAAATTATACCAATACTTAGTAGGTTGTAAATTTGAGTTAGTTTCTGATCACAAGCCACTTCAGGCATTGTTTGGTGAAAAGAAAGGTCAACCTCAGATGGCAGCGGGAAGACTGCAGCGTTGGTCTTTCTTCCTTTCGAATTTTGATTATACATTTAAATATATAAAAGAGAATGAAAATGTAAATGCAGACGCTTTGTTAAGGTTACCTTTACCAGAAGAGGAAGAAGAGTCAATTGATAATTTTTTAATTGAGGATTTATTACCGATTGACACAAATTTAATTAGATCTGAGACCAGAAAAGATCCATTGTTAGGAAAAGTTGTGAATTTGATCTGTTATGGTTTTCCTGAACGCGTAACCGATGAACTATTGAAACCATATTTAAGTAGGAATCGAGAATTTTCATTTGACAGGGGTATAGTAATGTGGGGTTACCGAGTAGTGGTTCCAATAAGTTTGAGGGAAAAACTGTTGAAGGAATTACATAGCACGCATGAGGGCATTGTTAAAATGAAGAGTAATGCTAGATCATATTTTTGGTGGCCGTCATTGGATGCGCAGATCGAGAGTTTAGTAAATAACTGTTAAGTTTGTACGCAAGTCAGACCAGAAACAAAACATTCAAAAATTATTTCGTGTCAAACAGGATCAAGGTTCTTTGAAACGGTTAGAGCAGACTTTTTAGGTCCATTTCATAATAAGATGTTTTCAATTGTTGTGGATACTTATACAAAATGGCCAGAAGCGTTTATTATGTCACGCACGGATACCTTGAGCACTATCGAAAAATTTAGGGAAGTATTTGCTGGTTTCGGTTTACTGGAATTGTTAGCCACCGACAATAGTTCGCAATTCACATCAGATGAATTTTCAAAATTTCTTTATAGGAATGGTATAAAGCACATTTCTTCACCACCCTTTCATCCACAATCTAACGGTTTTGCAGAAAATTCTGTTAAAAGTTTTAAAATTGGGTTAACCAAAGCATTGAAAGATCCAGGAAATTTTAAACGTTAGTTTTGAAACTTTGATGAATAGATATTTGTTTCATTATAGAAATTCTGTACATACTACGACAGGAGTTACACCTTCAAGTCTAATTTTTAAGAATAAGATAAGAACTAGATTAGATTTATTACAGAATTCAAAACAAGTTAGTAAAGAAATTAGAGTTTATAAAGGGGGTAGAGATGATTGATTTTCACAAGGGGAAAAGGTATATTGTAGGGATTATAGAAGCCCAAACAAAAAGAA
Source organism: Henosepilachna vigintioctopunctata (assembly GCA_030704895.1). Taxonomy (NCBI): domain Eukaryota; kingdom Metazoa; phylum Arthropoda; class Insecta; order Coleoptera; family Coccinellidae; genus Henosepilachna; species Henosepilachna vigintioctopunctata. The sequence goes on along the minus strand of JARQZJ010000089.1, from coordinate 66,183 downwards.
ATGGGTTCCATGTGTTATCGATGAGATATTAGGAGGAATAATATATTTATGTAAACTATTAGATGAAAATGTTATTTGGAAAAGGCATTTGGACCAGATTATTAGAGTGTTAGATAACAGTAAGACGATATGGAATGTGTTGGAGGAAAAGGTGATTTTTCAGAGCCTAAAAAGTTAACGATTCAACATAGTCCATTGATAGATGATAAGTTTTTAGTAGATAAGAATATGATTGTTGATAGTGATGTAAAGCAGGATGTTTAAGAAAAAGATCGCTATAATTTAGAGAATAGAGATGTCACTATAGGAAATAATGCAGATGTAGAAATAAGAGATAAGAGTACAGAATTACCTAAGGAGTTGTCGCCCAAGAGGGAGAGACCAAAGAGAAATGTAAAACCCCCTGATCCTTTAAATTTGTGAGGGAGAATTTGTAGTGTATGTTCTAGTAGGTACTTTGTATCTGCAATAGTTTTTATGGTTTTTTCAGTCAACATTATATTCTATTCATTGTCCATGCTTTGTTAATGTTCCTGATGTTAATAAATATTTATAATTATAGTTGGAAAGTTTAATATATTACAGAAATACAGCCGCCTCAACTAGAGAAACAGACGCTGACCACTGACCGTCAGATAATGAACCGACACCAATGGATTTGTTGTATGGATATCAATGTCTCCTATTTATCCAAGATCCCAGAGCGATAAGACACAACTTATTTTCACATAAACGAAACCTCATGTTCTCAGTAGAGTCTTATGTGCTCAGTATACCTGCGCGCTTGTGGAGCTTGCCGAGTGACACCTAGGCAGGTACCAGGTGAGAAAGGTAACTAAAATTAATAATTATTTAACTTAAATTTTTATAGCTGATTTTTATATATATTTTGTAGAGTATTATTATAAAGTTATACCATAAGCGTCAGACACTTTTCATGGGCCAGAACTTTTGCCAGACGCTTTAAAGCTCTACAAAAAATAAATGAACTCAACTTATTTTTACATGTCTGACTTTTAAATATGTTGTTAAGACAATTGTTATGAAGTTATATTTAATTAGTCAGACAAAATTTATTGACCAAACACCCGCTAAATTGCAAAATTACTCAGCCGTGAGTATAAGCGCGAAAGCATTATGCGCATGCGTCTCAGAGTATATATTTAAAAAATACTTACGGTGCAGCTTCAAATATAAGATTTTTGCATATCTATTTCAATAATATTAATTTCAATATTAACGTAATAATTAGTCAGTATTGAAGTAAATTAATTCATTCAATATATTTGTTATAATTAATCTATTCAGAGCTATTTTTTCTTAGAAAAATTTTTATTTTATCGTAAAAAACAACAGCTGAAATTATTTTTTTTACAAAATCATTTTTGTAAAAAAAAATTTACCCATAATTAATTAAAACAAGCATTTATTTAATTGTTCAATCATCGCAATCATCATAACAATTATTGAAATCCACGGAGTCTTCTTCATTTAATTTTTTTAAAAAATCATATTTATCGCACGCATGCAATGAAAGTCTTTTCAATTTTTGTCTTTTAGTTTTTTGGTCACAAAATATACACTTTTCATTTTCGTCATTATTTATATTACTTTCAAATGGAATTTGATAGGTAGACGACTGAAAATCACTTTAACCTGCCACGCAAGAATCTTCAGAATTACAAGACACCGGTTCAACTGATTCAAATTCAATACTTTCATCAACATTTGGCTCAGATATTACAATAGGTTCAGGAATAGCACTAGCTGAAATTGAGTTTGATAATAAATCTGAATCGGGAGCAGTAGAATTATTTTGTTCACTTGAGGTAGATGCTGTAAATGGATCACTATTAGTACTTGTATTACAAGGTAAACTTGATGTCGATGCAGCGAATGGTTTGTCAACAATGCTCGGTAAACTTTTGTTTTTACTATTTTTTGATTTTTCTGGAATCGCGGAATAATATTTTTTGGGGAGAGCAGTAAAATTTTCATAACATTCTCGATGATAACCATTATCATACAAATCTTTAGGTAAAACTACGTCTTTGAATTTTAGGTTATGTGTCACTCGATGTTGTAAAACGATTTTACACTTTTTAAATATTTCTTCAGTAAATAATAATAATTTATCATGAGATTTTTCACAAAATGTACACTTTAATTTTGCTTCTTCTTCCATGATTTTTACGTTACCAAGTAATATAATCACTCACAAATTACACGACGTAAACAACGAAAACATGTGGTCTCACAGATCGAACTATACTGTATACCATTAGGTTACACGCAAAGGACACATACACAATACACAGAAGAATTACACGAATGAGAGAAGAGGAACTGAGTTAGTAAGACCGTCTCACTCGCTCCGAAACGCACCTATAATGCTTTCGCGCTCATACTCACGGCTGAGTAATTTTGCAATTTAGCGAGTGTTTGGTCAATAAATTTTGTCTGACTAATTAAATATAACTTCGTAACAATTGTCTTAACAACATATTTAAAAGTCAGACATGTAAAAATAAGTTAAGTTCATTTATTTTTTGTTGAGCTTTAAAGCGTCTGACAAAAGTTCTGGCCCACGAAAAGTGTCTGACGCTTATGGTATAACTTTATCATAATAATCTACAAAAAATATATAAAAATTAGCTATTAAAATTTAAGTTAAATAATTATTAATTTTAGTTACCTTTCACACCTGGTACCTGCCCAGGTGTCACTCGGCAAGCTCCACAAGCGCGCAGGTATACTGAGCACATAAGACACTACTGAGAACATGAGGTTTCGTTTATGTGAAAATAAGTTGTGTCTTATCGCTCTGGGATCTTGGAATATATATTTAGGAGACTTTTTCCTATCCGTAATCCAGGGAGGCGCCCGATATGGTTACTAACAACCCCACACGATATATATATATATATATATATATATATATATATATATATATATATATATATATATATATATATATATATATATATATATATATATATATATATATATATATATATATATATATATATATATATATATATATATATATATATATATATATATATATATATATATATATATATATATATATATATATATATATATATATATATATATATATATATATATATATATATAAAAGAAGGAATTGAGAAGAATACGGTATTAACCTGCAATTTTTGTTTGTTTTTCTGACAGCCGTTTACATATGTTTCAAGCTTATTGGCAATCATCAGAACGGCGTAGTTCAAGTTTTGGATGTTCAAACTTGGATGTTGATTGAAAACACAGAACAAAACAAAACACGAAATTCAACGTGAGGATTCGACATCTTTGTGTTTTAATTGAGTATTTTCGATTTGAGTTCTATTTGACTCTATTATGATAAGTGAATCAATGTCTACCTGTGAGACGATAGTTATACCTTCCGGAAATCTTGTACCGACAATAAGACAAATTTAAAGAAGGTTATACAGGTATGAATATAGAAAAGATATGATATGTCTGTGTTTTTAATCAACATCCAAGTTGAACATCTAAAACTTGAACTACGCCGTTCTGATGATACCCAATTAGCCTGTAACATATGAAAACGGCTGTCACAAAAACAAGAAAAAATGACAGGTAAATACCGTAAATTTTTTTTTTCTACATTCATACCTGTATAAAACTTTTCAAATTAATATTATTTTCGTTACAAAATTTCCAGAAGGTATAAATATCGTCTAACAGGTAGACATTGATTGATTTCTCAAAATAGAGTCGAATAAAACTCCCATCAAAGATACTCAATTAAACCACAAAAATGTCGATTCCTCACGTTGAATTTTGTGTTTTGTTCTGTTCTGTGTTTTCAGTCAACATCCAAGTTTGAAAATTTAAAACTTGGACTACGCCGTTCTGATGATAGCCAATCAGCTTGAAACATATGTAAACGGCTGTCAAAAACACAAAAAAAAAGCAAGTAAATACCGTTATTTTTTTCTTTTCTATATTCATACCTGTGTGAACCTTTTTAAATTTGTAAATATATATATATATTTAAATATATATATATATATATATATATATATATATATATATATATATATATATATATATATATATATATATATATATATATATATATATATATATATATATATATATATATATATATATATATATATATATATATATATATATATATATATAGTTCAAAGATTCACAGGTAATTCAATACTAGTAAATACTGAGACTCTTAATCGAAATATTTCAAATAAAACTCTCAGGGAGCTGTCTACACAAATGTTGTCAACGAGAACGAACCCATCACTTTCGAGAGTGAATATTAAGAGCGTTTCGAAAAATTCATCGATCTTGTTGAATGATAATAGGATACAATTGTTTCATCATTATTATGAATCATCAGTCCATATTTAATCTATCAATCAAGAATCGATGACTTTCAAAACGAACATAGGTCCCATACCAAATTAAGAGAAGTTCTAGAGAGTGAAATACTCACGTAGGCTCCCTCTATCGGCGAAAGGACGTATAAACACTCCCTAGCGTTCAAGATTCCTACTCATGACAACAAGAGTGCGAGTGGAAGGCTTTGTAGATATTTCATTCGAACACAACAGAAAATTGTCTGAAATGTGTACGAATGATCCCATGCCTAATCGCTCCAGATCACGCCCAGGCGGGCAAAAGTGTAGCTAGTTCAAAGATTCACAGGTAATTCAATACTAGTAAATACTGAGACTCTTAATCGAAATATCGAAATATTTCAAATAAAACTCTCAGGGAGCTGTCTACACAAATGTCAACAAGATCGATGAATTTTTCGAAACGCTCTTAATATTCACTCTCGAAAGTGATGGGTTCGTTCTCGTTGACAACATTTGTGTAGACAGCTCCCTGAGAGTTTTATTTGAAATATTTCGATATTTCGATTAAGAGTCTCAGTATTTACTAGTATTGAATTACCTGTGAATCTTTGAACTAGCTACACTTTTGAACGCCTGGGCGTGATCTGGAGCGATTAGGCATGGGATCATTCGTACACATTTCAGACAATTTTCTGTTGTGTTCGAATGAAATATCTACAAAGCCTTCCACTCGCACTCTTGTTGTCATGAGTAGGAATCTTGAACGCTAGGGAGTGTTTATACGTCCTTTCGCCGATAGAGGGAGCCTACGTGAGTATTTCACTCTCTAGAACTTCTCTTAATTTGGTATGGGACCTATGTTCGTTTTGAAAGTCATCGATTCTTGATTGATAGATTAAATATGGACTGATGATTCATAATAATGATGAAACAATTGTATCCTATTATCATTCAACAAGATCGATGAATTTTTCGAAACGCTCTTAATATTCACTCTCGAAAGTGATGGGTTCGTTCTCGTTGACAACATTTGTGTAGACAGCTCCCTGAGAGTTTTATTTGAAATATTTCGATATTTCGATTAAGAGTCTCAGTATTTACTACTATATATATATATATATATATATATATATATATATATATATATATATATATATATATATGTGTAGGTCTGTATTCAAGACTTGCTTGTTGGTTTATTCAATACTGCTGTTGATGCAAGTAATAACTAAAATTTTATTAAACATAATAACATACATGACAATACATATACAATGACATTACACTACCTGAATCAACAACAAGTACACTTTAAACAATTATGGTTTACAATACTATGTATCACAAATATTAATAACAATATTGACAATCATTACTCAGCTTCTCGTACCGCTGGTCTCATTATTCTGCCGTGCCTTATTATCACAGCCGCTCTCCCCTCCAGGCATGATGCCGCACGCATCCTTAGTTTGGATGAAACCCCAAACTTACATTCCCCCTCCCCCACCCAACAGGTGAGTATTGGATTCAGGAACAGGACAGTAAGGGATCATTTTACTTGCGTGAAAAATATTGCATTGACTCCTTTTGGAACCCGTGTCTATCATGTATAACAAATTTGAAATTTTTTTTTGTATTTTATAAGGACCCACTCTGATTGGATCCAGCTTGTTTCGGTTAAGGCGACTAGAGTTTTGGATATATACAAGATCTCCCTCTTTATATGTTATTGGTTTTTTATTTTTGTCATAATATATTTTGTTTTGATCATGAACTTTTTTGGAATTTAAGAATGCTATTTCTCTGTTTTCTTTTAAATTTTCTAAGTTATTTTTATTCAATTCAGGTGGTGAGAAAGAATTATCAATTCCGTTTAAAAGATAACTAGGGGTGAATTTTGTTGTGCTATGTACAGTGTTATTATAGTTTTCAATGCATTGCTCGGCTATCACACTCCACGGTCGGTGTCTATTCTCCGAAATTTTACATCTAATTGCATTTACTAAAGTTTGATTTGTGCGTTCGTTAAGCCCATTTGAGAAGGGACAATCAACTGCTGTAAATACGTATTTTATTTTTTCTGATTTCAAGAATTTCTTGAATTGGTTGGAATTTATCCCGGCATATTGGTCGGTTAAAAGTAACTTGATCTTATTCTTTTTTTGAATTTTTTTAACTAAATTAATGAAGTCTTTTGCCGTTTGGGTTTTTGATGTTATTGCAAAAGCATATTTTGTGAAATGATCTATTATTAAATGCAAATATCTTTTCGGTGACTTATTACTTCCAAATCCTCCTATTGTATCCAGAGATACAATCTGAAATGGCTCCGAAGCTGGGCCCATTTGGGATAAGGGCTGTGTAAAATTTCCAAACCTAGTTTTATTTTTTATGCATGTGTCGCATGTTCGACAAATAAGTTTTATGTGTTTGTGCATGTTTTTAAAATAGTATGTTGGTGTCAAAGTTAGAGTTAATTGTTTTACACCTATGTGACTATCACTATGCAGCTTTTTTATTAGTTTAATGCCGAAATCCTCTGTAATCCATATTTTCTTTCGGTTATTTAAAATTTTATAATATATATTGTTTTTAGTTTCGAATTTTTCATTTTCTGTGTTCAATTGTTTCTGATTATTTATTATATCTTCTAACGAGATATGGTTCACTATTTTAACAGTGGGTTCATTATTAATGTTACTTTCTAACACCGGATTACGTGAAAGAGCATCGGCTTCTGCGTTGTTTTTTTCCAGGGTTGTATATTATGTTAAAATCAAAGTTTGATATATAGTTTAGTATTGTTAATAGTTCAGGGTCCTGACTTTTTTTTATATTGAAATTTTCTAGAGGTTTGTGATCTGAAAAAATGGTAAATTTATGGCCCATTAAGTAGTACTGCCAATATAATATGGATTCTTTTATCGCTAGACACTCCAGGAATATTGCACGTTTATTCTTTTGCGATGGAGTTAATTTTTTTGAAAAGAAAAATACTGGTTTTAGAGAATTATCTTTTTGAGGTTGTTTCAAGATTGCTCCTACTCCTTCTTTTGATGCGTCTGTAAAAATGTATATTGGAAGATTTGGGTCGAAAATATTGAGTATAGGTTCGGTGCTCAGATATTTTTTTATTGTATTGAAACTTTCTACACATTTCCGTGACCATTCAAATTTTACATTCTTTCTAAGTAGATTATGAAAAGGCTCTAGAATTATCGATGCATTTGGAATATATTTTAAATAAAAGTTGATTTTCCCTAAAAGTTGTCTTTTTTTTGATTTTGAGGTACTGGATAATTTTTTATCGCAATTAAATTGTCATTTAGGGGACTTATTGTGTTTCCTTTTATTTCATGTCCCAAATATACTACTGAACTCTTAGCGAAAGAACATTTTTTGAAATTTAATTTGAAACCCGCATTTTGAATGGCAGTGAGAGTTTTATCAATGTGACTCAGGTGTTCTGGTAAGTTTTGTGAAAAAATTAGGATGTCATCTATATAGTTTATGGCGAATGCATTAAGTTCATTTCTAGAGATTACTCCAGATCACTCCAGATCACGCCCAGGCGGGCAAAAGTGTAGCTAGTTCAAAGATTCACAGGTAATTCAATACTAGTAAATACTGAGACTCTTAATCGAAATATCGAAATATTTCAAATAAAACTCTCAGGGAGCTGTCTACACAAATGTTGTCAACGAGAACGAACCCATCACTTTCGAGAGTGAATATTAAGAGCGTTTCGAAAAATTCATCAATCTTGTTGAATGATAATAGGATACAATTGTTTCATCATTATTATGAATCATCAGTCCATATTTAATCCATCAATCAAGAATCGATGACTTTCAAAACGAACATAGGTCTTATACCAAATTGAGAGATATTCTACAGAGTGAAATATTCACGTAGACTCCCTCTATCGGCGAAAGGACCTATAAACTCTACCTAGCGTTCAAGATTCCTACTCATGACAACAATTGTGCGAGTGGAAGGCTTTGTAGATATTTGATTCGAACACAACAGAAAATTGTCCGAAATGTGTACGAATAATCCCATGCCTAATCGCTCCAGATCACGCACAGGCGGGCAAAAGTGTAGCTACACTTTTAACACTAGCCCTTTACTTAATAAGTTCATTATAATATTCCAGTTAGCAGATCAGATTGATTACCTAAGTCTCAGTTAATTTACATCCAATTTTATATTTTATGTCAAAAGAAAAATTAATTTCCTTTATTTGTACTTAGAAATCTTACTTGTATATTCGTATATTTCCTACATTTCATTGGGATACCTGACTTAAGAAATTGATTTTTTGTATTCATCTTCAGGTATACGATACTTCTGTTAAATATCAGTGTATTCTATGGTTCCAACTCCAAGTTAGTCATAGAACATACCTGGTATGTTCTGTGAAAAAAGCTATATTATAAGTACTGACTTTGTAAGATTGCACATAGTATTAATCCAGCATTTGATAAAGAAGTAGTACTTCGAAACGTCGTCATGTGTATTTTATATTAAATTATGAGAAAATTTTAAATATTGTTGTATTATATATATATATATATATATATATATATATATATATATATATATATATATACATATATACATATATATATATATATATATATATATATATATATATATATATATATATATATATATATATATATATATATATATATAATCTACGCAGCTGAAACAATGGTTATTGGCGGCCATTCAAGAATTAGAGAAATAGAAAAACAAGAACGAAAAATTCTCAGAAAGATTTACGGGCCAATCAATAGAAACGGTATTTGGACGAAAAGACCTCAAAATGAACTGTATCAAAAGACGAATACGATAACGGAAGAAATCAGAAAACGACGAGCAAAGTTCTATGCACATGTCTACAGAATGAAACAGTCCAGAATACCGAAGAAACTACTCAATATAATTATGAATAGTAAATACGGAACAGAGTGGCTAAAAGAGGTCCAAGAGGATCTACAACAGATCAATATAAAAAATCTCGAAGATCGCACTGAATGCCGCTATAAAATCGCACATATAAAGTTCAAGCAAAAAGTAAATCGTCAACCTGGAGTAAAGTGGACAGATGAACGGAAGAAAGAGCATTCAGAGAGGATGAAGCGTTTTTGGGAGGCAAAAAAGATGAAGCAAAATTCCTAATGATTGCGAATTCAAGTTCAGTCGCTCTCCTCATGGGGAACAATCGAAATAATAATAATAATAATATATATATATATATATATATATATATATATATATATATATATATATATATATATATATATATATATATATATATATATATATATATATATATATATATATATATATATATATATATATATATATATATATATATATATATATATATATATATATATATATATATATATATATATATATATATAATTTTGGTTTTCAACACGAAGAATTACTTTTTAAAAAAACAATTTTTATTCACAAGTTAAGATTACAAGTAGCTTTGTACATACTATCGTACTCACTAACGTTAATATATTGAAGATTCTAAGGCAAGTCCGAGTTTATATAAACTAAAGTTGGTTAGTCAGCATTCGTATATAGTGACGTTATTTACTAAAAGGAAGGCATTGTTCTAAGTTCACATAACTCCTCCCCTTTTGAAGAAAGTTCGTTATTCTTATTTTTAAGATGACGAACCTTTACATAAATTTTGTAAAATAATATAATTGAAATGATTATTATAAAAAGAATAATTATTAATATGACAAAGTTCATAATTGTAGGGTGCGGGGCCCATTGATACAAGTCTTCTAGTTTGGGAATGGCTTCTTCTTCTAAGTAATTGGAATATTTGATATTCGTCCAATTCATTTCTAAGGGTGTAAGATCCACTTGACCATATTTGTTGAAAATCTTCTGAGGGTGTATTCTCTTCAGTTCATTGGTAACAATGCATTCAGAAGTTATTAAAGATACTTTGGGAATCTTATGAGAGAAGGAGCCCGTCTGACATTCTTCACGTATTATTTCATTATTAATCGAAATTATTTTTCCATTTTCTAGTTGGAATAAATCTTTTTGTGATTCCACAAAACTTCGATTACATTTTTCTTTCAGGTGCTTCAGGACCTTTGTGTTTTCTGAGATAATCTTGTTTACTTAGATAGAAATCTTCAACTTGTTGAATTATTTCGGTTGTTCAGACGATTTTGTCGTTGCGTGTTAATCCATAGGATAATAGGTTAGGTATTTTGGAATTTTGGTACGGTAAATTATACAATTTAAATAGGTCATATTGAATATTACCGAAGATTGGAACGGTTATGCTAAATAAAATATTGAAATCTTTAATAAATGCTCTTGTTGTACAAACAGCGTAGTAGTCTGTCAGATGAGTAAAAGGTAGCATTTTTTCTTTTTGTATTAGTTCATTGAATTTATTTAATGGTAGAATATTTTCATGTAAAAGATGTAACCGTGCAAAACTAATTGCGTTTTCAATTTCGGATAATATTATTGCAATCTCGTGAGAATGGAGAATTATTAAATTTAATTTAAAACTTAATTGAGTAGATATCTCCAACTGTTTAGTTTTTGCTATAAGCAAATTTATTGTATTCGTGTACTTCGCCTGAGTATTAGATATGATATTTAATATTTTTTGTTGATTGACTTTAAGGATATCTTCATTTTTTTTAATACTTTCGAAATATTTTTCATATAAAATTTCGTCGTCTGCATCTAAGGTACCAAACAAAAATTTTGAAATGGAACCTCCAATAGTTAATAGGCCTTTTCGTTTTCTTATTTTCTGAGTAATTATGTTATTAAAAGTTTCTTCATTTCTATGTATTGAAGAATTAGCCATAATCAAATAATGATACACAGGGATAGTATACGTAGTATTCACACATTCTTTAATAATATTTTTCTGAAGTTGTATTAATTCGGGTATTCCAGAAATGTTATAGTGAAATAATAGATATTTTGCATGATCTGCAATATAGATCTTTCCTAAATGGATAGGCAACAAGTTATTCTCGATTTCTTGAACGGAAAATGAGTAACTTTTAGTTAGTATGATTAGAAAGATGAAGGATATGGAGTTCATCTGAAAACAAAAAAACTAGTTAATGTTTTCTCTGTTTGATCCTATTTCTGTGATATACGTGTTTATTTTGAGGATTTCTAATCGTTATATCACTTATTATGTTTATAGGTATCTTCTTGTATGGTTCTTTCATTTTTGATTGAAACGGTAGTTTCAAATAAGCATCTTCATTTTCTTGTAAATCCTTATGATCTTGTCTATTGATATTCAGTTTTTTGACATTCGCTTCGTTTTTATTTTTGGCATTATCCACTACCTGAAATATTTCTTTCATATTCTCTTGATATGTTTGTACATAATCTGTTATTATCTCTTGTGTCGTTTTCTCTATTGGAATTGAATAATTTAAATCACCTTTGATAATCTGCATAGGTGTGTATTCCAAGTTAGAATGAATGGAATTGTTATAAGTCATAATAGCTCTGTTAATTCGAGATGTAAACGGAATTTTCTCTGAAGAAAGACATCTTAATTGTTCAATTAAGGTGGAGTGAAATCTCTCTATTGGGGCATTTGAATTTGGATTCAAATTAGTTATATAGTGTAGAGCTATCTTGTGTATTTCACAAAAATTCTGAATGGTTTTATTCTTAAATTTGTACCATTATCGCAAGTAATACGTTCAGGTACTCCATTGTTACTTATGAAAAATATCAATTTGTCCATTACTTCATTCGCTGTTTTATGAATTAAAGGATAGCATTGTGCGTATTTTGAGAATGAATCGATAATTGTTAGACAATTAGTATTTTCTATTTTCAAGGTGTCCACATATAAATGAGAGAATGGTTTTGAGCCAACAGGTGTATTTTTAAATATCATTTTTGTGGGTGTACGTTCATATTTGTTCTTTTGACAAGTTTCACATGCATTTATATATTTTTGGACAGTAATATCCAATTGAGGCCAATAGAATTTTCGTTTCAATGCTTGTATGTTTTCTTGCATTCCTCTATGTCCAGATTTCGCTTCATGATATAGTTTGACTTTTTCCAATTGATCACATTCTGTTTCAATATCTTCTAGAAAAACATTCGCTATTTTTAAATCAAACGATTTAGCTTTAAAATTGCTTTGAAGTATATTAATAAAAGGTATTTTCAATTCGTCATGCTTAAAAAATATACAATATGATTTTCCAGGTTGTAAGTATTCCTTAATAAATGTTATAAAGTCATTTGTATCACTTATTGAAACTGTGAGTCTGTTACGATTTCTAAATATTTTCGCTTTATGTACGAAATAGGTTTTGGAGGTGTTGACAAATATAATTTGATTTTTATAATGATTCAATGGTCGTTCTGTGAAGGGCAATTCTAATATAGGATTTTCAATACTACTATGTATTGTTTCATTTTGCGCTTTATCATCTTCAAGGATTTTCATGATGTCATCTAATTCATTGTTTGTCAATTCTAGTTCGTCTGCAGTTACGTTAGGAAATAAAGAATCGATATCGTTTTCTAAGATGTTGATATCTTTTGATTCATTCAATGCAGTATTCTTATCTATTTCCTTTTTTACGTCGCAATGAGTATCATTCTGCGATTCATTAGTATTTATTTTTAGCCTAGATAAATAATCTGCGTTGTTATCCTTGTCTGGTAACTGCAATGCTTTTTCAGTATTGTTGAAAATTTTAATAAGTTGATTCTGAATTTTCATAGGTAAATGGTTCAAATCTACAGGATAAGATGATCTTCTTGGAATAACTTTTTGGAAATGAATAGGGATTTTACAATTTTCTCCTATTAATAAATTATTTTTCAAATCAATTGTAAAATTATTCTGCTCAAGAAATTCAAATCCTACAATTCCTTCATATTGAGTATGGAATTTATATAAAACAAATGGATATTCTTTTTGTAATCTAAAAGAATTTAATGGAAAAGAAACTTTTTCGTGACTAATATCATGTCCATGTGGAGTTATCAAATCTGTGTCCTCTGAATAAATCAAATGTGGAATATTATTATAAGCAATTTTTGGATCTATTAAACAAACGGTGCATCCACTATCAAGTAATAATTTACATTTTGGATAATTAATTTCAATGAAAGGTAAATGATTTTTCCTAATTTTGTTGTTTGAAGAATTTAAGTCAATGCGGTTTCTGAGGCAGTTATCTGAAAATTTTCATCAACAATATTTTCATTTTCTTCAATTATATTTGGATCTTCTTCGAATTCAAAATTTTCATTAAATTGATTATCGTCATTATTTTTTGCGTCTAAATTAGTTAATTCTTCAGATATATAATTGGGTGATATCTGTTTATGATTTTGGAAGTGATTAAAACTTCTCGAATTATTATCAAAGAAAGTTCTTTGTGGTGTTTGATTATGATTTTGTATTTGTCTTCTTTGAATTATTGGATTCGCGGTTGTCGTAGACATAGGTGTTTGTCTATATTTGGGTACAAAGTTTTTATTGGGTTTAAATACTTTACTTTTTTGAGATTCGTAAGTATTACTTCTACCAAAAACTTCTTTATTCGTCGGATAATGTCTAGGTACATTATTGATTTGTGGTTTTACATTTATTGATTGAGAAGGAAACGTTTTCATTTGGTATGGTTGTCTCCAAGATCTCATTAAGTCTAATTGGGATTTTTGAGAGATATAATTCTCTACGGTTTGTACTGCTAAATCAAATGTGATATTCGGTGTTGTTAAAAGAGCAGTTTGTAAATCGATCGACACATTCCTAATTAATACATTTTTAGCTAGGTCGGAAGTTAATTGTTTATGTAACAATTTTAATGCGGCGTCTAACGTCGGTTCTGCGTCTATTCTATAATTAATTCTAATTTTATAAGCTTTGATTTCTTCAATGAAATCGGTAATATCTTGATTAGGTTTCTTCCTCAAGAATTGTAACTGATTTTTGAGAACATCCAAATTGGCATGATCTCCGAATTTCTGTAATAAGAAATTCTTAAATGCGTTCCACGTATTTGGTACGTTAGAAGAACGATATTCGGCGTTTGCCTTTTCAATTAATTTGCTTTTAACAACTGCTATACAGTATGTTTTTACTATTTGTTCTGTATTCGCGAATTGTGCGATATACTCTTCACAAGCGCTTAAAAATGAGTTTAATTCTGCTTGTATCCCTGAGAATTTCGGTAATAATGCTCCAAATTCACGGGCAATTCTTAAATTATTTTCCGCCATGACTTTTGTTTTTTCTGACTTTTCTTCTTTATTTAAGTTCAGTTTTTCAATTGAGTCTATGAGCGAATTTATCATAAATATTTTTCTTTGTTAATTTTATTGAGAAATGTGCATTCACTATTTCCAATCTTCGCTTAATATATAACAACCTACTATAATGATAAATTATAGGGAGTTTAGGTTTTTGGCTGAAACCGTGGAAAAAACAGGAATATAATTAACACTTGCAACTTACTGTGATTTGTTTTCCCAAAGTGGAGTCGTCGGCGCTACCCTTGCTTTGCACTCTGTTCGAATTCTTCAATGGTCAATCGAGCTCCGGACTGGTACTACCAAATTCGCAATCATCTGTGAGACACGACTGAGCTTGTGTTTAGTTCGGATTGTGCTTGAGAATTAATATTCACTTAAACAATCTTCGTACGGTTTGAGTTAACGCATTGATTACTCTTCTTACTATAATTCGGAAGAATTATCCTGTTTGCCAATCTCTTGATTCGGAAGCGTTTAATGCAGCAATCCCATCCTCGTCGCCAATTTTGGTTTTCAACACGAAGAATTACTTTTTAAAAAAACAATTTTTATTCACAAGTTAAGATTACAAGTAGCTTTATACATACTATCGTACTCACTAACGTTAATATATTGAAGATTCTAAGGCAAGTCCGAGTTTATATAAACTAAAGTTGGTTAGTCAGCATTCGTATATAGTGACGTTATTTACTAAAAGGAAGGCATTGTTCTAAGTTCACATAACTATATATATATATATATATGAATTATTTTAAATTTTTTTTTGCAATTGCAGGCTAATTTTAATGCTAAAGACTTAATTTTCTCAAATTTCATTAGTTTTGACAAAGTTGTGATATACAACGAATTGTCAACGAAAATAAAGTTTTTAACATTAAAATAAGCTTGTAATTGCTAAAAATATTGAATAAAAACTACCCTAAACAGGCAATAAATCATTTCAAATATATATATATATATATATATATATATATATATATATATATATATATATATATATATATATATATATATACATAAAAGAGTAAAAGATGAGTTCTCGGCAAAAGTAGCGTCTTTATAATTGATACATAACCAATTTATTAACCTTGTCTATATTTAGAATATGTTTATATTCTTCATCAGGACTGATATGAGTCTAAAGAATATGATCTAAACAAAAAATTACATCTTACGGTTAACAAGGCTGAAGATGAAGCCAGACTGTACGTAGCAGTGAAAATATTAGATGTTAAACAAATGTTAAAACTTTAAAACTTTTTGTTGAAACACACATAACTAGATCCTATCATTAAAATATAATATAAAGATATAAAAATTGAATTTCCAAACAACCATATAGGAATAAACACCGGACTGTCAGAAAACACAGATAAACGCCACTTGAGATCACAGAGTGTCAAGTGTAAAACTCTCTGTCCATTGTCACCACAAGTCAAAAAACACAAAACGTCAATCAGAGCTCAGGAATTGTAGCTGGGCTTATCGAATTTCCTTCGAGAGCAGATAACTATAGATGCAAATGAGCCTAGCAATATCTGTTTTTTTTTATTAATGCTATTGCCATTAACATTAATATGGCACATTTCTAAAAATATTCTTTTCTGGTAGTTACCAGATATATCCAGTATTTCGAAAAAATTTTCGAAGTCAAAGTGATGTTCCATCTTTGCCGCATGGAGGGCCAAAGCACATCTGTCTGGGTGGAGCCTTACATCACTTTTATGGGGAGTAATTCTTCGCTTGATGTTCTGCGAAGTTTGACCTTGAGGTATACTACCTCACAATCTAAGCATCATACCACATACACAGGCCGAAATAGAAGATGAAGGGACCTTGTCTTTCAGTTTTGTGAAAATACTTTCACCAGAAATCATATTATATTTGGCCAACTTTAAATGTATAATTTCAGATAGGATGCGAGATAGTTTGCTAGTGAGTGAGTGTAAATATGGCAAGGACATATATTTGGTTGACGGAGTCTGTGAATCGATTTGTGATGGTTCCTCTATATAAAAAGTTATTGTAGAGGATGGAACCCATGGTCTAGTGACAGAACTCCATAGAATCTTATACTATATCAGTTGAGATCGATCTCACCTGAAGAGGTACCAGCTTTCAAGGATTCAATTGCAACTGTTGTTTCTGATGCCAGAACTTCTAGTGGCTTTTCATCCGATATTATCTCAATATGATTACGGTTTTCGCTATAAAATTGTTTGTAGAACTCATTGGTGACTTAGTATTTGGGATTTCTTCGTAATTCTGTCTGCGTTTGAATTTTTGGCGCGATTATATGAATATTCTTTTGGATAGCTTTCTTATAGCTATCTATACATCTTCCATAGCCTGTCCCACTGTTCTTTTTTTGTATTTCCGCACATCCCTTCGGACTTTTTTTCAAGTGCACTCAGTGACGCATATTCGTTCCATTGGCTTTCAGCTTTCAGTGAAGATCTCATTTTTCTGCGTTTATCTTGGAGTGCTTTCTTTTCGTCAGATAATTTGGAAACTTTGTGATCAGTTTGATATCCTCCCACCTTGAGAACCATTGATTTAGTAGCGTTTAGCAGCGCATCTTCTCTCTCTGTCGGTCTAAGAGCCAGCTGCTTAGATATTTCCCTGTCAAATTAATCGGATTTCAATCTCAGGTTTCCGATGTTAACTCGTTCCTCTCGGTACTTGAAGAGCTTTCTCCTCTCCAGCTTACCCTTAAAGCAGACTGCACATCTTACCATGCGGTGATCACTTCCTGCGTCAAACTGGTTCAGCACACCATAATCGCGAAGGCTCCGTCTTCTATTCAGAAGTATGTAGTCTAGTTCCTTTTTGATGTATTTAGGCCCATGCCAAGTCCATTTCTGGAATTGCTTCTTCTCAACCATGCTATTCGCCACATCATTCTCCTTCCTCGATCATTTTGCATGCTATATCCGAAACCTCCAACTGACCGCTCTCCGAGTTGTGTTTCTCCAATTTGAGCATTGAAGTCGTCTATAACCATTTTGAAGTATGCGCCGTTGCTTTCACAAAGATCTTGCACCTCTTCGTAGAAAATCTCGACCCGATCATCAGTGTAGGAATCCATTGGGGCATAGACATGCATAATCATGAGCTTGTATTGCCGTGAGATGGTCATCTCGATTTTGGAGACTTTATCTGATGAGCTTTCGTAGCCGGTGATAAGACGTTTCATTCATCAATACACAATGAAACCTGTAACGCTGGTTCTTCCAGTATCAGTCCCTCGGTCGTAGAACATGTGGCCACTCCTCAAATCCATCAGACCTTTGCCCTTTCTTCTCACCTCCGAGAGACCAAAAATATTCCATTTGATGTTACTGAGTGCGTTTTCCAGTTCTAGAAGTTTTGCTTCGCTTGAAAGAGTTCGACAGTTCTACGTGTAAATATGGAGTTGTGTGTGTTGCTCCTTCTTCGTAGGCGGACTAGAAATCAAGTTTTTGCCTCCCCCAGAATTCATGAGGCAGACTCAATCATCAGTGTGAGATTCTGAACTGGTTCCACCAGCTCTACCCACCTGAGGTATTTTGTGTTTTGAGCTCGACATTATTAACAGAAGATCCAAAAAACTCAAAAACGAAGGAAACTCCATTATAAGCACATTGAAAATTTGAGAAGTGAATAAGATGAAAAAATGTGGCAGAAGAGTTGACGAACATATCTGATGCCAACGAAAAATTTGATGTTTTTTCAAACTTATTCTGCCTTCTGTACAATGAGTGCTGTTCTTTGGGCTATGCCCTAAATTTTCGGAGGATTAAATCATCAAAAGAATTAAATAAAGTGTAATATATATTAGATTTAATCAGAGAAGTTTCTGTTAATAACCGTAACGAAGATAAAAAGCAGTACATACAAAAAACCTAGATGTAGAGAAGAATTTGTAATGAAAATAAAATTGCTACTGCAGATAATATACAAGAAAAATCCTGGAAAATCATAAACACTGAAACTGGTAGGGAGAAAAGAAGGACATTGATAGGAGCAACTTCGGCTAACAACTTTAATGAATTTTTCACAAATATGTGAATTAATATTACTGAACAGATAACTGATGCCTTGGATACTGCAGATGATTTTCTGAGGAGGTTAGCTGTGAGCCATGCCAATTCTTTGTTTTTTAGACCTGTAACGGCGAAGGAGGTATTCCATTACATAATGAAGATCTCATCAAAACCTACAATGGATATCTATGATGTCAGTACCAATCTCGCCAAATACGTCGTAGATGTGATAGTATGTCGCTTAACTGATACAATAAGCTCTTGCCTGGAACAAGGTACATTTCCAGTTGAAAAGAAAGTGGCGAGAATCTATCAAATTGTGAACAATGGAAGTCATTTAGTAATTGATAACCATAGACCTATCTCCATTGTGTCCGCATTTTTTGAAAGATGATGATGGCAAAACAACTTGTGTCATATATGGATGTTAATGAACTTTTTTGTTAACGACAATTTGGTTTCAGAAAAAATCATACAACTACTGAAGGAATTGAATCTTTATGCAACTTCATAAAAGATGGTTTTGAAAAACATTACAAGACTTTTGTACAATTATGCGATTTATCAAAAGCTTTTGACTGTATGGTACATAAGGTGTGCACTGATAAGATGGAATACTACGGTATTAGAGGGGTTGCACTAACTCTTTTTCAATCTTATCTAGAAGGCAGAAAACAGGTTGAGAGGTGTGGACAACAGACCAGTTCTGCCCTTGACATAGTGCAGGGCGTGCTCCAGGGATCAATCCTTGGACCTATTCTATTCATAAGTTATATGAATGATTTACCTAGTAACCTCAACTGTCATACAGTTCTGTATGCAGATGACACTACTATTGCCACAAGTGATAAGAATGAAACTACATTACTACAGAAACATGAGTTGAATGTAAAAATTGCAGACACATTCTTCAAGGCGAATAAGTTGTTGCTAAATGACAATAAAACTCAGTTCATGACTTTTACCACATCCAGAATGTCACTTTTCACTGATGTCAACTTTCTGGGAGTTATTCTTAACACCCCATTAACATGGGGAAACCAATTTATAAAATTAAGGAAAAAGTTTAACAGCTGCACATTTGCAATTAGAAGAGTAAGGCAGATTGTCAGCAATCAAGCTGTGCTCACAGTTTATTACGGCCTGTTGAATTCCAGAATGGTATATGCTCTTGTATTATGGGGTGTTTCCAACCACGTAGGAGAAATTCTGACTGCTCAGAAGGCAGTTGTCAGAACTATTGAAGGGATGGATTCGGTATCTCACTGTAGACCTTCATTCAGAAAACTCAGAATATTAACTGTAATAGCTGAGTTAACAATTAAGCTGGTTTTGAGAAACACAAAATCTCATGTGAAGAGATCGGAATGTCAACCGTACAATATGAGATCTAACGAAGAGTTTAGTACAGAGGGCTAGACTGGCAACTAGCGGTAGAAGAAATGAAGGAATTGAACATTATAATAAACTTCTGAAAAAATGGAAAAATCTGAAGAAAAATGTTTTGCGGAGAACACTGAAGGATTACCTAATAGCAAACCCCCCTTACCATTTGGAAGAATTTAAAGGGGTCAATTTTTAGATGAAAAATTCAAATATTGAACATTTTTTGTATCTTTTTTCTCTGTATTTGGTCGAATTCTGACTTTGTTACTATGTAACCAATAAACTTCTATTGTATTGTATTCTATTCTATTCTTAAGGTGTATTTGGCAATAAAACGTCACGCTTGCCATGCGAGTTGGCGAGTTTAACATCAGCCGCCCAATGTGGCTACAGACCCTGTTTATAGCCGCCCAATGTGGGTGTAGACGCTACTAGCGACACTGGCAGTACTGTTCACGCTGTAACAGTAGCAGAGAAAGTCTCTGACCAGACTCCATATATATATATATATATATATATATATATATATATATATATATAAATCACACTCATTTGAATCACCTGGCTTACCATAAGTTTCTCAGAGGTTTCCTCATGGTGAAAAAGACTAAAAATTTCGAAGCGAATGCTAAGCCAAAAATATTCCTCTGAATACTGAAAAAACAAAAAAGTCTATTTGATTTTTCCGGAAAAATATTCAATATTTCTAGTTCCGCTTATTCTTTTCCTGTGTTTGATATTAATAGAAAAAGATTTTCTCGATTTTTCGAAAGAAAAATAGAAATTATTATTTATCGTATGGCGTTTCGACACATTCAAGCACTTATGCAGCAACACAACAAGTATACATATATCAAGTATTAAATGTAACGAACTTAGGTAGTTTACAAACAAACATCAAGATTATTTATGTATTCAATCGCTTCTGGCGTTGCAAACAGGAAATCCTCGGGGCTGCCCTCGTATGATCGTTGGGGGCATTCCTCTATTATGTGTTGAATTCCCCATTTGTTTAAAAAGTATGCGCATCTGCCGTGTTGGGTCCTAATGCGATTTAATGTGCACCAGGTTTTGCGTGGTAGATTGAATCCAGGGGGTTTTTCTGTTATGCATGAGAAGTTGTTGTGCGGCGGAGCTGTGGACCATTCGTGACGCCACCTGTCTGTGATGTTAAACTGAGTATCTGTGGCAATTTTTGCGGTGTTTGTTGGTGGTTTTCTGGAGTGTAGTCGGTTTTTGTTGGCGTCTTCAATATAGTTATGTATTGGAAGTTCTCTGTTGTTGATTATCTTCTTGTACTCGTTTGTCAGCAAGTTGATTCGGCGTAGATGGGGCGGTGGTATGTCGCTCAATACTGGTAGCCATTGAGTTGGGGTGGATTTGATTACGCCAGCGACCATTCTCATGGTGTTGTTTAGTTGTGCATCAATCTTTTTCAAGTGGGCACTGTTAAGCCACACAGGGGCACAGTACTCCGCTGCCGAGTAAGCAAGACCTATAGCTGTCAACCTAAGTGTGGATGCTGAAGTTCCCCATGTCGAGCCGCAGAGTTTCTGGATAATGTTATTTCTGGTCTTTAGCTTTTTCGCAGTATTGGTTAGGTGAGCATTAAAGCTTAATGTTCTATCAAGAGTGACGCCTAAGTATTTTGGGTTTTTATTGTGATTGAGTAAAGTATTATCGAGGTAGACTTTAAGTTTTCTCTCGGCCATTTTGTTGTTTAAATGGAAGGGAAGAAAAATAGAAGAAATCAAATGTTAAATTAAAACATTCAAGAATAATTAACCACCATATTCAATTTACTAATGAATACAAAATTTCATTTCCAATGAATTTCTTATGAAACATACGCAACTAGTTGAAACAAATTAGTTGTATGCTATAGTGAATTTACCTCATAAGGAAAACAGTCATATTGATCATAAGACCTTACAGTAGAAGTTTTTGATCCATCGAACGGGGTGACTAGAGTTAATGATTAATACACATTCCAGCACATTGAAACATGTGAAACATAGAATCAAAAACATAACAACATATTTGAGAGTTCTTATAAAAACGAAGACATAAAAATTATGTAAGATAATGTTTAAGATTGCTCATAGAAAATTAAACAAACACAGTTCATGCAACTATAAATTGCACTGGAAACAAGGTGCACTCAACATTGGCCCCTATCTCGGCAACTAGTGAAGTATTGCCACTCTTTCCTCCAGGGAGGTTATCTGAAAAGAACTCATCGTACAAAATAACGAAAAAATTATTTTGTTCTCTGTCTGACGGCAGTTGTTTCATCTTCATATTATTTTTCTCCTCGTTATATTTTAAATCGATTTTCTCAACAGAATTATTCTCTTCATGACACTCTGAAGAACGTTTCAAAATTGCGCTATTCAAAGCTTTTTTCTTCGACTTTTCTATGATTTTGATAGTTTCGTTTTTTCACATTGTTCTAAAGTAAGTGGGTACTGTCAAAACAGCACTTCTCTTTCCCTCGTGTTAGTTGCTTTCTGGGTCCTGCTTTCGGGAACCAGATGAATATGGCTCATTTCACCCATTAATTTGATCTCATAACGTTTTTTACAAATTCCTTATATATACAGCTCGGTAGAAATGTGAGCGTTTCAATCATCTAGCCCGTGATTGCAAAAACGAAATAACGTGTGTAAAGTACAGTGGTGAACACAACAGTAAGGAGTGTGAAGAAAACAAATGTGTAAGTGTGTATATGCAAATCAAAAAACGAAGCTGAATTTACCAACCGACCAGCTCATGATAAACAATGTGCTTGTTATCTGAGAATGGTCAGTAAAGAACAAGGTAAAATAGAACGTAGTCAGTAGCAATTACGTTTAAATAAAATAATATATCTAAATTATCAAGGACTTACAAATAATATAGACCTGTTAAGAGTGTATATAAATAATGTGAAACCTATGGTTGTTTGTGTATCTGAAACTCATCTTACAGAAGATAATAATAATAAGATGTAAGAATGGAATAGATATAAACGGTTATAATTCTGTGAATTGCTCTAGTGAAAACAGAAGAACGGGTAGAGTCACCTTTTATATTATAAATGGAATAGATTTCAATGTAATAAATAATAAGACTACCGATAGTACATTATGGTTCTTGTCAATTTGTTTAAAAATTCAAAAACATAAACTATTATTATTATTATTATTTCGATTGTTCCCCATGAGGAGAGCGACTGAACTTGAATTCGCAATCATTAGGAATTTTGCTTCCTCTTTTTTGCCTCCCAAAAACACTTCATCCTCTCTGAATGCTCTTTCTTCCGTTCATCAGTCCACTTTACTCCAGGTTGACGATTTAATTTTTGCTCAAACTTTATATGTGCGATTTTATAGCGACATTCAGTGTGATCTTCGAGATTTTTTATATTGATTTGTTGTAAATCCTTTTGGACCTCTTTTAGCCACTCTGTTCCGCATTTACTATTCATAATTATATTGAGTAGTTTCTTCGGTATTCTGGACTGTTTCATTCTGTAGACATGTGCATAGAACTTTGCTCGTCGTTTTCTGATTTCTTCCGTTATCGTATTTGTCTTTTGATACTGTTCATTTTGAGGTCTTTTCATCCAAATACCGTTTCTATTGATTGGCCCGTAAATCTTTCTGAGAATTTTTCGTTCTTGTTTTTCTATTTCTCTAATTCTTGAATGGCCGCCAATAACCATTGTTTCAGCTGCGTAGATTGCTTCTGGAAGAATCGTTGTGTTATAATGCCTCAATTTGGCGCCTCTCGAAATGCACTTTTTGTTATAGTGAGCCCATGTTAGTTTGTAGGCCCTTTGGAGCTTGGTTATTCTCTGTTCATTAGCGATTGGGTTTAAACCTGAGGACTGTATAACTTCCCCGAGGTATTCAAAATGGCCTACTTGCAGAATTTCACCATGTTTTGTCATAAGAGAAGATTTATCTTTTGGTTTTCTTTCCATGTATTTGGTTTTATCATAAGAAATTTGTAACCCGGTTTTCTGCGCAATTTCATGTAGTTTTTCCACGGCGCGAATGGCTTCAGTTCTGTTGTCTGTGATGATAGCAATATCGTCTGCAAAGGCGAGACATTTGACATTTATTCTATTTTCTTTTTTGATACCCACTTGTATGCCCTTCACGTGAAGTTCCCATTCCCTTATGATCTTTTCTAAAACAATATTGAAAAGAATTGGCGAAAGTCCGTCCCCCTGCCGCACACCGGTTTTGATTTCAAAGGGATCCGATATTTCGCCCATAAATTTTACCTTGGAAGTTGTACCTGTAAGTGTCTGTTTTATAATTGTTCTGGTCTTTCGATCGATTCCAAATTCTTTCATGATTTCGAAAAAGGTTTCGCGGTCTACCGAACCATATGCTTTTTTGAAGTCAATGAATGTGATCACTGTATTTCTACATTTCCTCAACTGTAATATCGTCTTCAAAGTCCAGATCTGTTCAGCACATGATCGGCCTTTTCTGAATCCAGCTTGGTATTCCCCAATTGCATAAAAACATAAACTATTATTATTAACCGGAATATATCGATCACCATCAGGACCAAATGATATTTTTATAGATAACTTTGAGAATTTAATTGAAGATCTACTTGAGTTCACACGGACACAAATTATCATGGGCGATTTCAACTATATTTAATAGTGTTGGCGTTTACTTGATGTAAATCCATTATAATTGAATATAACTTAAATTCAAACACTTGAACTTATGAAGAAAATCAATTTTCTCAAAAGAATTGGGAAAGATCTGACCACATAAATGAAGTTATTGCTCTTTAAGTCCATAATTATGCCACACTTTGAATATTGTTCGACTATGTTATTGGGATTGAGTAAAGACAAAACTCAACAGTTACAAAAGTTACAAAATAGAACTATGCGAACAATTTCGAAATTTAATATACTCCAATCGAAAGCATGCTAAATTGTTCAGAACTGATGTCAGTTAAACAAAGAATACTTTTTGCTACATAGATATTTATATTTAAAGTTAAAAACAAATTGTTCCCATATAAAATAATGCAAAATGTAACATGTGTCAGTGATGTGCACAGTTTTAATACAAGAAATGCTGACAATTTCTACATGCAAGTTTGTAAGCATTTTAAACATAGAAATAGTATATTTTATGAAAGATTCAGCATATAATGAATTGCCTAGCTCCATAAAAACAATTAGCGACCTTAAGGTATTCAAGCGTAAATTAGCTAAGTTCGTTTTAAACATTAAATTGTGAATAATATATTTTGAACCTTAATGTATGTATGAAAAAGTTTATTTTTTTGACGTTTCGTTGTTATATTACAACTTTGTCAAAACTAATGAACAATTGAATTTATGAATATATAATTTCAATCAAGAAATATATATATATATATATATATATATATATATATATATATATATATATATATATATATATATATATATATACATATATAGAAATATAGCTTTTTCCGCATTAGAGATATTTTTATTGACTTAATCTATAGAATTAGTGAAAAAAATATTTCAATAGGTATTAATACTTTCTGAGGGGTTTTACAAATCTCTCTGTCTCTATTCATATTCAGTTGCAAAAGTGAGAGAAATTTGTTATTTCATTCATTACTTGCAAATTTTGTGTAGATTGCAGATACACTTTAAAGTATTCATGAATATGAATGAAGATTATCATTATCATTTTTATTTCTCATTTTTATATTGTCGTCTTCGCGAATTTGATTTCCTTATATATTTATGCCTTGTCATTGAATATAGTTATAGAGGAAGTCGTTTTCACGCTTCTCAGTATTCTGTTAGTGATTCGTCTAGTGATTTGTCTAGTAAACTATTCACGATAGATATTAGGTGCAAATAAAAGCAACACAACTAAACAATATAAATCATAATTGTCACACAAACCGTCAATTATAACGTAATTGTATAAAATATAATTAGAAGGTGGTATTCCACTATAATTAGTAGGTATATAATAAGGTAATAATAGTTATTAACAAGTTATTGTTTGCAATTCCGTAGTGACGTTCGATTGAATAGTAGCACGTCTGATTAAGAATTCAATTGATATGTTTCGCTATTACTTTACCAGTAAAACAAACGTAGCAATATCGTCTGCAAAGGCGAGACATTTGACATTTATTCTATTTTCTTTTTTGATGCCCACTTGTATGCCCTTCACGTGAAGTGCTCATTCCCTTATGATCTTTTCTGAAACAATATTGAAAAGAATTGGCGAAAGTCCGCCCCCCTGCCGCACACCGGTTTTGATTTCAAAGGGATCTGATATTTCACCCATAAATTTTACCTTGGAAGTTGTACCTGTAAGTGTCTGTTCTATAATTGTTCGGGTATTTCGATCGATTCTAAATTCTTTCATGATTTCGAAAAGGGTTTCGCGGTCTACCGAGTCATATGCTTTCTTGAAGTCAATGAATGTGATCACTGTATTTCTACATTTCCTCATCTGTAATATCGTCTTCAAAGTCCAGATCTGTTCAGCACATGATCGGCCTTTTCTGAATCCAGCTTGGTATTCCCCAATTAGTGGACCCGCTTGGTGTTCTACTCTATTTAGGAGTGCTTTAGAAAGTATTTTGTACGCAACCGGGAGTAAGGAAATTCCCCTGTAATTATTGATATCCATTTTGTCCCCCTTTTTGTGCTATGGATGTATCAACGCGCATTTCCAATCCTCTGGTATCTGTTCCGTTCTCCAGATTTCTGATATTAAATGATGAAGTTTTTGGGTCAAAGTAGTATCGTTCAGTTTCCAGAGTTCCACAATAATCCCATCTTCTCCTGCTGCTTTGTTGTTTTTGAGTTGCTTGATAATTGCCGTAATCTCTTCCATATCAGGGGCTTGCGAGTCTGAATGCGTAAACCCCGAAAAGTCGAACATAAGTTTTTCTTGGGGTGGACTGCAGTTGAGAAGGGTGCTGAAATATTCGGCTAACATTTTGCAGTTATTTTTTGTGTTAGTTTCCAACGCGCCATCGGATTTTCTGAAGCAAAGAGTGGGCGCTTGGTATCCTCGCAAGTTTTCTTTGAAAGTTTTGGAAAAATCTCTAGTATTATTATTGGTGAAATCCTTCTGTATTTCGTGACACCTATTATTATCGTATCTCCGTTTTTCTTTTCTAATTACTTTGGAGGCCTGTTTTTGAGTTGTAAAGAAATTCTCCCAGTTTTCCTCATTTTTATGGCCGTTAAATTTTTTCCATGCAGTTATTCTCTTGTCGACTGCTTGGTCGCAGATTAAGTTCCACCAGCGGTGTTTCCTGGTGCGAGGAGGTTGTCCTAGTGTGATGGCTTTCTGAATATTCTTTGTAAGGATTTCCCAATTCGTCGATTCTTCCTGATTGATTTGTGCAATGATTGTATCCTTGTGAAGTTTCAGATATTCTGGATCGGACCTAACTTTTCTGGGTGTAAATTTTTTATTTCTGTTGGGTTGAAATTTTGTTTTTATTTGGAGGAGATAGTGATCCGAATCAAAGACGCCTTTACGAGTTCTAACATTTAAAATTTCCTTTACGTTGTTCTTGGAAATTGCGACATGATCAATTTGATATTCACCCTGCTTGAGACTCGGCGATCTCCAAGTAATTAGCTTATGTGCAGGTTTTTGAAATTGAGTACTCTAATTGAGTATGATTTTGAGTTCGAAGTTCCTACAGAACGCGATTAACCTTTCACCGTTCTTGTTGGTACGTTTGTGTTAAGTATGGGGACCCGTAGTGTCTCTGAATTTCCTTTCCTTACCTAGCTGTGCGTTAAAATCTCCTAGCAAGATTTTCACGTGGTGTTTTGGTATTTTATTGGTTGTTTCTTCCAATGTTTCCCAAAAATCTTGTACGCTTTCTGGAAAGGTTTTGTTGTGGTGATTAATGGGAGCGTGCACGTTGATTAAAGTGTAAGCTTTATTAGCTGATTTGATAGAAAGCAACGAGACTCTCTCGTTGGGCGATGTGAAATTAATAACCGAGGCTAGTATGGAATTGTGTATCGCGAATCCGGTACCTAAAAGCGGTAATTTGCCCATTACTTTCACGGCAGGTTTCCCTTTGTAGATTCTGAAACTGTCGGTGTCGAAATGATTCTCGTCCATGAATCGTGTTTCTTGGACATCGGTGATTTTGAGATTGAACTTTCTCATGGTGTTGGTGAGCTGCTTCAGTTTACCTGTTTTAGCAAGTGTATTAACGTTAATTGTACCGATGTGATGTTTTTGTTTGATTTTGAGATAATGGAAGGTTTTTGAGAAGCTCCGATTCTTCTCCGCATGGTGTCCCTGATCCCCCAGAATCCGATGATCAGGTGAAGCCAGTCTTTCGACTGGTGCCTGGGGTAGTGATACTTTGATCTTGTTTTCCATCATGCGTTCAAGCTGAATAGAGCTTAGGGGTGGTCTCAATTGAGACCACAGGGTGTACGACTCGATTTTTAGTTCGAGAAGATTGAAAAACAGCCGCCTCAACTAGAGAAACAGACGGTGACCACTGGCCGTCAGATACTGAACAGACGCCAATGGATTTGTTTAGTTAGTTTTTTGTCCGCCCTGTGTATCAGTGTCTCCTATATCTAGGAGACTTTCCCCTATCCGCCACCTGGGGAGGCGCCCGATGGGGGTACTAACAACCCCACACGATATATATATATATATATATATATATATATATATATATATATATATATATATAAATAACCTGTAATATTCTTGAAAAAGGCCTAGAGCCGAAACATATGTCGAATAAATAATTACTCCATCAATTTCAAACTGTGCTCATTCCCAAGAAACCTTCACACTTATGCTATTAAGCAAAGCACAAGAAAACTAAACGAATTAATATATATATATATATATATATATATATATATATATATATATATATATATATATATATATATATATATATATATATAAAATTCTGAGACTCTTGATCGAAATATCGAAATATTTCAAATAAAAATCTCAGGGAGCTGTCTACACAAATGTCAACGAGAACGAACCCATCTTTTTCGAGATTGAATATTAAGAGCGTTTCGAAAAATTCATCGATCTTGTTGAATGATAATAGGATACAATTGTTTCATCATTAATAGATTAAATATGGACTGATGATTCATAATAATGATGAAACAATTGTATCCTATTATCATTCAACAAGATCGATGAATTTTTCGAAACGCTCTTAATATTCACTCTCGTAAGTGATGGGTTCGTTCTCGTTGGCAACATTCGTGTACACAGCTCCCTGAGAGTTTCATTTGAAATATTTCGATTAAGAGTCTCAGTATTTACTAGTATTGAATTACCTGTGAATCTTTGAACTAGCTACACTTTTGCCCGCTTGGGCGTGATCTGGAGCGATTAGGCATGGGATCATTCGTACACATTTCAGACAATTTTCTGTTGTGTTCGAATGAAATATCTACAAAGCCTTCCACTCGCACTCTTGTTGTCATGAGTAGGAATCTTGAACGCTAGGGAGTGTTTATACGTCCTTTCGCCGATAGAGGGAGCCTACGTGAGTATTTCACTCTCTAGAACTTCACTTAATTTGGTATGGGACCTATGTTCGTTTTGAAAGTCATCGATTCTTGATTGATAGATTAAATATGGACTGATGATTCATAATAATGATGAAACAATTGTATCCTATTATCATTCAACAAGATCGATGAATTTTTCGAAACGCTCTTAATATTCACTCTCGAAAGTGATGGGTTCGTTCTCGTTGACAACATTTGTGTAGACAGCTCCCTGAGAGTTTTATTTGAAATATTTCGATATTTCGATTAAGAGTCTCAGTATTTACTATATATATATATATATATATATATATATATATATATATATATATATATATATATATATATATATATATATATATATATATATATATATATATATATATATATATATATATATATATATATATATATATATATATATATATATATATATATATAGAGTTTAGGTATTCAGGTAACGGTAATAATCGGTCTGGTGAAGTGTTCAAAAACTCATTTCTTCATTACAATTCTTGATATTACTACACTTTTCGTGTCTTCTTCAGTAGAAAAGAAAAGCTGAAATATTATAAATGATCCAATTCAATAATGAGTGATCAGAAATTTCAACACTCTAGAAGGCTGAAGCCAGGCACTTATGGGTGAGGTTTACAATGATTTGATAGTAAATTTTTCAAACCATTGGCATGAGAAAATGTTTTGATTCATTCTATTTCAGAATATTATTATATAAAAATAATATATTATAATAATTATATTGTATACTAATTATAAATTGTTATATAACTTCGAGATTGAATGTCCTTTTTTTCCAATTCTCAGAAACGCACAATCGCAAATAATGAGTGCTCTCCAACACATTAATTATTCTCATTATCCACTTATATTTATCCAAATCAAACTAATTATCGAATAAACTACATCATTTTCCAGGAAAGTATTTTACTGAAATCACAGAAGACAACTATTTCCTTGGATTCATTGATATTTTCAGTTATTTATCAGAACAGTTAATAACAATGAAAATCAACAGATTAGATTTATCATTCACCAGTGCATTGAATAAAAATAATTGTAATGTCCCTGAATATCTGTATTATCAACAATACTGTTATTTTTGGACACATAATTTCATTAAAATTTTATATACATATTCAGTAGGTATGAGAATCGGCTTCTATCCATTTTCATACCCTTAAGTGGAGTTTTCCACCCATTATATTCTTTATTTATTTTTAAACAAATATTTTTTTTATAATGAGGCATTCAGAAACACATACAAACCCCAAAGTTTCACTGTTATATTACCAACCCCAATTTACTATTAGTCATTAAAGTATACGGGGAGTCCATGATAATTCTCGTGTTGAATTAAGTGGGTGAATTTATAAATTATCGCTCAATATCTATTTTGAGCCTGTTTTTCGAGAAGAATGAAAAACTTATTTTCACCAGAATTATGGATTATCTCAATAATTTTAGAATAATTGTCTCAGCGCAACATGGTTTCAGAAGTAACTACTCAACCCAATCAGCTGCAGTTAAGTTTTTCAAAATCGTTGTTTGTGACGAGTGTATTTCGGATCTGTCTTCAGTATTCGATTTTCCATCTTTTCAATTCATATTTGAGATATGCTAAAATTAAGGCTTCGAAGGTAGTTTTCTAGATTTGCTACCCAGTAAGCTTACAAAAAGAACAATGAGAGTAAAAATAGTTGAGAGTTATTCTGAGAGATATAATATTGGTGCTCGCACCGCTTCCATTCATGTTATCCATAAACGATCATCTGTTGATTTGGCCCGATAATTGGTGAAGTTATTCAACAATGATTCATCGGTGGTTTTTTTCTGGCAGAACTCTCGAGGAATTTGTTAATTGGTGTCGATTGAACAATTTAGTAATAAACGTTGATAAAGCTCTATGTGTTCATTTTCGTATTAACGATAATTGTACATATAATATCTATAGATCTTCTATGCACAATTAGTGTAAAAATAATATTGAGCAAATAATGTACAGCATTATGAATATGTATAACAGTTTTATATATAGTTTATTCGAACTATAGTTTTGTGATGTGCAAACCTACCTGAATTAAAAATCACCTACTTACTGTACATCGATTAATCATTCTTAAATGGTTATTGTGTGTAAAAGAAATGAAGCGGAGTTCCTGGAATATGATGGTGATCACGATTATCCAACAAGGAACAGTGATTTACTACTCAGTCTTTTATCAGGGTACTAAAATCTTCAACCATTTATCGTCAAAATTGAAATCACCTCATGCTCATTTGTTAGAGCCTCAAGAGAAAAGTTAGGTCTCTGCTGTTGACAGAGGCATACTACAGAGTGGCAAATTAGTTTGACGATCTGACGAATGTGAACTGTAATGTATGAATCAATTTGTATCATATGTTCTTCATTGTTACTATTCTTCACAATGAAGATCTGTTTGAAAAATCTCATATTTTTAGAGTGATTTATCTTTTTGAAATGTCGTTGTATAATATCGTGATTTCCACGTGAAATTGAGGCGATATTATTTTTGAGGACTGAGTGGAAGTCAGACTAAAAGTGAATTCAGTCGTTTAGTGAGCATTCTTCTCAGTTGTAATTACTGTATTGATTGAATAAATGTAATGGTACAAAGTCTGGAATGTCTCATAATAAATTCAATATTATTGATTCGATAAGTATAATGAAGAAAATATTATTCATTCGATAAGTTGGAATTATTCAACAGAATGTCATATCTGCATAACTGCTCTTGCAGGAGAAATATTTGCTTATGATAATATGATAAACCCGATCAGGAGATCGAAATATTCTACGAAAAACTTCATGAAATCTTGACGTCACTTAAGTCGCAAGAGATAACAATAGTATTAGGAGATTTCAATGCAAAAGTAGGAAGGGGAGAAGCAATAGATGGCGTCATGGGCCAATATGTGTTGGGCGTCAGAAATGAGCGAGGAGATAGACTAATTGAATTTTGCAAAGAAGAGAACTTAACAATCAAAAACACATATTACGATCTACACACAAGACGCTTGTATACATGGAAATCTCCTCAAGATAACCCACTTAGAGTAGTAAGAAATCAAACAGACTATTTCTTGATCAAAAGACGGTTTCAAAACAACATTAAGAGAGTAGCTGCATATTCGGGAGCCGATATTGCATCTGACCATAACCCCATAATAGGTGATTTTGAATACAAAAGTAAAATTATAAAAGAACGGCGAAATACCAAAAGACACAACATAAGAACTTTGAAAGAACCAAATAAACGAGACAATATAATAGAGACACTGAAAGAGAGTTTTGAAGCAAAGATGCCATCCGATGATCAAACTGAAGAAGATTGCTGGAAAACGATTGAAACAAACTTAAAGGCAACTACAGAAAAGGTACTTGGATACATCAGACATGCAGCCAGAAAACCGTGGATGACGAAAGAAATACTTAACAGAATGGAGGATAGACGAATAGCAAAGTTACAAAATAATGACATCTAATTCAACCAAATAAAAAAAGATATTAGAAATAAGATAAGGCAAGCAAAGGAACAGTGAATATAACTTAAATTCAAACACTTGAACTTATGATTTACACTTTATTGACGACATAGCATGACGCGTTTCGTCGTTACAAACGACTTCTTCAGATGCTTACAGAATAATCTGTATTCATAATCTGTAATCATTATTCTGTAACGACGAAACGCGTCATGCTATGTAGCCAATAAAGTGTAAATCATAAGTTCAAGTGTTTGAATTTAAGTTATATTCAATTATAATGGATTTACATCAAGTAAACGCCAACACTATTAAATATTTGAAGGAACAGTGGTTGACTGAGCAATGTCACGAAGCTGAAAGATTGCACGAAATGCACTATTCCTTCAATTTCCATAAAAAATTCAAGGAAATTACAAAATGCTATAACAAAAGGAATGTAAGCTCCATTCCACACAATAACAAAATAATAACAGACAACGAACAACTACGTCTGACTTGGGAAAATTATATAAAAGATCTATATCAAAATGTTCGTCCAGCAGCACAAAATTGAACTCAACAGGAAGATATAACTGCCCCCCCAATACTTGTTTCAGAAGTAGAATATGCTGTAGCAAATACGAAAGACGAAAAAAAACCTGGTGAATATATGATTCATGCAGAAGTTGTAAAATTAATGAACCCAAAAATCTTATGTCGATTATTTAATAAGATCTATGACTCTGGTAATATTCCTACGGGATGGTTAAGATCAATATTTATAGTGTTACCAAAAAAGAACAAGGTCTATAACTGCAGTGATCATGAACTCATAAGTTCAATGAGTCATGCATTAAAAGCATTTTTGAGAATTCTGCATTATAGAATATACAGGAAATGCGAAAAGCACAGCGGCAGCACACAATTTGGATTTAAGAGTGCAATGGGTACAAGGGAGGCTATTTATTGCCTACAATCATTGACCCAAAAATGTTACGATCAACGTTAAGACGTGTTTATAGTTTTCATTGATTATCAGAAAGCTTTCGATGGCATTGAGCATGAGCACATGATGGAAGTACTACAACAAATTGGTCTTGATACAAAAGATCTTAGAGTTATCCAAAATTTGTATTGGAATCAAACAGCAATAATTCCTATCAACAACCTTTTAGATACGCAAGAATTAGAAATAACAAACGGGGTTCGCCAAGGTTGTATTTTGTCTCCGCTACTATTCAACGTATATACTGAGATGATTTTTCAGAAGGCGCTGGACAGTCAGCAAAAAGGTATAAAAATAAACGGCATCCCAATAAACAATATACGTTATGCTGATGACACTGCCATCTTAACAAACGATTTGGAAGATCTACAGCAATTTCAAAACAAGAATTAATACGATAGGTAAGGAATATGGACTCAAAATCAACACCAAAAGGACAAAATTCATGATCATCAGCAGAGAACAGGACCAAATAATGATTGAGGATAAACCCATAGAAAGGGACAAATTGGATAGCGATATGGAAATAAAATTACGGACGGCGATGGCAAGAACTACATTTATTGAATTTCAAAGATATCTATGTCGAAGAGTCGAAGAATGTATCATTAGACATAAGACTTCAAATGGTAAAATATTTGGCCCATAATAACATATGGGGCCGAAACATGGTCACTCAAAATAAAATCAATGAACCATATGGAGGCTTCTGAGATGTGGACACTCCGCAGGTTATTAAATATTCCTTGGGTGGACCGAATAACGAAAGAGGAATTACTCAGAAGAGCTGGCGTCGAGCGAGTGTTATTAAAAAATATAAAGCAACGCAAGATCTCTTATTTGGGCCACATACTCCGAGGCAATAAATATGATATCCTAAGACTAATATTAATGGGTAAAATAGAAGGTAGAAGAGGTCCAGGCCGGAAACGGCATTCATGGTTGTGCGATATCAAGAACTGGTGTGGAGTGAAAACGTGGGTGATATATTCGCACTAGCTACGGAGGGGCAAATACGTATTATGGAATGAGTGGATGATCGCCTACACGCTGTAAGCGTTGGCACGAGAAGAGGAAGAATATGTTCAGAAAGACGTCAAACTTAGCAGTCAATGAAAAGTTGTCAATTATGATTTTCATTCAGATATTGTCATCGCCATTGTACAATCTAATTCAAACTATGCTGAAAAACTCACTGCCTTCAACTCTTTATGTCCACTCCAACATTATATTCGGCAGTCCTTTCACTCAATCGTATAAAACTGAAAGACAGGAAAAAATAGCCAACAATATTTTCTATAAGTAATATAAACTTAAATTCAAATACTTGAACTTATGATTCACACTTTATTCACTACATAGCATGACGCGTTTCGTCGTTACGAACGACTTCTTCAGATGCTTACAGAATTATTATACTGTTTTTGTGAGATATATTATTTATACTGTTTTTACAGAATTATTATACTGTAGTTTGTAACGACGAAACGCGTCATGCTATGTAGTGAATAAAGTGTAAATCATAAGTTCAAGTGTTTGAATTTGTTTATATTCAATTATAATGAATTTACATCAAGTAAACGCCAACACTATTGAATAGTTTCTATACTGTTGGAATTACACCAATGTGCAATGCTAAATGCAACGAAAAACCGAATCAGGACTGTTTCCGCGAAAACCAATTTTTGAGAACAGTGGGAATTTTCTCAATTGTTTCGGAAAGAATTGGACATTCCAATAAAGAAATCATTGGTAATCCACAGTACCTATGTTCATTATCACAGTTATAACAATGGAATGATTAGATCTCATTTCAAGTTATATTTCTGTTATTATCTTCACATTTTCGTACCAAATTTCGTCAACAGTTTATTAGAAGAAATTTGTACCTATTTTGCATTTCCTCATTTCGAAAATTAAATAAGTATTATGATCGAATAATTATTACCTGAGTTTTACTTCGAAATGAGGAGCCAGATTGTACGGAGAAAATTGATATTTCAGAAAATTTTGCAGAGTTTTTCAATCTCCCACAAATCTTTCGTTAGAAATCTAATTGACTGGTTGCTCGAAAATATTAATTCGTCAACCCTTATGTTTTGTTGAACTTTTACTTTTTACTGCCAAATAGTTCAGGTGCACCATGAATAGATCGATGAATACATCGTTCAATGCCCGTTTATCAGCGTGTGGTAATGTGTTTACATAATTTGAATTTATTTTGTTTTCATTACACAATATATGAATTATCGAAAAATGGTGCACCAGCTATCATCGGAAAATAAAAATTGTTTCAATTTCATTGAAATTAATTTCTGTTTATCCGATTACTTAGTCTACAAATTACATCTTCAAATGACTGATGTTGAATACCTTCCATAATCTTTCGATTAATTTTTGAAATATGAAAAAAACTTCACAATTTATTATTGTGTTGTTTTCGTTGAATAAACGTTTATTCGTAAATAAATTGAGAATATGACAATTATGAGTTATGACTATCATATAATTTATCCGGAAGGAGCAATCGAAAGACTGCTGGACGACCCTACGAGTCCTGTTTGCTTATGCTTGGCTATGTATCCGCTATCTGAACTCAACTATCGATCAACAACGGATTTTCAATTGAATTTGATAGTACATTAAAGCTGATATACGAGTGCAGAAAATGTGGCACGTGAACGTTGTCAAGACTGTTCCCATCATCTTAAGGTGCACTGATGTAATCCTGAAAAAATTCCTGTCAAATAGAGAAACAGAGGACCAGGACTCGATGAACATCTCAAGACGGTGGGAAGGACAGATGAATTCACTGCATAACTGGGATATGTTTGTTTTGCACAAACGAAGAATTTCTCAATTTGAGTGTAAATAACATGAAATGATAATAGTTGAAAATCAGTTAATAATAATTTTGATCTCCTATATATGTTTCATTGGATTCAGGGTTCTCATAAGGAGTTGTAGGTTCAGTCGAAGACCTTTCACTCGCCTAAGAAGACCATTTTCACCGTTTCTAAGATTGCAATGTCCATATGAATGTGAAGCCGCTACGGACGAGTAGGCCGGTCCAGGATTCTCAGCGTGGAATTGTTGGTGACCTTGAAAAGTCGCCGGTGATTTGTACTGATAAGGACTGCAGGAATAATTGTGATGAAGCTTCAACGTATGGAACTTTTTGAAATCGAGAAATTTATTTCATTAGTTCACACCTAAAGGAATATTTGTTTTCAACAGAGAGAGCTTTAATAGCAGGTATCATGGAATCGAAGAATAAACTGTTATCAGATTTTTTCGTTTCAGAAGTAGCTTCTCTTTAAGGTTGTTTCATGAACTCAACCAAGCCTTCCTCTATCATTGCGTCGCCTCTTATCGATAGGCGTTCGCTCTAGCGTCTTGGTTCTTAGTGCAACCAACTTGAGAGTCACTGGTCGGCTCTGCTTTTGTGATTCACATTGGTCAAGTACCAGTGGTTGGCAATTATGGGCCACTATTGTAACCAAAGTATTGTCAAGGTCTTCGGTTATGCTTGAATTGTTTAGGAGATCAATGCTGTCATTATCTTCTATTTCTGGCGACCGGTTGCTGGTCTTAGTTCAAAGCTATCGTCGCTCCAAAAAATGACAACTGTCTTGCATATACATAGCGCCTCGATGAGTCTCTTTCTTGGCCTGACTAAGTTCTTTTATTCTCACACTTTTCATAGTTGTCCACGATGTTTTTCCACCGATTCATAACTTTCTTACCTGAAAAAATATTCACAAAAATAAATAGGTACCATTTATACCTATTATTAATACATATTATTTATACTGCAATTGAAACAATAGATTTTTTTCAATTATATAGGAATTGGGTGTACATTGGTTGATTTGCATTAGCAAAACAAACTTGGTCAGTCTATACTAAGCAAAATCGTCAGGAAAGTCTGGAAAGCAATTTCTGATGTTCTACTAGAAGAAACTATTCCGAAGTTTTCCGAACATAGATGATTAGAGATTGCTAACAGATTCGAAAAGGTTGGCGACTTTCCAGATTGTTTAAGAGCACTCGACGGAAAACATGTTCGCATATTCAAGCCTGACTTTAGTGGCTCCAAATATTTCCACTATAAAAAATTGTGCTGTTTAGTTTTGTTTGGTGTTACAAATGCGAACTATTAGATCATTTATATAGAAGTTGGATCATGTGGACGAGAATCAGATAGTACCATATTCGAAAATTCCAAATTAAACAAAACGTTACGAAATGGTGAACTATATATCCCAAACGGACATTTTTCCGGAAGAGTTCAGCAGCTTATGATACAGTGTGGAGACACGGTCTCCTATATAAGCTCAAACAAATAATTCCATGTGCAAGAACAATTAGACTTGTTGATAATATGCTCGCAAATAGAACTTACCAGGTTATACTCCACAATCAAATAAGCTCTTCTAAGATACTGAACGAAGGGCTACCACAAGAATCTGTTTTGGCCCCTCTGCTCGGAGACTAAATCGAGAAAATTTGGCTATGCGGACGATTAGGTCATAGCTGCCAGACATCAATCTTTTGAGGATACTGAAGAAACGGTAACAACTGATCTAAGAACACTAGGAACCTACCTTCGCAAGTGGAGATTGAGGCCCAATCCTACTAAGACAGAGACGTCTTGTTTCCACCTCTGCAACAAAGACGCAGCCAGAGAACTCCAAGTTTACTTCGAGGGAAGACGCCTCCACGACAACACTCACCCCAAATATCTAGGAGTTACTTCAGATAGAACGCTGTCCTGCAGAAAACACTTAGAAAACACAGCCGCCAAGCTGCGAACGAGGAATGACATCCTTCACAAACTTTGTGGCACAACATGGGGCTCTTCTGCTGACACCTTACGCACCTCAGCAATTGGACTTGTTTATTCGGCTGCAGAATACAGTGCTCCGGTTTGGATAAACAGTGCACACACACATAAAGTGGATATCCAATTAAATAATACTATGAGGATTGTATCTGGTACCCTGAAGTCTACTCCCATACACTGGCTTCCTGTGCTGAGCCACATACCCCCACCAGATCTCCAACGTAAAACTGCCCTCCTTCGTGAGTATGGAAAAATTCAAGACACTCCATTACTGCCTATACATGCCGATGTAAGCGACTTAAATAGGAGCCTATGAGCAACCACGGAAAATATGGACCTCCATTAACCGAATACGCACTGGCCATGGTAGGTGTGGGGATTCACCCTACAAGTGTGGAAAAAAACCATCTCCAGCATGTGATTGCGGTGCGGCTAATCAAACAGTTCATCACATCGTTATAGAGTGCCAGAAAAGAGCCTACAACGGCAATTTCAACGACTTCCTGATGGCTACCAAAGAAGCGGTTGATTATATATGTAAATTAGATGTTTGTCTGTAACTTAATAAGTATGTCTCTTGCCTATGTATTTGTGTTTATATTCTATATTTCTATTGAATTAAGTGATGTCATGTGTTTCTGTGCCATACGATAAATAAATAAATAAATAAATCCGGAAGAGTGTCACCACCAATGCCGTACATATTTTTGTAAAAAAATGAGGGTTTTTTCTTATCTGAACATATCATGAGACCATTCACAGGAACTTTATTCTTCCACAAAAAATGGATTTTCAACTACCGGTTGTTGTGTGGAAAGCGTTTTATTGAATTTGATTTCGGAATTAGGACAAATAAATGGAGAATATTTCATCGAGCAATTGACGTTAAACTAGATTTGACCATTATAATAATCAGATCGTACTGCGTGTTACACAACTTTGTGCGCAAGACAGATGGATTTGAGTGTGAAGATACGTTGAGCATTAAGGGTTTACATGACACGGAATCTATTGCACGAACTTCGCAGGGAGGAAGGCCATTGACTGCTAGGAAGAATGTGTTAGTGGTTTATTTTGCCAGCTCTATTGGAAGTGTACCTTGACATGATATACGTATATGAGTTCAGTCAGAGTTGTAAAACAGTCAACTCACAATACATTTCTGTGCTCTACCAGTATTTCCTGTCAAATGTTGAAATAATAATGAGAATTGAACTAGTGTTGTCCTGGTTCGGGTCTAAGGGCCGTCGTCGGTTGAAATTTTTTCCTAACGTTTCGCTAGCACGAGTGGCGATCTTCTTCAGAGGTCGTTCCATTTCTGATTCTGGAAGTAAACTGAAGTCTACTTCCAGAATCAGACTAGTTCAACGACTGGCCGCTAAAGCCCCAACCAATTTGTCTATAATGAGAATTGTCATTATAACACTGTTTGTTTCTTTGATAAACCTGTTTTTGTAGACATTTATACATAGCGTAAGGTTTTGAATAAGTAATAGACTACTTGGTATAAATACAACAACAGATATACATTCTAGTTTATATTCAGGCCTAAGCTGCAAAAATAAACAAGTTATTTAATGAAATACCAACGTTTGCAGCTTCCTTTGAGCTAAGTCCTACATCGCAGCCAAGTTGCCCAATTAGTAAATCTGGCCTACTCAAAATTTGTGTATTTGACCGCTGACATTGCTTGCTATAAAAATTGCATCACTCCGTTATTTAATTAGGCATCGATTGTAATTGGATACCAATTATACTTACCAATATTGGTTTTTCGTTGTAGCTTTTTTCGGAGAACGCCTTGCACATCACTTCACAAACACTTGCTCATGCTGCTCTCGTCCTAATGAGATCATGATATTCCTCACAAGCGGGGTTCCAAATAAAGGAATTGTTTTTAATAAAGTTAATAAACAACTGAGTATCAAATTTGAATTCCAGGATAAAACACAAAACGATCAGTTCTCGCGTTTATGTTCCTCCAGAAGTCGAAAACACCCTGTCACAGGAAAGGCGTCCACGCCGCGGCGTAGTAGTTGGCGGCGAGAGACACGTGTACGCAGCGAGCACGCAGTGTGTAAGCCTGACAACTGAGCCCTGGACGCTGCCGCGGCACTCTAGTGGTCCGTTCAAAATAGACACTTGTAATGAAAAAAATTCCCGGAGAGCCAAATATTGTTGTAGGGCCGGGGCTTAGCATTATAAATAAAGTTTCAAAAATCCTCATCGATCCTATGTGTACTAAAAAAGTTATTCGGGATCAAATGTCAAAATTTGAGGTTTTTCGGATTTTTCTCGAAAACGGTAAGTTTTCTCAAAAAAACTTCGAACACTAAGTTGTATATCTTAACATTCTTTACAACAGTGTATCTTATGATTTTTTTCCTTAGAGTTACCATTCGTGAGATATCGCGATTCTAAGCGTGGAGTGCACAAATTTCCACGCCACCTGTGAGGTAGTGTACTGGGCGCGTTTTTTTTTGTGGTTTCCCCTGAAGATCTACTCCATTAACTTTCATGACAATTTTAGGATAATTTGATGGGACAATACCAGTCACGTTCTAGATATTACCTTATTATTGATATTGATTATTGATAATGCTACTGATTATTGGATTAACTATTGTTTTGATTTTTGGGATATTTTAATCAGATTCATAATCTTGAAAGTCTACCACAAACACCATGCCTTCTGCGATTTCGTCTTCTTACTCT
Organism: Henosepilachna vigintioctopunctata; assembly: GCA_030704895.1. Classification (NCBI taxonomy): domain Eukaryota; kingdom Metazoa; phylum Arthropoda; class Insecta; order Coleoptera; family Coccinellidae; genus Henosepilachna; species Henosepilachna vigintioctopunctata. The sequence goes on along the minus strand of JARQZJ010000089.1, from coordinate 24,437 downwards.
TTCTCTTGTTGGATGTTCATTGAAATCACAGAAATCTTCTTCTATTTTCCTGGACATTTAAGCAAGACTGACCTTGGCAATTAGTACACGCTGCAGACCACAGCAGCTCGAGTTATTTACAACCAATACACATTTGCCACTTCAACCGTTTTTGAAATTGCAGAAAAATAGTGTTGAGTAGATTTTCTGGAGCAGGTGGGAGTAAAGTTTCAATCGGTTCCAGAGTATTATCTACTAGTATCAATTTCCAACCCCAGTCTTCTGGATTTAGTTGATTGCCTACCCATGTTTGAACTTGATAATATTTTCGATACAAGTGGTGAATATGTTGGAGGAATACATGATAATTGTACTTGTTTCTTGTGGCGAATTATTTACAAAAGTAGAGTATCGGTATTTATCAATGCAATTCATATATTTTTTTGGAGCTCCATGAACCGCAAGAAGAAAGAAAGTTTCTTCCGTAATTATTGTTTGAGGTCTGGAATCAATTTGTGTAAATACATTAGCTCAATCAGTAAAACCTTTTTTTCGAACAATTTTAATACTAACGTTTTACCCCTTCTGACCTCCCCTACATTGCTGACGAGGTGTTGCAGCCGGTTATCGCATGTAAGAATAAAATCTAGTTCTGGCATTTGAAATAAACAGATAAACTTTTTGAAGAATATATTTCTGTTCGCTGTTGAGCCCTGTCAGGTTTCAGAAAATGAATAATTTTATGTATTGTAGTCCTTGCAGTAAGTAGTACTAACAAATCAACATCCTAACGAACTACAATTTTTTGAATATAAACTCAAATTCAAACACTTGAACTTATGATTTACACTTTATTGACTACATAGCATGACGTCATGCTATGTAGTCAATAAAGTGTAAATCATAAGTTCAAGTGTTTGAATTTAAGTTTATATTCAATTATAATGGATTTACATCAAGTAAACGCCAACACTATTATATATACAATTTTTTGTTTGTTGCATTTAATTTTCAGATGTGTTTCAAGGTCACGGGGACAGAGGAGATTCAGTTAGGGACTGAATATCTCTCAAATAAATATTTTTAGTATAGTTTAATATATATATATAAAACAGACTCAAACAGGTATTCATACTTGTCTGAAGTGCCTGCTATGTATACACAAGGCTTATATGTGCATATCATGTATAATGTGACTCTTAGAATCGTGATATTTTACCAATGGTACTTCTTTAAAAGGATCATAATCATCATTTTTGGAGAGAATCTAAAGATTTTTGAAGAATTAAAGAACTTTGGTTTGAGGTTTTTTTTCTGCTAAAACTTATAAATCGATGGAATTTTCAAAACTTCATTTGAAATGGGAAACCCCAGCTCTCCATCAATATTTGGATTTCCGGGAAATTCTGTTATTTGACCACTATTTTAATGTCTAAATTATCCGGTCTATAGTGTGCAGTGCTGGTATACTACACATGTACTACTACGCCGTGTAGACGAACATGCCACGCGCACGCAGATTGATTTCACGCATGTGTGCATTATATATGCCTCTATACTCTATACTATACGAGTTATCTTTACTAGAAACAAAAACATTCAATGCAAGCGACACTTCAACAACTACCAAATACCACTAAATTCCAGTCATTATTGAATTACTAATTGGTATATCTGATTAGCAACAGCTTTTTTCTAGAAAATGAACAGAATATATTTGTTCTGTTTTCAACATAACAAGTATATTGCATAAATTCCAATAATTGGATGAATCATACTGATTCAAGAAATATTTGAAAAATAAATTGTCTGGATGATATTTCTTGTACGGGAGTATGTTAAAAATGTACTGATATTGATCAATCAATTTTCGTAAAAAAACTGGCCCTTCGTGAGATGGAAGTATGTACATAATTGTTGAAATTTTTGATTATTTTTGTTCCTGATGAAAACCTGGATCTTCAGTCATTATTTCACCAAATCGTGCTATATCGTGGTGATATAGCACGTGATAATATACGAGTGATATATATATTTCAGCAGGCTTCAGTTGACACGCTCTAAGTAATTCATTTTCGAGACTTAAATTCAATTGTTGTACCTGACTTCCAAGCGTTTCCTAGAAAAGAAGATATTCTAGTTGAATCAAGAAATTATAGCTCCTACTCAGTTTCAGAGATTAGTTCAACTTCCTAGAACATTGCTATTACTGAGAAAGATCATTATAAATCTGTATGCGTATATTGATATGAATATATTTACAATATGCTTTGCGAGATAAACGTATTGTTGTTCTTTGAAAATTTTTTAAAATATTTTGATTATAATTGTCAATGAAAATGTCAAATCAGTCAATTTTGGTGTCTGAGGTGTTCATATTTGTCCGATCATATGACATGCATCAATTTGACAAAGGTTACAATAATAACTGAAACGTAATAGGAAAATATTTAACATCATTTTGTAAATAATACGCACAAGCGCGCCTAATTAAAATCATTGAAAATATTCGTTCGTGAAAATCATTGAAAATATTATAACACTATGGCCATATTGAAACTGCACATATTTTCTTTGAAATGAGGTCATTCAACATTTGTATTTACTCAGAATACCCATTTTAATAGATCTGTTTCAGTTGTGATATGTATGTGAAATAAAACACGAAAAGGTCAACCCACGGGTTTGCTAACTCAATTCGATCCAGCTGAAGAAACTCACGGAACCATGTCTTTTGATCAAAAATCCTTGCTTTCTTTCATTATGGATCCCCAAAGAGATATTTATGGCTATCATTGAAGTCGATATAAATGGTACATTATTCCAGCTGATTGATTTGCTTTTGCAGACACGTCAATGGGACATCAAAGTAAAGAGATTAATTAATTTTCAAAGCCGAATTTTTAATTTCCGAAAGGCACAGTATTAAAGTCTTGTTTGCTGGTCAATATTCTGCAATTAGTTCTAAAGTTCACAAAAATGTCCCAATAAAAATAACATCACATTGGCATTGAATGCTGTATATTCTCCAATTGGATCAAATGGATGAAATAAACATTCAAATCAAATGCTCGTTAACAGGTACTGTTGGTTTTCGTTGACAATATTCGCGTAGGTACTCCCTGAGAGTTTCATTCGAAATATTTCGATATTTCGATTAAGAGTCTCAGTATTGACTATTATGAATGATTTGAGTGCATCATAAAAATTCACTATCATCATTCGGCTCTAACTTTCCGAAAGAATTGAATTCTCAATAATTCAGGGTCGTTTTGTAGTATTCATCATTTCTCTTTTTCGAAATGGCATTTTATAATCCTTCCTAATTTATGAATCCAATAATTTCCGTGAGTCCGTTTCCGACAAGATTATAAACTGTGGCATCACGAAACTTAAAAAATTCGTTTCCTCCCGTACTACTCATCTACTGTAATTTCCAACGGTGATGCACTCCCATATTTCAATTTGACGTATTCACTACCGCCAATAACTGATTATAAATGGAGAGACAATCCATCTGAAGCTTCACTTTTCGATTTCGGAGTTTCGAATAAGTTGTTAAGTAGTAGGGATATACCTCCAGTCTACTTTAGTCTTACACGTATAAATATAATTTGTGTTTCTTGTTAGTCAGTTACACGCCGGTTGTCGTTTATTGAGGAATAATGATCAGTTTCGCGTCTGTTTGTGCGATTATCGCGATCTTTCTGGTGGTTCTCGCGGAAAATAAAGAATGGGATCGCCATACGAAAATGTCTACATCGGTTCTCTATGAAAAATGGGACAGTACTTTGTCAAGTAGTAATAACTTTCAGTGTGGGACACCCCAGCCCAAGAGTTTTACGTTCAGGGAAATTTACAAAGGAAATGATGAAAATAAAACCGCAAATTCTGTAAGTGGTAGAATTATCTGGTCGACATTGTGTTGAAAATGAAACGAAGTACTTCAATTAACCATGTTTGATAATATATATATATATATATATATATATATATATATATATATATATATAAAATAGTAGATATAGATATAATTAGTAGATAAATAGTCTTTCTCAATTACGAAATTTTCGAAAGACTATTTGGGCTATTTTCATATGCTTATCTGCTTCAATATTTTCAAGTGTCACTGAAGATAAGAAGTGTTCTATTTGAATTCTCAAAGGCCTCTAATACCGTATTGACCATAAGGTATCGTAAGTATGTGATTCGCTTTTTTTCTGGCGAATATATATATATATATATATATATATATATATATATATATATATATATATATATATATATATATATATATATATATATATATATATATATATATATATATATATATATATATATATATATATATATATATATATATATATATATATATACAATAAATGAGGAGTATTGCCGTATAATATTAATGAGTAAAAGATGGGACATCACTTTGACTTCAATAATTTTAAAATCCTGGATATAGCTAGTGGCTATCAGAAAAGATTATTCTTGGAAATGTGCCACATTAATGCTAATGACAATAGCATCAATAAAAAAACAGACATTGCTAGGCTCAGTTGAATCTATAGTTATCTACTCCCGAAGAAAATTCGATAAGCCCAGCTACAATTCCTGAGCTCTGTTTGGCGTTCTGTTTTGTGTTCTTTCACTTGTGGTGACAATTGACAGAGAGTTTCGCACTTAACACTCTGTGATCCTTAGTGACGTTTGTCTGTGTTTCCTTACAGTCTCCTTCCTTACGGTATCTTTGACATATGATTGTTGTAACACCTGATTTTATTTTATATATTTTATATTGCGTTTTTAATGAGATTATCTGGTTCTGTACGTTCTAAAATTTGTTTCACCATCTATTTTCACTGTTGCGTACAGTCTAGCTACATCGTCAGCCTGGTTAACCGTAAGATGTAATTTTTTCGTTAAAACACTTTGTTTTACACTTATTTTTCAGAGTCCTGATGAAGAATATAAACATGTTCGTAATATAGACAAGGTTAATATATTGGTTGTGTATCAATTATAGCGGCCCTTCTTTTGCCGAGAACTCATCATCTTTTACTCATATATATATATATATATATATATATATATATATATATATATATATATATATATATATATATATATATATATATATATTATATACATATATATAAGGAATGGAGAAGTTTTATATATATATATATATATATATATATATATATACACCTATATATATATATATATACAATAGAGATCACATGTTTTAGAATTGTAAAAAATCACATAATGGACAATAAAGGAAACTAACAAATATTCGAAAACACGAAAGTTTGAGCGAATTAGATAAAAAAAACTTTTCCATTTCGCATTTTAACATTGAAAACTAAAATTTCAATTAATTGAAAATGATCGAACGAATAATTGGAGTGTCAGAAATTTAACTTTAACAATAGAACAGACTTGCCATATATTTGAATCAATATACGCAGATCTTATTGAATTATAAGAAAAATGATCTCAAAACACACCATTCAAAACCACATAATGAAATTATTCTCAATTTGTCAAGTGCAATATAAACTTGACAAGGACGTTTCCCGAATTCCTGATACTCGTATTCAACATTCCATTCGATAGGAATTTGCCGGAAGTTCACCAGTAATCCGCCTTCAGCATTCGAAAATATTATATTCATCTCCTGAATGTTGGAATAATGTTTTGAAAAAATCACAGATATCTTGGAGCATGTCCATATATATATATATATATATATATATATATATATATATATATACATATCACTAGAACGGGTGGTAGTGCGGCAAGAGGGGAATGCAGTTGGTAGTTACCAACTGTTCAACTGTCAATGACTAGTTTGCCTTTCAGGTTACCGCTCATCAAAACAAATGAAAGTTCCCTTTGAATACTATGGCGATTTTAAATTTTAGGTTCCCAATATTAATGAAGATATTGTATATTATGAATATATTTCGTTATAAATATTTCTCGAGGTGTTTGGACTTGAAACTGTATGTAATAACTACTAGATAAATCTGCTCATTATATTATAATCTGCCATTTCATGAAATGAAAGTGAACTGAAATAGTGATAGAAATATTTCACTTAATTTACAATATTTCAGGATATTCAATTGAGAGTTTTAAATGGAATTAAATATCCTACTATTGAGTGAATATTTCAGAACCCTCTAGGTTAAAATTGCTTCGTGTTATGAATATTATATCGTGCTACATTCTGACATGTAGTTTACACATGGAAGTAAGATACCTCATAAGTGTCTATTATATACCTAATTATACTTCGACTTGAAATGAGAAACAATATTTATTTTAGCAAGAAGGAAATTAAGTATCAATACTAGAGAGAAAATATGAAATTTGTTGCAAATGTTTGTATTTTTATAGTATTTTTCATGTTACCAAAAATATTCAGTGTACTTCGAATTGAATTACTATATAATTTCCATTTGATAAATATTAGACAAGATACTATTACATATAACATACTATATTACTAAGAGTAGGACTACTAAGAGAGATACCTGCTCATTTGAGAATGAAAATGAACTGGTTTAAAATATATTAGGGAGTCCAAGCAGTTTTAAAAATGATAATAAAATACTATATTGAACATCATTATATTGTTAGCATTTCAGCAAAAAGAAGTACTCATTATTTCATGTCTTTTGTGCAACTCATTGTTCTAGATCATAAAGGGAGAATGCATTGTATTAAAAAAAAATCTACATTTGTTGAAAAAGATTCACACATATAATTCAACATTTTAATAATTCCTTTATTATGTTTATCGATTTACATCAAGTATCGGCCTCATCAATTATCAATCTACATTTGTTTATATACCTAGGCATAAAGCAACTGAATTGAATGTTCAGAGCTACATCTTCTATTTATTGTTTAATATGATCACATAAAGTGTATTTAATAGAATACTACTTATTATTGTAGGTGTGTTGTAGAAATACTTGCCAGAATGATAAATGAAATGTTCAACATTAAGTCTGCATCAATATACTCGTACTACACAATTGAGATTGCATTCTTGCTTACCTTTAGGTGAAACATGATCAAATAAAATCCAAATAAAATTCTTGGAACATTAGGAATAAAATATCTTGAAAACAATGCTTCAATCATAAAGATAAAGTGATGTTAGACCATACTTGCTGAAGTGAAAATTCAATACAGTAGTTGGACATAATTCAAAACAGCGTCAACTCTAGTAAAATATTTCTAATGAGACTGTATTAGAATTAAGAGATTATAATTGTTTATTCGGAGGAAATATGAACAAAAAAACTTCAATTCATATGATGAAACATTAGGTATTTTCTTCAATTGAGGCTGACTTTAAAAAGCAGATATTACCTGAGTTAAAGTTGAAAATGCTTTTCATGAAATATAAAGTTCAGAGGAATATACTACATTGGGTGAAATATTTTTTTCTATGGATGTATCTTATATATTTATGACTTTAGAAAATGGAATATACAGACAAGTATAAAACTCACAATAGCATTTACACATTGAAAAATAAAGAAATGATAATGCATATATAACTAATATATCACACATTGCATATATAATTAATCTCTAACTAAATCAATGATGAATCACAATATTCAAAACAATAATAAATAATTGTACATTTTCTAATGATACTAAGTTGATGATCAAAACTAAGTTAGATAACCACCTTACACTGGTATTATTGCTTTGAGGTAATAATTGTAGCAAAATAACTGAGGTAGTGTAAAAATTTATCATTATGTCTTCTCTGTATATTACTCAAAAATATAACTCAATATTTTTTTTTGAAAATTTTCGAAACAAACTGTCTACAAATATCATTCACGTAAAATGAAATAATACTATTCTGATATTTTAGATGGAAATATATACAATATGAAAAAAATATTTCTATAATTATATTTGAACAGAAATTTCCAAAATTTTTATGCATTCTCCTGGGCTCAGATTAGAAGAGCAAGTTCATGTAATCATACCAACATCCCAGGAAGTTGCAGAAATGACTTCCTAAACTTTACATCTGACGGTATAATGTTTTGCCACTTAGAGGTATATAAGTAGGTAGATTTATTTTTGGTATAATCGTAACATACATATGTCATAAAGTGAAATAAGTTGAATAGAGCTCAACTGGAGTATATTTCAAGGAAAAACTCAATTAGCACTTCACTCAATATAATACACCATTACAATTCCATGAATGTTGGTTTCTAGGTATATTCAATACTTTAAAATATATTTGTCCACTGGGAAAAGTAAATACTTCCAGTTATATTGAACGAACAAACCAAAGAAAGGAGTGAATACGTTGCAGATTTTTAAATGAAACAAAACATGATAAAAAAGCTCCATCTTTATTCACAATAAATTCTGTATTTATTCAAATGCATTGGTAAACGTGAAAAATTAAAAACGGCAAGGGACAATTCGGCTCACAAAATCAGCTTCGGTCAATAATTTGTATCTTAGAGCGGAAGAAGCTGCAAGAAAACCCCTTTTATATATGGGGTACGTTACTTAATTTATATTTGAGGTTGACCTTTCTTGTCTATTGAATATTTATTGCATGTTCAAAAATATAAATTGGAGGTGAAGATGGAGAACTTCATCTGTTGTGAGAGTCAATTCTAATCTTTACTCAAGCTTACATTTTTCACCTAATAAGATAATTTCTTTTCTTCTTATTATGTAGTGAGACAAAAAAGCTCTACTTTATTACCCCAGGATGGAGGACAAACCGAAGTTGTAATAAAACTTCTGAAAGATATTCTGTCTTCAATATTGATTGGAAGGAATGATAGAACCTTATAATTTGAGTACAAAGAATGAATCTTACTAATCCGTACAGAGTTAAATTTATTTCGAATAATGTCGCAGAATTCCAAAAGAAAAATTCTCAAATTGAGTTCAGTGAATTTTAAAGTTAGGACAACATAACATAATACTTCCTTCTGAAGTCATATAAATTCATAATCATTGAAATCTGTCAAAAATAAAGTCCAACTGAAGTACATTTGTCTTGAATACTTCTAGAGAAAAGAAAATTGAATTTTACTTGTGTTTCCTTTATACTCTGCTCACAAAATTGCCCAGCCTGATGAAGCTTAATAAAGCAATCGCGAAGTAGAAGTTGTTTTTCAAATTTTGAGCATATAATGCAATATATAATGCGTACATACTACTTTTTGAAATAATTGAACCATTTTTTAGAAATTATTCGAAAATGAACAGCTATGAAAAACAAAAATTTGGGTTTTTAACCCTTAACAACTAAAAATAGACATTAGCCACCAATTTTGAACGGACAATGAAGATCCAGGTGCCAGTAAGATTTTGTGAAGATATTTGAAGTGGAATATGTTCACGTAATCAGGTTCTTGGCGTACGTATCATCTGAAATCAGAAAAATGTGCATATAAAATAATTGGTGAGGACACTAATAACAATACAATTACAAAGCGTAATAGGAATTTATGTAGGTTTTAATCCTAATCCTGTATTAATTCTAAGTAGTGGTTAATTTTCAAATTTGATACTTTATCTACAAAACTATCCGAGATTGCTTCAAGAAGCAATTAAGGCCAGAAGTTATTAAATTATCTATTCAATTATCGTTCAAAAGTTGAACCTAGCTGCAGTTATAAAATCATCACAATTTTCAGAAATTCCTAGCACAGTTCCTACATCTAGCAAATTTCTAGGAGCGAATATATTTCACTAATATATACCTATGTATCTGCAATTTTAGTCAATCTGTTAGTTTGGATCTCTATTTCAGGACCCATGATCCCTGTGTTTTTTTTCAATTATACAATCGATGACTTATTGCTTTTTTTGTCACGAATATTCCAAATCCAAGGGCATATTTCTTTTGTTTCTCATTCAAATTCTCAACATCATGTAATGCATGACCTCTGTCTACAATTCTTTGACACTGATGCACCTTTGAGCATTTATACTTTAACAGTTAAAACTAGTAGTTTAAGAGCCAGTAAACATCTGACGACACACATTTCAGGAAATCCCAAAATTTTCTCATTGAGACAGTTGTACCTACCATACATGAATTGGCTGCCATTCTAATATTTTAAAATATATTATTATACGTACTCAAAAAAGGGGTTATTTCCTTGTGGCAGACCATTTGAACTTTTTTTTGGCGTATTTTAGTAATCTTCAAATTTTTATATGTTTTTGTTCATAGTATCAGTAGAATATATCTCTCACGGCAGAACGATCTAGCGTTTGCTTTGACCTGGCAGACTGAAAAACATTTTTTCCCTCGGAAATATATCTGTGTGTATTATTACGTAGTATACGGAATGAAGAGATTTTCGTTTTCTCTTTCTTCTTCCTAGTATATTACTGTCGTATTCCTTCTCTTTCAATTCAATTTGACGTTAAAATTGACATATATTAAGAAAAAACTAATATGAAAATTATGTTTTATCTTCAAACGAATTTGAATTCAGTTGACTCGATAATAATATTATCAACAATTTCGATTCATTGATGTATTGAGTGTATTGATTTCACTCAATAAAGTATATAATTTCTCATTTCACATAATTTTTATGAATTTTTATCTCTTTGAGATTATTTCTTATTTAGATTATTTTATTCTAGACTTTCAACCGAAAAACACTTACTCCCGCGCAAATACATTAGTGTGTAATATTTCAAATATTCTTTCCGACATATTTTAGGAAACTTCAAATTTTTATATATTATTCTTGATAGCATTAGAAGCATATATCTCTCATGGCAAACCGATCTGCCGGTTGCTTTGGGCCGGCCGACCGAAAAACTATTTTTCCCGCGTAAATAAAACAGTGTGTAATAAATTATATTCGTAGCATAAGGAATGGATGAATTTTCATTTTATCTATCTTCTTCATAATTAACTATTGTCGTATTTCTTCTCTTTCAATTCTTTTTCACGATAAATTTAGCACACATAAAGAAAAAACAGACTGAAACTAATATTTCATCTTCAAAGGAATTTGAATTAAGTTGATGATAATTATATTATTAACGATTTCGATTCATGCATCACTCAAAAAAAGTACATAATTGCTCATTTCACATAATAAATATATCAATTTTCATTTCTTTGAGATAATTTTCTCTGATTTTAAATGCAATATCTAATATTATGTTATGTACCTTCGGTAAGTAGGTTGTAGATTTTATATTTCCATTGTAGCTATTCCACGTTCGCTGCTCTCTAGAAGGTACCTAGTTCCCCCTAGTACGTTTTCTAATTTCAAGTGCACTTCGTAGTCTAAACAAAACATAAACATGATATTTATGTTATTATACCTATTCTGTCGCATCTGAGACCTAGAACAAATCGAATACTTGAATATTCTTTTCAAGAAGGTTTATATCAGTGCATGTAAAATAAATAAATAAAATGTGGTGATATAAAGTCACTTCAATTCAATAAACTCACGAAATATTAGCAAATAAAAGTTTATTTGATTAAATTCGATTGAAATTACCTTATCATGTCAGGTGAAATGAACAAAACCGATGCACAAAACATACGCTGTTTTGTGCAACGGAAAAAAGAGACAGAGTATTTTTATTCACTGACAAAACAACGGAAACATGTTGAAATATATTACGTTAACGAAGACAGCATAATCTCAAAAACGTTAAATAAAAATAAGATCTATATATTCATTGTGTCTTCTATTATATTAATGAAGATCTGTAACTGCAGATTTCCCTCGTTAATGACAGTACCTTTAATCTATTTTTCAAGAACTATTTTTATGTGTATATCATCTCCAAGAATTGTCAGTAAATATAAATAAGTTAATACCTTATACTGAAAAAATTTATAATTATTTTTGTTAGCACAATGCTGCTGTCTGCTAAGTCAAAATAACTGGCAGATCCTTCTGCCTTGAGAGTCTAAAGCTTCTGATACTACCAAAAATAACATGAAATTTCGAATTTCCTAAAATACTTTAAAAAAACTAAAAACACGTGTGTGAATTTTCAAATATTCTGCTAAAACGTGGAATGCTCTGCCACTTCGTTTTGAGTAGTTGATATAATAATAGATTTTGATATATCAAAACGCCAATACATATATGAATCAAAATTCATTCGAACATGAAATATTGTCAGGTTGGCTTTTTTATGTGTGCCAATTTTAGAAGTAGATAAGAAATACGACAATATTATTATGTAGAAGAAAGAAAACAAAAATGTGTCTATTCCAAATACGACTATACATTACGGTATAAGCAACCGGCATATCGGTTTGCCGATGGGTGAAATGAAAAATTATTTACTTTGTTGAGTGATGACTCGAATCGAAATTGTTAATGATATTATTATCGAATCAACTGAATTCAAATTCGTTAGAGATGAAATATTATTTCATATTGGTTTTTTTCTCAATATATGTAAATTTTGACGTCAAATAGAATTGAAAGAGAAGAAATACGATAGTAATATATTAGGAAGAAGAAAGAGAAAAGGAAAATCCCCTCATTTCGTATAATACATATAGGTATAGAACAAAGAGGTAAATTTAAAGGGAAAAAGTGTTTTGCGGTCTGCTGGGCCAAAGCAGATCGGTGTGCCACGAAAGATATATGCTTCTGATACTATCAATAACATATAAAAATTTTAAATTTTCTGAAATAAAACAAGAAAAATGTGTTTCTTCTCAATTTTCAAATGGTCTGACACAAGAAAATAACCGCAGGAATGGTCTGCCGTTTGGTTTTTGAGTACGTATAATAATATATTCCAACATATCAAAACGGCAGCTTTCCTAAACTATGTCTTTTTTCTCAAATCAAATAAAATCGAATCAAAAACATTTATTTTTCATTATTTGTTTTGTGAAACATTGTTTTTGTTAATATATATCAAAAGTCGGGAGACTTTAAGGTTTTGCAACCTTCTTCAACCCGTGTGAATTTAATTTCCTATTGTATTTTCAAAAAATCAGGAGCAAATTTTCTTATCATATATTTACTGCAGGGATTTAACGGCTGTGGCCGTCTTTTGTAAATTTTCATTAAATACGTGCCATTTGGTCAAATGTCCGATTTTCAATTCATCTGACATTTGATGGTAAAGGAAACCACAGAAAACTTTACCCACGTAATGTAAAATTCTCCAAATTATCACACCTTTTATACCTGCGCAGTACCGAACCTACAGCGACTAAGAATAATATAGGTTGGGAAAGTGATTTCATTGAGTAATAAATTGAAAATAAACCAAAATTTTCAAGACTATGAAATTAATAACAAAACCACTAAATAACTAAAAATACCTGATGAATTGATTTCTTACCTGTTTTCCTTCCTTGAAATTTTCTTTCACTTAAGGTTCAGAACATGATATATTTGTAAATTAATGTGTTTCCACAACCAATTGCAAAAACAGGAACAACATTTTTTCTCCATAATAGTTCATTGATAAATAATTGAAGGTTGAACTTTGTTACCTAAAAATATATCGAATAACAAAAATGGTGTACCATAGACTTAATTTGTGAAGTAATCAAATCAAAAGTAATGAATATCAAAGATTATATAGTTTACGTATCAATCAGACATGAGAAACATTCTTGATGAAAAATTATCAACGTCGTTATTTGAACATCAATGACTAGGGTTTACTTTCAGAAGAGATATAAATGGGAAAGGCACTAAAACGAATACAACGAAAAGAATTAATCTATTGAAGTTAATTATTCCGCTCACCTGATTCATTAATGCTCTGGGCGACTAGAGCAATAGGAGAATATAATTTTTTGGTCTGGTTAAATAACATAAAATAATTACCCTTAATGAAATGAATGCAATTTTAATTGTAAGCTTTTTAGGATATTCATTACACGTTAAACTATACGGCTGAATGATACATTGAAAAAACTTATTGAGAAAAAGCCAAACATGAAACGATTTATCATTTTTAGGAAAATTTTTTTCGAAGCATAAATTCTGAATTGTATTGTTTTTCATAAATAATCGAAAATCCATCAATGAATAAAACTAAATGATGAATACATATTATTATTTTCATGTAAGTACTTACCCGTTTCTTTCTGAAGGAATGATTTTACTATAAATTTTCGTCGGTTCGTATTGCCTGTAACTTAACTTCCACAAAACTGCTTCACAATTGTATATTATATTTGATTGAAAGTGAAAAAACTTCACGAACATTCAAGTAAAATACTGTTAAATTATCTCACAAAACTTTCTTATACAAGTCTCAAAGATCGACTAACTCGGTAAAATATTCATACAAGGTCACCCACGATGAACTCAAGATTGTCAAGCGGTTCGTAAACCGATAACATAAACAGAGTCATAAATCACTAATATACACATTTCAAACAGAATAAATCTCCTTACTCACACAACAAGTATTTATTATATCTTAGAAACGAGGATTGGTGCTAGAGGTTTCGCCGCCTCACGCAGATATAAAAAATACTCACTCTTTTATATAAAAATTCATCCGAGAACCTAACTACTATCTATTTTCAATACTACCCCTTGTAGTACTAAAATATATCTAGAGCAAAAGAGTGAAGTTTTGTTTCGCCAAAGAAACAAATTTTTGATTTATGATTTTGCCATCAGATTGGAATTATAGCCGCACAGAAAAAATGTACGAATGTAGAAATATGAGTAAAACAGTAGCGTTTTTTCTTTAATTTTGAATGATTCAAGGCTACATTTTGTTGGCTTTGTTAGAAATAAAATCTTGAAAAACATTCTATTTCTTTATACCTATACCTAATAGTGAAATATCGAATTCAATTTAATTAGAGGTATTTGCAAAACAAAAAATTTTATTATAATTTGAGTGAACGTATGAAATAAATACCTTTATTGACTGAAAGTGCGGTAAATGAATGCATTTATTTTTGAAGGATACTTCTTAGCAATATTAGGCTCTGCTTTTTGCTATAATTTACGTTTTCAAGTTATAAACAAAAGCTCATGTTCTTTTTTTTATTTTCGGCTTAAAACATTTGCAGTTTGTATTTGTAGAAACAGTTCACCTCAGATTTCAGACTTGCGCTTATGAACTAACTTTCATAACTTCTCCATATTTCTACGATTTTACTCAGCTATAGACTTCACAACACCTCTATGAATAAATGATTTTGTTAACATTCACAAAACCTCTAGGAATAAATGATATTGTTAACATTCAAAGTTCACTCGCATTCAACTTAAATTATATTTATTATTTAGTTTATATATTTCAAATCAAATTTTAAAAACGAAATTTTCAAAAAGATGATAAATTACTCGTATGTATAATTCAATATAAATTTAAATTCAAACACTTGAACTTATGATTTATACTTTATTAACTAAATAGCATCACGCGTTTCGTCGTTAGAAACGACTTCTTCAGATGCTTACAGAATCTGTAAGCATAGATTTTGTAAACATCTGAAGAAGTCGTTTGTAACGATGAAACGCGTCATGCTATGTAGTTAATAAAGTGTAAATCATAAGCTCAAGTGTTTGAATTTAAGTTTAAATTCAGTTATAATGGATTTACATCAAGTAAACGCCAACACTATTAAATATGTATGTATATCAAATCGTATATACGAGTCATTAGTTTGTGGTTTAATTTTTCCTTTCAAATTTTAGTTTTTTTCTAGCGAGCAATAATTAGTTGACCGAAAAAGTGATTAAAAATCCAATAACATCTAACCTATACAACTGTACACTCAAATAGTTCAATTCGTTCGGTTTTTTCTGAATTAAAATTCTTCGTGAAGGAATAATTTCAGAAATCTCAAAAAATCCTTACGTCTTAGAAGATCGTTAGGAGTAAGATACCAGGTTGGATGCTTGAAATATTTCGCACTCAAACTGTGAAAATGTCATGTAAAAATTTCATTTAACAGCCTTTTACAAATTATTTAGTTGATATCCATATCTCATATTAAAGTAATGGAATAGTATCTCTTCAATTGTTTCAGGCATTTCTGGAATTGGAATTTCGAAGGGGAATAATTCGAAAAAACATGGTGAATCCTACTTTATTTTCGGTCAATATATAATTTTTGAAACTGCGTTGTCAAAATACATTCATTTTTAAATTAATGATCGGACAAACAGTAGGGAATTCAAACGATAATTGTTCATCAACATTGACGAGATATAATAAAATGTTAAATTGAGAAACAATAAAAATGACTTGCATCAATCGAATCATCAAATATCGTTTGATTACTCATTGAGAATGCATGCAACCAATCATATTATAAAATAAAGTTTCCATTTGTTTCAGAATTACGCAGTGCATCTTGTACTCGTAAAACTCTAACGAAACGAACTCTAAAAGTTTTTGCTCATATATTAATAAGTGCATCGTTCGAACATAAAACGTTTCATAAAATATAATATAATAAGAAATTCTGTCGAAAAAATTATATGACGCATAATTTTATTCGCTATACATTTTTGTGTTAATTAATACATTCTGAATAGGAGCAATATATTCTTATGTGTCCATACTTTAGAAGTACATCTTTTCAATTATATTTTCACTGAATTTCAGTTTTTCCAATTTTCATTCTTTGGAAGTAATCCCATTCAGATATAATGCTCTCATGCCAGCGTTTCTTCAAATCCTTGAAATTCTGAAATGTGCTTTTCGGTATGGCCATCAGCTCGTTCTTCGATTCCGATTTTATCTCACCAATTGTGGAAAAACGCTTTCCTTTCATTGTTCTCTTCAATTCTTGAAATAGGAAAAAGTAGCAGGAAAGCCAGATCTGGTAAATGCGGTGGTTGTTTTTAGCCAAAAAATCAAGAACTAGCATGATGTGTGAGCTCGTGCATTATCGTGATACAGAATTCCTGATTTGTTTTTCCACAATTCAGATCGTTTGAGCAGCATTGCTTCACGCAATACGTAGTTTCGCGTGAAGCAATACTTCCTTGTAGTATTCCTTATTAACCGCATGTTCTGTTAGCAAGAACTCATTGTGAACCACGCCGTTGTAATCGAAGAAAACAGTGAGCAAAACGTTCACATTGGATCAAACTTGGCGTGTCTTTTTCGATCTTGGCTCTTCTAACCGCTTCAATTGGGTGATTGGGCCTTGGTTTCGACGGCATAACCATATACCAAAGGTTTTGTCTTTAGTTATGACCTTCTTCAGCAAATATTATGCTATACTAATGCGACGTTGCTTTTTCTCTAAATTTTGCAATTTCTGAGCAAACATCGCTAGCCCATGTTTCATGCCCAAAAGATCCGACAAAATTGCACTTATAGTAATTTGACGATTTTCCAGAACCATTTCCTTCACAGTTTCGATGTTTTCGTCGCTCATTGACATGGTTGCAACTCCAGGACGCTCATCGGAATCAACATATTCTCGGCCTTCTGTGAAGCGCTTGTACCACTTATAAACAAGTTTTTGGTACAAAGTAGGCCCGCCGAATGCCACAATCGATATTTTGAGTGCGTTGGAGCACTTTATTCCATTTTTAACGCAAAATTTAATACAGATTGTTTGACATATTTCTTTGAAAAATCAAGAAATCGAAGAACACAAAAACGTGACTAACATTCACAGTTGTCAAAAACAAACTTCTAATCAAAACTGGCTGATAAATGGTAACATATGTGAAAAATTTGTGAAGCACCTTAACAAAAAATAATTTGTTAATCGAATGTGCACAGCCTCCGAAAATTGAAAATTCACATTTTTTTTTGAACAGACGCATTATACAATTGGAAAAAAAAATTTTCAGGGCTTTTTCCATGCTTCAGTATGATACTTTGAATATTTGCAATTTCTTGACGTAGAAAAAAATAAGAAATGTCTTTCAAAAAATTTCGGTCTAAGGAGTTACCTCTCATATTTTTTCAATGTACTAACGTTTTTTGTAACTATTTGATTTCCTGACTCCACTGTGGAGAAGCTATAGCAGATGAATATCGGTAAAAACTTATTTTGTTCAAGCTCAGATCTTTTTTTCGGTTTCCTGCGTTAAACATTTGCAGTTATCAATTAAAATAAGTAAACATTAGTCTTTTCGAATTCGAATACTAAGTATTCTAACGGAACATAAATATCGAAATCACTTACTTTATTATTTGTGATGGCAATCTGAGACCGATTAAACGAAGAATACACTTCATGAACCTAAATACTAATTTTCAATTATAATTTAAAGAATAGATCTAGTAAGCACACACTTCAATAGTTTACAATGTAGCTGAACTTTCCAATCACATTTAGAAAAATTACAGGTTTTCATCTCACATGTAATTGATTTGAGGAAAATAATTTTTTATATTTACTCAAATGCTATCTTTTTAACGTTGGTTATATTGATTTTAATTATTTGAACCACAGATGATGCAGAACTTTTGTATCAGTCATTATGTGAATATCGAAGATATCCCACCTTATCGGATAGTTGCTGATATTTATCATAATAATAATATGTAAAGTGCTATAATAAAACAGTATTTAGAATTTTCTCATAATTTAATATAAAATACGAATGATGACGTTTCGAAGTACTACTTCTTTAGTGTTATACTCATTTTCAAAACTAAAATCGAAATAAACTTCATACTATATACCTAATTTTTACGAATTCCATTCGTAAAAATCAGGTATATAGTATGAATTCCATTCGTAAAAACTAACTGTCGGAAAGCAAATCATATGAATATGAAGTAAGCGGTCATCTGAAAAATTATTTGCTTCTTGTTATACATCAATTATTCTCCAAATTGAACAAATCATATTTTGATCATGTATTGTAGGGCTTTGACACACCAAATCAAAAATTAAATTGAGAAATCAATTATTTTATCAAACATTTTCTGTAAATCGATTATTGAGGCCTGGATTTTTTCGTTGATCGATTCAATATTTGAATTTGAACCTATTTGAAAATCGATTTCCTTATATTCGCCTTTATTCCTCAATTTCGCCATCCTTAAATTCAAAACACTTCTATGCTTATATTCGTTTTTGTCTGAGTTCAGTTTTGTTTTTTAAATGAGATTCCTTAAATGTGCCTCCAGATTTTACAAATGCATACAGTAAAATAGCGGAGAATGGTTTTCGAGGAAATTATTATAGTCTGCAATTTATGCAAAATATGTTTTCCAATTCATTTAATTTTCAGTGCCCCGGTAGGTTTGCCGTGATATAACATGATACTTCCACGATGAAATCTGTAGATTTTCAAGTCGAGCACTTGAGAATTTACAGACCTTTAAATCGTACAGTAGACAAAATATCGATGACCATCAAAATGTCCTCCGTTTTGTAATTTAAAAAATAATTTGTGAAAAAAAAGAAATGAACTTCACACAGAACTCGAATCCGTGTCTAATTATCTTCCATATTTTTCGAGCTTCTTCAGGTTTATTCCGTGCCATATTAGCTTCCCGACTCTACGAGTATTATGAATGAAAATTGTTGTTTACAGTTCACTTACGTGACCCTGATTGAATTATATAAACAAATATTCTGAAACAACGATAATAATATAATATAATGATCACAAGTCCTTGATAGCAGTCAACAGT
The DNA here is from genome assembly GCA_030704895.1 of Henosepilachna vigintioctopunctata. Classification (NCBI taxonomy): domain Eukaryota; kingdom Metazoa; phylum Arthropoda; class Insecta; order Coleoptera; family Coccinellidae; genus Henosepilachna; species Henosepilachna vigintioctopunctata. The sequence continues at coordinate 4,820 of JARQZJ010000089.1, read as the reverse complement.
TTTGTTGATATATATATATATTTACTTATAATTTTCAACTCGGATTTCAGGTTGATGAATTCGAAATAATGATAAAAAGTAACAGTTTCGTTCGTAATAGTTTAATATTCATTCGGAGACCATTTATTTGTCATTTTTAATTGCAAACGAGCATCTCAGCCTATGGAAACTTCCACATTTTGAACGACAAAGAATCGGTATGAGTAGAAATGAACATTCGAATGAAGCTGCACAATAGGTACAAATAGTTTTTCAGTAAAAATTACAGAAAAACAATTTTATGAAATAGAAGTATAATTAAAGTTTCGAATATTCTAAAATTATATCCTTTCTGCGCTCTGTGGCATATTCTTTTTCGCAAACTTAAGTCTTGAATGTTTTCGAACAGAAAATTCACGAAAAATAGAGGGCTGCTGTTAGTTTACCGACACTTCTGGAACAAAAATCTTGGACATTTAGGCGAAACATATTTTTTTCCCCTGACGTTTCTGCACAAATAAATATTTTTTGCAACCAAAATAGAAAAATCTTTATTAATGTTCAATTTTCATTCATTCATACAACTTGCAATTGAAATCGATTTGAGTACTTATTCAACCCCAACAAATAATAGGCACTTTTTTTAGAATTGAAATACCATACTACTTCTGATGTAGTATGGTAACAAAAATAAATATGAGCGCTCTTTTCTGACATCAATCAAATTATTATATGATACTACTAATGACTATAATACTTGATAATTTTAAAACTCAAATCTGATAGCCAAATAGTCTCACAAAAGCCGGACGGTATTTCATTGTCCTACATAATGTACTATTCTCATACATCTAGTTAAACGATATAGAAAAATGTGTACCGATTTTTCAACGTAGCCAAATCCCTATAAATTTAATTTTATTTAAGTAAATTTAAAAAGCCGGACGGTATTCTCATTGTAGTCTGCAACGTTGTCGTTGACTCTTCCCAATATGTTTTACTCATTTTACTCTCGTTTTATAACTCTAAATTTTAATGAATAACGTATATTCTGATCAATTTTAAACGGCTTTATATAGAAAATGTAGGTTTTCAATCTATTAATTAGTTTTACCTGCATTAAATATAATTTTTAGATATTTGTTAGTCTTCCTAATTTTCAATGAAATATCTTTCTCTTCCAACAAGAATTCGTGAAAGTCAGAACAAATCAGCCCATTGAAATTATACTGTTTTGATCAGAGACCGAAAATGATCTGTTGAGCGAGTTTTTTTATTGCGTCCATTGCTGCGCGACCAGCCAAAATACTCCCTCTGGTCGCATTGTGTCCAGATATACAAAAAATAATACTTTGCGATTTTTAGCATTTCTGACGATAGTGGGTGTTAGGTGTTTCAGAAAAATTCAGCTGAAGCTGAATTGCGCATAAAAGCTTGTCGTCGTCAGAAAGGTTCATGCTAAGAACTTTCAAGTTTAAACATTCGTCAATTAGCTTCGTGTCATCCATTTCAATGTTAATTTTTTGGGAAAACGGACTGTTTTTTCGAAAGCAGACCGTAGAGTACTTTCAATGATTTTTGGAGACCTCATCCAGTTAAATTTGTCAACGTCCTCAATTGGTTTTTCCCAGCTTTCTATGTAGGATTCAATTTCTGAGTAAAAACCTGTACAATTTGTTTGAAATAGTTTTTCGTGATTTTATCTTGTGTGTTCACTATACTTTGTGCCTTCAGAGACAATAAGTTTTCTTTAATTGTGTGATTCACCAGATGCGCGAATATGTTTCTGATTTCGATTTCCTACTTCTTTTCCAACATGGAAAAAGTACATCACTGAATGCATGAGAATCATATATGCCTCTGATAGTGGTCTTCACAAAATTCTAGTCAATCCAAGCTTTCAAAATAAATTTCCAAGGCACCGAACATTTTCTAAAACCTTCTGATTTCAGGAAAATTTGTTGCTTATCTAAAAAAATTGAATTTCCTTCACAACAATAGTGCACGGACACTTTTTAAAAACCGCTGCTGGACACATGAATTATCCGTCCATTTTACATAATCACTATTCAGTTGTGATTCAAATCTCTAAAGAATATACTAGAATGAGGCAAAAATATAAAAAATAGTCGAGAACCTTTGCACATCTCTATTAATATGAGTGAGTTGTAATACATATTAAAGTGATAATAACTATTGAAGTGAGATACAGTTAAATATAATACCGAATTAATTGAATAAAATTTTCTCGGTCACTTCCGAAAAAACTTCTTGTGAAGGGGAAATTTGGAAAGTATCGAAAACTCCTGGTTTCTTATAACTTAATAGGAGAGAAATGATAAGAAAAAAAAGATGATACTCCTGTATTGAGAAGTGCATCTTATGCAACATTTTACTGATTGAACTTGGTTAGTAATAAATTAAAAATTGATGAAATGAAAAACAATAGCTTTTGGCTCACAAAAAAAATCGCTTCAGCCAATTATGTTATGGCAAAAAGCACAGAAACAGGAGCAGAAAAACAGGAACGCGAACATGAAAAAATTCAATGTAACTTGACATGAATTCTTTGAACTTATATTATATGCCTCAAAATATAGTGATTTAGTTCATTTTATCACTTTTCGAAATGGAAAGGACCTACATTATTGTAAACATTGCTACTTGAATATATATGTATAGTATGTTGAACAATTCATGTTTCATGCTAATCTTTTTTGTATGTGAAGAATTATAGTTGGAAAACGTATGAAAACCTTTAACTGTTCAGAAATATGAATGGAAGATGAAGAATATTTTTTGCTCTAAGATACAATTCTGACCTTCATTCTAACTAATATATTTCTCTTATTATAATAATGTCTTCTTTTTACTTTGTAATGAAGGTCAAAAATCTCGCCTACACCAATATCCCAGGACAATGCAAAATATTGATAAAAAAATTCTTGGACATAATTCGATTTTTATGGATTCGAAGAAGTGAACGTGGGTTAGAAGAGATAAAAAGTTTAACTGCACTGATTCATGAAAATTAATCAATATTTCAAATACTTGAAATATGTCGAAATTCCTAACGAAACATTTTCGTTAGTGAATTGTACACACTTTGTATATATACTTTCTATAAACTTATATTGTACATTATTTAAAATATAAAAATAATTGATATTTTTATAATATAAAAAATATTTAATGTGCATTACTTCTGAAGTCCAATAAATTAATAATCTTTTGTATCGGAAAGCTATCTAATTTGAGAAGGTACATTTTTTTCTATTCTTCAAGACAAAAAGAGAATTAATTTTTTTAAACTCGTTTAAAAAGATCTAGGTACTATGAATAATTTCTGCAGATTTTAGATGTGCATGTTGTTACACCTATTCAGGTCCTTACACGTAGGTTATTTTGAAATGAGCATATTTGTGATATAAGTAATATATAATACCTACATAGCATATATACTATATAGTTATTAATTATCTTATGTTTCCATTTATTCAGATTTTTCAGATTATTTCAGTTCACTGCTTCATATATACCTAAGTACCTATGCAATTTATATTCGTGAAAAATATAAGAGAAGTTTCACTCACAATTTAAATTAGTTTTGCTGGTTTCTTAATGTTTCTTGATTTTCCCCACATATTCTGACTCTTTTATGAATAAAAAATGTTTACGGTTCACACACGTATCCTTGATAAAAATAAATAAACAGATACTTCAATACGCGGTACAGTGAAATGATAATTTTCATATCACTTATATTTGATTATAATCAAACCGTTGATATCAGTCTATAGGTTTTTAAGCTCAAATTCAAGTTTTTCGAAAAAGATTGTGGTTTACAACATGTGCTTCACAAATGGACCCTACTACATAAATAATACTCTATATAAAATAAAACCCTACTATAAAATAATCCTCACGATGTTTCCAATCCTTTCTGAATTATTTTAATTGATTGAACAATTTATTACAGGGTGTTTTCGGAAATTTCGACATATCCTGGATTCTAATAACCTCGTCAAAGGTAAAAAGTTAGAATCATTGGCTATAACCTATATGAAACTGTGAAATCATAGCTAATTAACTATTAGAGACATCTATAATTTATACTCAATTAGCAAACATGTTCATGTTTGAAATATTTCTTAATTATATGAACAATTATGAGTAGAGTAACATATTAACTTAAGACAAAATATAACACTTCCAAATTAAGCTGTAACAATCAAATAGCTGTTGATTGCTCATCGCATTATGCATTCATTCCATTACCTATATAGTTAGATACAGTACCTACAGACTGTTATTGAGTCTTGAAAATGAGCTCACGCTCGAAACATGTTGAAAAATTCATATCGTTAAATATAATCGTGAAACATCAAGCCAAGCGTTTAATTCAATTTAATAGAGAATATTTCAATAATAAGTAAATATTATATTCAATAAAACATTCAATGATAAAATTTCATTTGAATTCACGTTCATTATCCCTTTATTGAAAACTTTGTTACCCTATGTGAAAATTTTCTGATCTCAGCTCCATTATGACCGAAAACTGTCAATTTTTAATTATATACCTATCTCATTATTTAAAATATACTTTCTAATGTCGAGCTCAAATATCTTTATAGTGGTACTAGTTTTCAATATATTTGGTAAATTATTGAAAGCCTCAAATCCGTCATAGTATATGCTGTTTTTAGATTTAGAGAGCTAACAACTTTGGATATAAAAAGTATCAGTATTTCTAGTATTATACCCATGCACATCACTGACATATGTTATATTTTTTATTACATTACATGGCCAATGATTTTTTATTTTATATATGAATA